>JAQGDG010000177.1:0-273829 GCA_029844215.1 Przewalskia tangutica | reverse complement strand
TAGCGGTCCTCGGAACCGCGTTTATCGCTGTCAGGTAGCGAGATCGAGAAGGCCTACTTTTACGATCGCCGTCCGCGAGTACACTTTATCGGTCTCTGGGTTTGATGTTTATGCCTTGATAGATCGGGTTCTACTCTGTCCCTATATATATCTCCACCTTGTTGCTAGTAGGATAGGGATAGAGCACTGAGTCCATGGAACCACTTTTCGAGGGTAATTTCTTACGCCGGTCGTGATTCGGTGTGCTTCGGCGGAGTATATAGGAAAGAACTTGATCTGTGACCATTCTGATCGTCGGACCACTGGCCCAGGCTTGATAGGAAGTTGGAGATGATTGACTTTGGCGTGATCATGGGGATGGATTGGCTAGCTTAACCTTTTGCTACGCCAATGTAAACTGAGAGAGAGAGTAAATGCAGTTCCCGGTTTCTGAGGGCGGTTGTTGAGTGGGAGGGAGAAGCGCGGTATCGTAGGGGGTAGAGTTATTTCTTACCTCAAGGCTAGGAAGATGAGTGCGAAGGAGTACATCTACCACATCCCCAGTTCAGTGTTTGATCACGGTTTGCGGATGCAGGATTTTGGTCGGTTCCAGTAGTCGTAATGAGTTCCCGAGACGTGTTCCGGATGACCTCGGGTATCCCCTCACGAAGGAGGAGATTGAGTTTTGTATTGACATATTGCGGATACTCGGCCTATTTCCATTCGCTTACATCTGCAAAGAATGGCCTTTTGCCGAGTTAGGAGTGAAAAAGGACGGTGAGGATTTGCTAGAGAAAGGGCTTACGTTAGGCCCGGTGTTTCCCCGCAGAAGCGCGGTGTGTGTTCGTGAAGAAGAAGGGCGGGGCGCTGGCGCTATGTGTGTTGATTCTGAAGGCGGTGAACAAGGTGACCATTAGAGCGGAGATACCCCCTTCCCGAGTTGATGATTTGTTATTGATTGCGGGAAGCGCGAGATGTTTCTATCGAGATTGATGCTGCGTTAGAAATTGCTGCTCGTGAGGTTCGTGTCAGAGAGGTGGATGTCCACTAGAATTTGCATTCGGAGACGTCACGGGCATTGCCATGGTCGAGAGTCGTAGCGTTTGGGTGACCAATGCTCGTGGTATTCATGGATTTGATGAACCGAGTGTTCAAACCATTTTGAACCCGCACGTTGTGATAGTGTTTCATTGATGATATCTTGGTTTATTCTGCGCTCGGAAGCGAGAAGCGTCTGCGAGGCGTTTAGGGAGAAGCTTGTCTTGTGATTCTCGGGACCAAAGCCGATTTATACGCCAAGATTTTTCCAAATGTGAGTTTTGGTTGACTTGATGGCGTTTCTTGGAGGCATATTAGCATAGGGTGATGGCGTTCAGTGGATCACGGCGAATCCGAAGCCGATCGAGGACGCGCTGAACTCTTTACTCAAGCAGTTAGGTTCCTTGATTTACGGGCCTTGCGAGGATATTATAGCGGACGGTTCGTGGAGAAGTTTGCTTCTATCTACGCACCATTGACTAGAGGTGACTCGAGAAAGGCGTAGTTCCCGATGGGTGATGCTTGTGGCGGGGTTTCGATTCTTTGAAAAGGCAATGCCCGGCGAAAGCCGCCCCATGTTAACACTCTTCCGAGAGGTCGGATGGTTATGTCGTGTATTGTGATCGTCGAGGCATCGGGTTGGGATAATGTTGAATCACGACATGGCCGTGAGTTATAACATATGCATCGGCAATTTGAAGAAACCAGCGAGAGAACTACCCGCTTTTGTGATTTGGAAGTGGCGGCGGTGATTAGCGCTTTGAAGATCTGGAGAGCCTTATTTGTATGGGGTTCACGTGGATATTTATACAGACCACAAGAGCCTCGGTATATCTTCGGACCAGAGAGGAGGCTGAACTTACGCGCGAGGCGGTGGTTAGGAGTTGCTTAAGGATTCACGATGTTGATATCTATACCACACGGGGAAGGCGATGTTGTGGCGGATGCTCTGAGTCGTGGAGTCGATGGGGAGCCTATCGGATGTGTGACTAGAGAGGAGAGGACATGGTTACGTGATTTGCATGCGTTAGCGACGCAATGGTGTCGCGTTTGATTGATTACGATAGCGATGGGGTTAGAGTTCGTGAGGTTCTTAGGAGTCTTCCCGTCGTCGGAGGTGAAGAGCTGGCAGTTAGAGGATCGCGAACTTTGATTCGATATCGTGATCGACTCTTACGTGAGGCAAGAGGTCGCACGAGAATTGCTTTTTTGATGGGAGTGCTAAGGTTTGAGCGGCCCATGTGTTCCAGGATGTTTGAGGACTTGGCGGCGAGTTCTTGGGGAAGCCTGCGGTAGCGCGTTACTCTATCCGTCAGGGTCGACCAAGATGTACCCGACGCCCAGATCGTGTATTGGTGGGATGGCTTGAAGAGAGCGTTGCGAGTTCGTAGCTCGGTGCCGTGTTATCGGCGGTGAAGGTAGAGCACGGAGGCACAGTGGCTTGCTCTGAGCAGTGAGATCGAGCACGGAAGTGGGAGAGTAATCAGCATGGACTTTATCACGGGATTACCTCGCACTTCGGAGGAGACATGATTATATAAGTTTATTAAGCCCGGTGTGAAATCAGCCCACTTTCTTCCGTTCGGACGACCTTACCGGTGAGATTATGCGGACTTTATATCAGAGATCGTCGGTGCGTGGATCCTGGTTGATCATGCTCGAGCGGAGGCCAGATTTACGGCTAACGGAGAGTCGCTTGAGAGGAGGAGTTTAGGGGCGAGTGAGCACGTCTCGCATTTCATCCTGAGGCGAGCGGACGGGCGGCGCGCTATCGAGACTCTTGAGGATATCTTTGCGAGCTGTGTTAATGCCGATGGTAGTTGGGAGAGATCATTTGCCTCTGAGTTGAGTTTGCGTATAATAGCTACCACTCCGATGTCGAGATGGCGCGCTTATGAGGCCTTGTATGGGAGAAGTGCGAATCGCCTATAGGTTGGTTCGATGTGGGCGAGAATGCAGCTAGTGGGACCAATTTGGTGCGTGACGATGGATAAAGTGAAGCTTATCGAGGCGGTATTAGCGGCTCGAGTCGGCCCAATCGTATCACGAGATCATCGTCGTCGGCATCTTGAGTTCGAGTTCATGATTGGGTTTTCCTAAAGGTGTCGCCCATGAAGGTGTGATGAGGTCGGGAAGAAGAGGCTTCGGCCCAGTACATTGGGCCGTTCAGTTGTCGCGAGGTAGGCAAAGGTTACTATGAGTTGAATCTGTAAATCGTCTGGAAGCGATGCATCCGATTTTCGCGTATCTATCTTTGAGAGATGTATCGGGGATCCATCCCAGGTACGCAGATTGCGATGTCGGTGGCCAGGGTTATCGTATGAGAGATTCCCGTCGCGATAGTCGATCGTCGGGTTAGGCGTCTGCGGACGGGGCGTGGCCGGAAGTCAAAGTCTTGTGGCGGAGCGAGCTCGGGGAGAGATGACGTGGGGCGGGAGGGCGTGAGGCAGAGGTATCCTCACCTATTCCCACGCCTCGGGTAATTCACTTTCCTAACAGTAAATTTCCATTATCATTTTATGCCTAAGTGTTGTTTTGTGGCGAGTGTGGCATTTGCTAGCTGTTTAAGCTTCTTGATAAGCTGTCTTGAGAAGGAACATTCGGGCGAATGTTTCTAAGGAGAGAATGTTATACCATGTTCCGGAGTATGCGTGAGGCGTGCGTACAAAGTTGTAGCCTTAAAGATAGGCCAAGTTAAATTTGTACCTGACTTCGCTAAAAGAATCGTTTTTCAGCGAAAGCGTTTCGACTTTTAAGTAGAAAATTAGGCTATGACATTAAGTATTTTGCTTGGATTTTTCAGAGACCAAGCATTTTGGACAGCGGGAGGGCAACGCACCCTCCCGTTGGTGGACTTGAAAATGAATCCGTCCTTGGGCCAGATTGGATGGGCATTGCGCGTTTTTGTTGCCTTGGCACAAAGTCGAGAGTTAGTAGGATATTTGTGTGTAGTAAATCTTCCACACTACACTTGCCTTGCACTTGTCTCGATCTTGGCACATTGGTTGGCCTTCTTGACCTATAAATACCCCGCCCAGAGATGAAGAGTTCTTCGTCCACAAATCTTCAAGTCTTGAAAAAATCCTCTCCTCTTGGCCAGCCGTCGTCAACCTTCCCGCTTGAGTGAGCTTGGCGAGGGCTACCCATGCTAGCCTAGCGAAATCTACCCCATCACTTGGTAGAAAAGTTGTCTTCTAGTATTGTTATAATGCCCAAAATACTAGCCCAAATCCTTAGTACTTAGTAGAAGTTGTGAAGAACTTCTAAGGTTCTTGGAGCTCTGGAGGCGTACAACATAGGAGCTAAACCTTGCTCATTGCGACTTTATCTAGGATATTATTGGGCTTCCGAAGTAATAATCCTAACCTCTTTTGAATTAGAGAATACTTCTTGTTGTAGTATAAGGATAAGTATAAATACTTAGAAGTATATCACGTATAGAATTGAAGTGTTAATCACTTGAAGGGTTTAAAGAAGAATAATCAAAGCTGTACTTACATAGAATTGTTTTCACGATTAGACTTATATAGCTCACGGGTAGGGAAGTCTTTGCCCAGACTTACCATAGAATTATGAACCCTGTTTAGAATGACCTTGAGGTAGTCTTTAATAGATATGTGTGACTATTATAAGTGACTCTCTGTATGACATATATTGACTTGGCGGTGGTTTTTATTTGAGAAGGTATGTGATTCTTCTAAAGCATGATATTTTACAATATATAATGCGGTGAAGCGTACATGTGTTAAGCGAATAATAACTACGGCAATGTCTTTGACTTAAGCACGAATAATATATATAACGCCTCAACAAGCTGAATAATCTTCTGAATGCCTCCGGCTTAGCACGAATAACAAAGAAGCGAAAACATTTCAAAAGAATCTTTGAATCATTTTTGAGAAGATAAATATTTGGTTTTAAAATAAAGCTTAAGAGTTATACTAGCTTTATGGGAAGTTAGGTATATGACTTAAGAAAGATAAAAAGGCTGTTTACTTGTTTGTTTATAAAAGCCTTGTATTGATTTACATTAAGTGTAGTAAGATTGTGTGATAAGTAGACATGTTATGATGCTACTGTGTTAGTGTCTTGTAATCTTTGTGTAAAGGGGTCATTCTTCTTTGTGCTTCGTTGTTAGCAGAGTAAGTCCGTTGTCTTGTTATGTGTATCACCTACCCCGCGACAATTATCACAGGGCTTGCCCAGTCTTGCCAGTCTATACGGCTTTGTCGCGGTCTGTGGTATGCGGGCCTTGGTATGCTCGGGATTGATCATTCGGGCGTTGCTTTGATCACGGGGATTCCTATGCGGTCTGTTGAGGCTATCTGCGGTCTTTTGAGGCTATGCGGGTGCGGGAGCCTAGGCGGATGCCGGGGTTAGCTGCCCCGATGCGGTATACCTCATGCGGGTGTGTGTGACTGTCACGGTGCGGAAGTCGAGGACTACCTTGAGAATGATACTATAGGCGATTGGCCTTGCGCCCGATCATTGCGGCTAGACTAGACTGTGCACGGTTTTCCTAATCTTGTTATTGTTTGTGATATGGCACTATGTGCAATTGAGCTGATTGTATTTGTGAAAAGGTTTTAAATGCTTTGATTTCATTTTAAAGTACTTTATAGTTTCACATACTTGGTACTGTTATCTTGACCTCGCTTGAGGCTGCGTTCATCTGCGGTAAGAGCGGCAGTGCTAGATCGCATCCGGATCTCTTTGCATTGGTGTCGGGAGCTCCATCTTCTCGGAGGCTCTACTTTGGTATGATCTCCTGTATCGTAGATAGTTTATCTGATCGAGGGTATGGCGGGGCACATCATAGTTGTATATTTCCTTAAGTGCAGTGTAGTATGTTATGCGATTATCGGATATAGCGCTAAACCTTATTCATATATATGCGAAAAGCGACGTTTATTCACGTAAATGTCTTATTTTATAAAGCGTTTCGTATGTCTTGTTTTATATTCAATGGTTACTCGATGTATGACTACTTGGGTGCCGGTAAGGCACGATCCAGACTTGGCGGAATGGGTCGTGACATAATGGAGCTTCTCAGCGGTGAATCGGTGATCCTAATAGTGAGGATCGGCAGCTTTGTATACTCTACTGCGGCATGAGCGACCCCGAAGAAGTCGATTACGTGTACCAAATATGTGGCGAAATGCGTAATGAAATCGTAAGTCTATAATAAAGCGGAGACATGTATGATAGCTCGATTAACGTTACAACGTGCCATACTAACAATGAGGTAAATAAGAGTATACTTACAACATAAAAATAGGAAGCTCACGATCAACCACGACCACCCGCGCGATATCATTAAGCGATCCTACTCTTGGGACTATTTCACCGCATGGTCGTGTGAACGCGCGTGAGGTATTCCTCGCATAGGTTGTATCGCGCGTGGGTCGTGTAGACGCGTGAGGTATTCGCGATGGTGATCCGCCCGCGTGGGACTATTTCACCGCGTAAGCCCTTACGGACCGCATGAGCCGCTTACGGACCCGTAAGGTATTCGTCGCATCATGGGTAGCAAATCACGGAATATGCAAATGCCACGAGCAGGGAATGACCGTAATGAATAACATACCACTGGCACAGGCTATCACGCGTAACATAAGCACTGCGGCTTATCATACATAACATAAGCACTAGAACATCATACCATATATAAGCAAGTTAAGAAATCCCCAACTTCTTATTAGTCTTATACATGTACACTCTCGTTTTAGTTTACTTAAGGCACTAACATGTCATTATAAAAATCCGAATTTAACCAGTACTACGTACTTCTACTCTTTTAAAATGACTCTTTTCATACATAACTTCAAGATACTAATAACCATAGTATCAGTCATAACTACTTTTCAAGACAAGTCACAATACCTTTTAGAAATACAATTATAGGCTTAAATCAAGTGACTTCTTTCTTTTAAAACTTTAAGAAATTGATGCCTTTAAATCAATTTGTCTTTCATTATTTCAAGTCATTTATCATACTTAAATTACTTAGAGTAAATCACTCTTTTTAACCTTCCATAAAGCTATTATTGTCACGACGACCACGGACCGCAGTGGTGCCTACAGGCACCCGTTGATACACGTCATAGAATAGCGGAACATACACAACATACAACGTGTTTAGACAATAACATCTAGGCTGGCCGATAAGGCGCCTTCCATAAAATATGCATAATCAAAAGCAAAGCGCAACTCGGTTCTTACCCAAACCACGACATATGACTACAGACCTCGAGGAATAACAAGCGTGGCGGGACGGGGCCCGCCGTACCCACGAATGTATATAAATTTACAACATCGGGAAAGCGTACCAAAAAGACAAGCCTCGGAGAAATGGAGCTTACGGCGCTGATAAGTGATCCTAAGGATGAGGATCCACCACACCTTACCACACTGCGGCGTGAGCGCACGAGGAAGGGTCGATCTGTAATATGTACTAAGTATGTAAGCGGAAAATCATGTAATTACATCATAAGTTTAAAACAAAGCGGGAGGCATGTATGATAATCAAATTACGATGCATTGTGCCTTACTAACAATGAGAGTAACTAGAGTATACTTACAACGTAAAAATAGGAAGCTCGCGATCAGCGGGACCGTCGCGCGAGTATCATTAAGCAATCCTATACGAGACTATTTCACGCGCATAGGTCGTGTGGACCCGCGTGAGGTATTCCTCGCGTAAATTTGTACCGCGCGCGTGGGACTATTTCAACCGCGTAAGCCATAACGACTCGCGTGAGATATTCGCCGCGTCATGGGTAGCAAATCCGCGAAATATGTGGTATAACGTCTTGGGGTTTACCCTCATTTATCTCTTACCACAGGCGGTGGTATAACGTCTTGGGGTTTACCACTCGTTTATACTCTTACCACGGAGAAGGTGGTATAACGTCTTGGGGTTTACCGCCGTTTATCTCTTACTAGCTCAATGGCCATCGTACATAACATAAGCCCTACGACATCATACATAACATAAGCACTCAGGCATCATCTGATAAATAAGCAAGTTAAGAAATCCCTAACTTCTTATTAGTCTTATTCATATACACTCTCATTTTAGTTTACTTAAGGCGCTAACATATCATTATAAAATCAGGAATTTAACCCAAAGTACTACGTCTTCTAATTCTTTTAAAAGACTCTTCTCGTTATAAAACTTCCAAGATACTAATAGCAGTAGCATCAGTCACAATTACTTTTCAAGGAAAGTCACGATACCTTTAAAAATAAAGTTAGACTTAAATCAAGTGACTCCTTTTCTTATAAAACCTTAAGCAATTGATGCCTTAAAATCAAATTACCTTTCATTAAATCAAGTTATTTATCTTTCCATAAAGCTAATATAACCAACTTCCATAAAGTCGTTATATTAACTTTATACCTTAACTTTACAATTTCCTATCGAGGACTTATCGCTTAAGCGAAACAAGTATCATATACTTTAAAACTCTTGAAGTCCCTTAACTTTAAAAACTTAAGACATCCTTAATACTTTCAAAGAAGTGAGTTAATCTCTAACTCACGCAACAGCTCTTTGTCACGACCGAACGGGGCGTGGTTGTGCCTTACCAGGCACCCAGTAGCCATACATCAGTGTCAATGGAATATAAAACAAGACATGAATAAAGTGAATTGAAAAACAGTTATCTGAGAAAAAAACTTGCCTTGCGGCATATATATAAATCAACTAGAACAGTTACATCTCTTTTTACAATTATGCCCACAGCGATTACTACTGGACCTAAGAATGATACGACAACAATGGCGGGGCGGGGCCACGCCGTACCACGAATGTAATGACCTACTACGACATGGGACTATACCATTTGATAAGCCTCGGAGGCGAGCTTCCTAGCTGAGCGTGACCCTAGGCGAGGATCGGCGGTAGGCGTACCTTTACTGCGGCGTGAGCGGCCCGAGAGGTCGATCAGTACAGTATGTGGCCGAAAATCGTAAATGAAATCATAGTAGTCTATATAAAGCGGGAGACATGTATGATCGCAAACTACGATTCACGATAAATAGCGATCATGTCGAGTCGAGGACTCGCGCGCCAAAGCCGTCGCTCGGAAATATAACTATGGGTCTCACGCCCATAACATAAACAAGGCGAAATGGATATCTATAAGCGGTCTTTTTCTAGGCGCTAATGATCGAAGCAAGGCCAATCGCCCGTAGTATCATTATGCGTGCCTAATCTGGACTTCCGCGGCCCGCATGGGTCACGCGTAGACGCGTAGATCGTATAGATCCGCGTGAGGTAGCTAACCGGTACCCTCTGGACTCCGCGGCCGCATAGTCTCGATAGACCACATAGTCATCCACCGCAGGACCGCGTAGGCGTCCGCGTCGGGATAAAACACCGAATGATCAATCACGGAGCATACTGCTGCTCGCGTAGTCACGTGAACGCGTAGGCCGTATAGACCCGCGTCAAGGGTGGCAAGCCCTCGGTATAACGATCGAGGGTATGTGATATAATAACGATCTAGCGGGCTTAAAGTTTAACAGCGTAAGCCGCAAGAATATCACGAATGCTAACACCGTAGCGTCCTAACATGGTTACTTATCAAATCAACGAGAAAGTATTACAAGGCTATCATGACCAATACAATCAAGTTCTTCACCGTGGTACTTTCTACTTTATGTTAACAAGTTAGAATTTATCCCCAAGTACTTCATACGTTAACTTTTTAAAAGATCCGTTTCTTTCACAAAAGTCAGCATGATACAGTAGTATAAAAATAGAGTGACTATATTTTAAGTAAAATTATTTTCCAAGCGTTGAAGTTTGCCTAATTTGGATGCTCCGGTTTCTCATTTTGAAAGGTTTCGTAGTTCATAGTTTTACTCCTTAATGATATAATTCTTCTTTAAAGCGATTTGAGAAACATATGCCTTATATGTGAGTAGGTTATTCTTGTTTATAACAATCTTATTACATGACCATGATCTAGGAAATATCATTTTGTCTCATCTTAGCTTCACATGCGGATGGAGGTTTCTCTTGGTTTTAATAATACATTAATTAGTGACGTTTCCACTTTATTAATTTGCGATGGTTTGTTCGATACTTATTCTGATTTCCGAAATCAGTAAAACATTAATCCTTTTAAAAACCAAGTACTCATTACTCACGAATGAGGTTTCACACCTTTTAAAAAAACTCATATTAATTCAATTAAGTCAAGTCTCTTATCTTTTAAGATCAAGTCTCTTAACTTCTTAAAATCAATAAACCATTCATTTTATCTCTCTTAAGCCGTTATACCTAACTTCCCATAAAGCTAGTATAACTCTTAAACTTTTAAAACCAAGTATTACTCTTCTTTTAAAAAGGTTTCTTAATTCTCTTGAAATACTTCAAGATTCTTATTATTCAGGCTAAGTCAAAAGACATTGCCGTAAAACTACGTTCGGTTAACATGCGTCGTCTCATAGTACTATACATATATTCTTTAAAATATCATGCTCAAGAGGATAGGAAGAATCACATACCTCGCGACGATTATCGACTATTAGCAAAGCGCTCACGGCTATAACGAGGCTAGCCTTGTCCACCTTTCAAGTAGAACCGCTACTTGCGGAACTTTCAACCTATAAATGTTATACGAGCCTATCAAAGTCTAGACTACTTGGTAGAATATTCTAAGCGGTAGGTTCTCTATTCTGGAAAAATCGGGCGACTTCCCTACAAGCTAAGCTACAAGTCTGTAAATACGAGTCTATGTAAATGCAGTTTAATCCTTAACTTCTTTAATACTCTTCTATTCAGTTGACTCTCTTACATGAATCTTATATTCATTTCTACTACTACGATGTAATTTGTAATTACAATAAGGACAAGGGTATTTACCTCGATAAGCCCAATATTATCGAATGTTTAATGTCGATCTGAGCAGCGTTTAGCTCTACTGGCGCTCGACCGCATTTCGAAACAACCCTTAGAAGTTCTACGCAACTTCTTCTTAATCTTGATCGGCTATGAAGATTTCCTTAGGGTTGTGTTTTGTGAAGGAAGTATAATAGTATTTACGGGCTTTTCGTATAAGTGTAACCTTGGAATACTACAAGGTATTTAGGCGAAGGTATTTTGGTATAGTAACAATACTTGGAGTATTTCTACGAGGGGTGTATTTCTGAAAACAACTCAAGGTAGGGGTACCCCTGCTAGCACCACAGGGGATACTTCGACCAGGGAGGGGCTCTCGGCGAGGGGCCTCGCGAGGGGAGGGAGGCTGGGGCGAGAACTTGACACAAAGGGAAGAGCTTTGAGACTTAGCACAATTTTGGATGAAGAAGTCTTCAAAGGGGTATTTATAGGTCAAGCGATGGCGACCGATGGCCAAGATCATGCCAAGTGCAAGGCAAGTGTAGGGTCGAGATTC
This sequence comes from Przewalskia tangutica, assembly GCA_029844215.1. Classification (NCBI taxonomy): domain Eukaryota; kingdom Viridiplantae; phylum Streptophyta; class Magnoliopsida; order Solanales; family Solanaceae; genus Przewalskia; species Przewalskia tangutica. The sequence goes on along the minus strand of JAQGDG010000177.1, from coordinate 262,403 downwards.
ATCCATGTGTACCTTATCCATCTACCACACAAATATCACAAAATATCCTACTGACTCTCACTCTCCAAATCGTCGATGCGCGCATCCGTCCCGATGAGAGGGTGCCAAGTGTTGCCCTCTCGTTGGTCCAAAACAATTCGTCTCTCGGAAAAATCCGCAAAAATATAAATGACATGGCGAATTTTCCGCCTTATGAAAATCTTGTAAAGCGTTTAGTCGAAAAACAATTCTAATCGGGTGTTGTGCACAAACAAAAATTTGAACCTTGCCTCTTTAAGCTTCAAACTTTTCTCGTCGTCCCACGTCATACTGCGGAAATCGGTATAACATTCTCCTCCTTAGAAACATTCGTCGAATGTTCCTTCAGAATCTCAAAACAAGCAGCGCGATATAGTCTTCCTGCTTTATACTTACGAAAACAACCATGCCACGCTTTGGCAACACGACAAGCGCAAATACTTACCTCCGAGTCTCGAGGAATCACCTCGTCACTACAAAAACTCTCACCGAGGTCTAAAATATACTCGCCGCGCCTTCACTTTACAAAAGAAATGATCACATCTGTGCTTTCGCAATACATGCTCGCTTCTTCCGCTAGCGTCGTACCGCATTACTGCATTTCGAACTCTTTCTCATAACTTACCACATTTACGTTGAACAAGTATAAACCAACTATCCGAACCTTGCCAACATCAAACCAATCGGCCAACACACTTCCGCCCTCTGAGGCCGTAAGGCGACATCAAAACTGAAATGGTAGCTATAAAACACTCCCTCAGCGGAGACAACAATCCTCGCGACTACCGCGAAATCCAAACAACGGCAGTGCGAATGCGGTCTGAGACTACTTTGAGTTCACAACCTGCTGGTAAAACCTCGAGAAAAAGAAAGCGGTAGTACCACAGGCTCATTATGCGTCATAAGGTGAAGGTAGGCACCCCGTGCGACCTTACAACCTTTACGATATAACATCAACGCCAAGCAACGGTCTGGCCCGAAAGACACGATGGTGACCCGTCGGCCCGACTCTTGGTTGAGCGCGTCCGAACTCGTCGATGGTTAACTAAACTTGGGCTATCACCTCGTGACCTACCACTGGCGGGACCACCTGGCCCGACCCCAGCGTAAAATAGGTCGGCGGGTTGACGCGTAGCCTCAACGACCGGCTCTCGCGTAAAACACTTGCTCCCCGATCCGGAATAATCTCACTAATCACGTTACGAAAACCTAGCGGTCTTCTTAGCTCAACTACCCTCTTTCATATCACGCTACTCAGGGACTTATCATACAAACATATCTCACGTGCACTATGCACTCTGGTAAGGGTCAAACCTAAAAGTATAGATCTCTCTCTCGAGATGGCCTTGCCTCTAAGGTCTCAGCGTATAAAACTCTAAGGCTCACTTTCTTTATCCCCGATCTTACGGTCGACTAACCATGATTTCTAATCACAATTTACACAATGCTATCATAACACTTAAGATATACTCGTCTTATCATGCGTACTAATCTCTGAGGGTTAAGGATCTACACATGATTCTGACTTCACTCCCTTAGTCGTTACAATCAAACTGCCCGTAGAGCGCATAGCTAAGGAAGGTGACGAACTACCCACGATCTTGAAGGTGAGTCCTCTGCCCATCCCTCTGCTAGGACACCCTTTCGACATCGGCCTGCCGTGGTGCGTCTGACAAGTACCCGACTAAAGGCGACATTCCGGGATGGCGCTTTGTCGCATCGTGAACAACGGGAAAAAGCGAATCGGTGGTGGAACGCCCGTGTGGCGTGAGCGGAAGCTCTGGAGCTCGACCAACTCAGGCTTACCGAGCGTCCACGAAATCCGTGGAGGACCACTCTGCTGCCGGCGGAGATGTGTATCGATCTGCTTCTTGAGGCGATTCGCCTCGAAAGTTACGAGGTCTGCCGATCGGCCTCTTCTGTGATCTTGGTTAACGATCGATCCTACGTTTCCTCGGCTGCTGCGCATAGCTGTCTGCGAGCCATGCTCAACCTAGCGGCGGGCTATTCTTGCACCACCTCTCTTAGATAGTCATCGTGACGTGATAAGTCGATACACTCTATATTCTCTGGTTGCTAAATCCATAGCTAATGTAACGGTCGCATGCTTGCAATCTATCTTCTCTGTTCCGATCGTGGGCTGAAGGTTCAAAATGTCATGGCGCGGAGGCTGCTGCCGTGCTAAACTTCTGTTGGGGTGGCGGCGTCGCCAAACTCCGACGGCGCACCACCTAGGTGATGATTGGGCTGTGCCTCGTAACCCTTTGTACTCTGCTCGCGGCTCATCGGTGCCTTGCGCCTCTGGGCGGGTTTGCCCTAAGCGGAGGCATAGCGGTGGGAAAGAAATCGTTAGAGGTCGACTTACAACCGACTCTAAGGCACGATCTCGGAGTGAGAAGAATGAAACCAATCCTAAATATCCTATAGCCTCACGATTATTGGTGTGGTGCGCAACACAGATAATCAGACTCTCTTGGATACGGTGCGTAGACATTTTCAGAGGATTAAGCGCTCACGATACCACTTTTGTCACGACCGAACGGGCGTGGTAGTGCCTTACCGGGCACCAGTAGCCATCATCAGTAATCGGAATATAAAACAAGACATGAATAAAGTGAATTGAAAAACAGTTATCTGAGAAAAACTTGCCTTGCGGCATATATATAAATCAACTAGAAACGATTCATCTCTTTTACAATTCTGCCTGCGGTACTCTGGACCTCACAGAATGATCGACAACAATGGCGGGGCGGGGCCCGCCGTACCACGAATGTAATGACCTACTACGACATGGGACTATACGGCTGATAAGCCTCGGAGGAACGGGCTTCTAAATCTTTGACTGTGACCACAGGCGAGGATCAGCGGTGGCGTACCTTTACTGCGGCGTGACGCGGCCCAGAAGGAGGTCGATCTGGCGGTACCAGTATGTGGCGAAAATCGTAAATGAAATCATAGTAGTCTATATAAAGCGGGAGACATGTATGATCACGAAACTACGATTCCTGATAAATAGCGATCGTGTCGAGTCGGGGACTCGCGCCAAAGCCGTCGCTCAAATATAACTATGGGTCTCGCGCCCGTAACATAAACAAGGCGAAATGGATATCTATAAGCGTGGTCTTTTTCTAGGCGCTAATGATCGAAGCGAGGCGAATCGCCCGTAGTATCATTATGCGTGCCTAATCTTTGGACTTCCGCGGCCGCGTAGGTCACACGTAGACGCGTAGATCGTATAGACGCGTCGGGGTAGCTAACCGGTACCCTCGCGGACTCCGCGGCCGCATAGTCTCGATAGACGCGTAGTCATCACCAGACGCGTAGGGCATCCGCGTCGGGATAAAACATCGAATGATCAATCACGGAGCATACCATTGCTCGCGTAGTCACGTAGACGCATGGCCGTATAGACCGCGTCAAAGGTGGCAAGCCGTCGGTATAACGATCGAGGTATTATAACGACCGTTCGGGCCGATTCAGTGCCTTACCGGGCACCTAGTGATACAACATCGAGAAAACGTGGAAAATAAAACATGAGTCATGAAACAGAGATATAATAATAAGCAGGCCAACCAAAAGCGGTTTCGCCTTGGTATATCATAAAACACGAGCAGTTTAATCCTTTACAACCACCTTGCGATCTACGGACCTCAAGATTTCTGGCGACTATGGCGGGACGGGGCCCGCCGTACCACAGATGTACAGAACCTACAACTCGGGAACCACATGCCAAAAGATAAGCCTCAAGAAAGCGGAGCTTCCAATCTGTTGACGTGATCCTAAGGCGGGGATCCACGGATGTACCTCACTGCGGCGTGAGCGGCCGAAGGAGGTCGATCAACGGTACAGTATGTGAAGCGTAAAAATCGTAATGAAATCATACTAGTCTATATAAAGCGGGAGACATGTATGATAGCGAACTCTGATTCCTGACATAAGCGATCATATCGATCGAGGACTCGCCTCAGTCATCACTCAAATATAACTATGGGTCTCGCGCCCAGCATCAATCATGTTCGCGTCGTGGCGCGTGCCGGAGTCTGCATCGGTGTAGGCGTGTCGTGATGCGACAATAATACCAATGCCCGGCCCACGTGCCGGAATTCTACCTCGGTGTAGACGCGTCCGTGTGGCATCAACAATAATATCTTTGGGTGATCAACCTGCGCGTAGCCACGTGCCGGAATTCTACCTCGGTGTAGACATGTCCGTGTAACCACGATAACGATATATCGGGTAATCAACCCGACCGCGTGGCCGCGTGCCGGGTCTGCGTCGGTGTAGACATGTCCGTGACATCAACAAGGCGGTAATCAAAATGGAAACATGCGTGGAATTCTCCATCGCTGCCGGCGTCGAGTAAGTTCTCGACAAGTCGGCCAGGCCTGCATCGAGAGCGGTAACACGAAATACCACACTTGCAGCAAAGGCTATCATCACAAGCGTAGGCAAGTTTCACGACAACAAGCGTAGGCGAGTTTCACAACAACAAGCATAGGCAAGTTTCACGCGACAAGCGTAGGCAAGTTTCACAATGACTCAAAGTACTTTCATTTTATGCCAAAGTCGGGTTTTTAACCCCAGTACTACATCGTTAAGTTCTTTTAAAGAGATCCATTACTTTTATAAAAGTCACGATACGTAGTATTAGAATGACCAACCCACCTTCCTTTTCAAAATCAAGTAACAACATTCTTTTCCTAAGTTCGGTTTGCCTAGTTTGATTACTCGAAGCTTACCGTTTTCAAATGGTTTCATAGTTCCCAAACTTAATCATGATTCCTTTTTAGAACAATTGAGTAATATATGTCATATATGTGAGTAGTTTATTCTTGTTTATAACGATCTTATTCAATGACCATGATCTAGAAAATGTAATATCATTTTGTCTCGTCTTAGCTTACATGCGGATGGAGGTTTCTCTGGTTTTAATACAACACGTCATTATTCAATCATTTTCCTTTTATTAGCGCTACGATGATGCAGCCGATACGTTACGATTCGAAATCGGTAAAACATTATCCTTTAAAACCAAGTACTCATTACTCACGAATGAGGTTTCACACAAATATCCGCATTAAAACAAATAAGTTAAGTCTCTTATCTTATAAGATCAAGTCTCTTAACTTCTAACATCGATAAACCATTTTCACTTACGTAAGGTCGTTATAACTAACTTCCCGTAAAGCTATTATAACACCACATGTTTTAAACCAACCAAATCACTTGCACGTATGCGTCTACCGTACTACATAGTTCCATGACAATCATGCTAGAAAAGATAGGAAGAGGTTCACGTACCTCGCGACGATTTATCGACGATAAGCAAAATGCTCAAGTACTACAACGCACTAGCCCTTTCCACTCCTCGAGTAGAATGCGCTACTCTTAGTCTTTCACCTATAAAGGTCCTGGCGTCTATTAACCCCAAAACACAAGTTTATCTTTACATAGAAAATTCGTGACACCTCCCCATGACAGCGTAAATCTCCTCTCTATCAGTAGGCTGCGAAGCCAACCGGGGGTTTACGTCTAGCAGGGCGTGTACAATTCTACAAGTCTCTTACTGTACAGTCTATGTAAATACTGATTCGATTGATTCTTTATTCTTGGGCTTAAGTCAAAAGACATTGCGAATACTAAGTATAGTTCCATATATAGTATACTTCAACTATATATTCTAACAAACATGTAATTTTCAATTACAATAGAGAACAAGATAATTACCTCGATAAGCCCAAAATTATCAGTTATAATGTCGATCTGAGCGAGGTTTAGCTCGCTCAGTGCGCTCCAAACCACTCGAAACAACCCTTAGAAGTTCTAACCAACCTGCTCAAATCTTGACCAAGTATGAAGATTTCCTTAGGGTTTCGGTTTGAGACTAAAAAGGACAAAGGTAGTATTCAGGACTCTACGTAAGGTATCTTTGGAATACTACAAGGTACAAGGCTAAGGTATTTTGGGCATTATAGCAATACTAGGGAGTATTTCTATACCACAACAAGGGTATTATCACGAAAACAACTAGGCTAGGGGGTACCCAGCACCACAAAGGGGAGGAGGAGGCCTCGGCCAAGACTCTCAGAGGGGATGAGTTGGGCGAACTCGACACTAGAGGAGGGGAGGATTTTAGGCTTGGAAGGTTTCGTTTGTGGATGAAGAGTTAATCGACATAAGGGGTATTTATAGCAAAACCAAAGGCCAACGAATGGCGAAGATCAAGCCATGTGCAAGGCAAGTGTAAGGCGAAGATCAAGCCAAGTGCACCTAAACCTACTCCACAAAACACTCCGCAAAACAATGCGCCAAACAAGGCCAAAACAAGGCGCAAACAAGGGAGGAAGGCGTCCCGCGCCTACCCAAGTCGCCAGGGTGACAAGTGTCACCTCTCGTTGGCCAGATGTTAGTCGCTCGGAAAAATCCATAAAAATACAAAGCGACATAGTCGAATTTTCCCCTCATGAAGTTATGCAAAGCGTTTAGTCGAACGACTCTGTCGGGTGTTGTGCACAAAGGTAAATTCGGCCAAAGGGTGCCACGTGGGGTGACGCGTGTCGCCCCGATTCGCCAGAATATTTCGTCTTAGAAAATATCAAAATACGAAATCTCAAAAACAAAGCGGGCCCAAAGCCAGTAAATTTCTCCAGTGGGCCCAGTGACCATTCAGAAAATAAAATCTCAAAATTCTAATATAATCTATGAAGTCCAAATACCAAATCGGGAATCAATTCCCGTTAACGAACCTTTTTCTTCACAAATAGCAGGAAACTTTTAGTGAAAACTCAGCATCTTTCTTTCTTTTCAAAATTTATAGTACTCTCGTGCGTGCGTCCTCACATATATACCACTGCAACTACGGGGTATAACATTCTCCTCGCCAGAAACATTCGTCCGAATGTTCCTTCTCAATCGAATAACGATAAAGTTCCTCTAACGAGTTGCGATGCGACGGCGCGCGAAATAACATCGTCCTCTTCTTTCCTTACTCGTCGTGCCGCTTCTCGAGCGGCGAACTCTCCGGTCGTGCCATACTTGATCATTACTTAGTTCGAAAATCTGCGAGTCACTACCTCGAACTTGGTCATCTTACTAACCTCAAACTTCCTTAAGGCCGTTCCGGCCTTCTGAACGGCTACGGTGACGCGTCCACGAACTCATCGATGATCATACAAACTTGGGCCTAGCATCCTCGTGACCCTACCACTGGCGGGACCACGAAGCCCCACCCCAAAGCGGGTTCTGGGTTGACCGCAAATGGTCCTCGGCCCGACCCCGACGCGCCAAACTCTTGTTCCCGTCCGGAACAATCTTACTAATTCACGTCATGAAAGCTACCACTTCCGTCTCACGCTGCCCACGGACTTATCACACAAATAAATCCCACGTATACTCTTTACTCGATAAGGGTCAAAAATAAATCTTTAACTTCGAGCGACCTTACCACTAAGGTCTCGGTCGTGACATAGTCTAAGGTTCGCACTTACCGTACCACATCGTATCCTCCCGACTAAGCATGTTTTCTAACTCATAATTAACACAGCGCTATTCGTACATAGCACGTAATAATGAGACCGTCATAACAAGCATACCAAAACTCTAGAGGTTAAGGATATGCACAGCTACGGCTCGCTCTAATCATAGGCACGCCTGCAGTGCATGCTATGAAAGCGATGAACGACCAGCGATCCGTGGTGAGTCGTAACATCGTGCTACCCTTGGTCGGACGGTTCCTGCATAAAATGGCCTGGCGCGCAAAATAACAAGCTCCTGGCACCACGACACTCCCGAAATGCGGTCTACGCATCGACCACGGAGGTAGGGGTGGCCGCGTCTGGCAACACCGCACTTCCGAAACACGAACCGCGAGCCACGACGCTCACGAAGGCGGAGGACCACTGCATGCGGCGGGGTACAAAACTAGTCTTCTTTGGCGGTCCGCCTCGAAAGTCGTAAAAGACCACGATGTCACGGCCTGCCTGCTGATCCGGTCGTTAGTCGACCTCTCCGTACCTCGCATCTGGTCGTGAGCTGCGTGCGGGCAATGTCCGTGCGGTGAAGAGCTACACGAACAAGCCTCTGTTAAGTAATCATCTAATCCGGTGGCGTGGCGGTGCACTCTATCCTCCATGGTTGCCACTAAAGCGGGGACATCTGAGGCAGCGAGTCAAACTGCGTTGTACTCTCGAGCCATGCGCCTCTCTGTCTCGATCATAAATCGCCGGCGTGCCCTCCTCATCTGCGGAGGCAAGAAGTGAGTGAGGAATGCCTCGAGAACTCGTCCATCTTCTGCTGAGCGCGCATGCTCTCCGGGACAACTCGCGAATCAAACGATCGGCTGCGGTATCGCGCGGCCGATCGCGCCTAAGACCACCGACTCGGTCTCGAAGCCTTGATCACTCGTGATCCGTAGCTGCGGATGAACTCCTGCGGATCATCCTCGGGCCTCGACCCGTAAAACTCTGGCGGGCTCTGACTTCGGGAAGTCCGTAGCCTCGAACTATCTGCTCGGGGTGAACGCTGGTGCTCTTTGGGCCCAGGCTGCTGCGTCGGCCTATCCTGCATGTCGGCCATGACCACGGCGGCAAGCGACCATCTCGCGTAACCCGTCTCCTACGCCTTTGTGGGGTGGAGGCTCAGTGCTGCGGTCTCGGCGGCCATTCTTTGCGGCTCTAACCTCTTTGGGGTGGCGGCGTCCGCAAAACCCGCCGTGCGAAGCCTGACCTCAGTCTTGCGGGCTGCGCCTCGTACTCCTACGTATCTCACTAGCGGCACCCTCGGCTGCCTTGCCCTCTGGGCTCTGGTTGCACTTGCGCGGAGGCATAGCGGTAAAGCGAGATCGTCGGAGGGTCCAACACAACACGACTACAGGCACGATCTCGGAATGAGAAGAATGGAAACCGATCCTAAATGTCCTATAGCCTCACGATTATAGATGTGGTGCACAACTGCGATAATCAAGACTACTAGAACGCGATGCGTAGACACTTTCAGAGGATTAGCGCTCGATACCACTTTTGTAACGACCGTTCGGGCCGGTTCTTGGTGCGCTTACCGGGCACCTAGTGATCTGACATCGAGAGAAAACGGCGGAAAATAAAACATGAGTCATGAAACAAGAGATATAATAATAAGCAGGCCAACCAAAGCGGTTGCCTTGATATATCGTAAAACACGAGCAGTTTAATCCTTTACAACCACGCCCAGTGATCTACTGGACCTCTAAGATTTACAGCGACTATGGCGGGGCGGGGCCGCCGTACCACGAATGTACAGAACCTGCTTCGGGGAACACATGCAAAAGATAAGCCTCAGAAGAAGCGGAGCTTCCAATCTGTTGACTGTGATCCTAGGCGGGGATCCACGGCCGATGTACCTCTACTGCGGCATGAGCGGCCCCGAGAGGTCGATCTGGCAGTACCAGTATGTGGCTGTAAAAATCGTAATGAAATCATACTAGTCTATATAAAGCGGGAGACATGTATGATAACCAAACTACGATTCGCGACATAAGCGATCATATCGATCGGGGACTCGCGCCTCAGTCGTCACTCAAATATAACTATGGGTCTCGCGCCCAGCATCAATCGTGTTCGCGTCGGCGCGTGCCGGAATTACGCATCGGTGTAGACGTGTCCATGATGCAACAATAATACCAATGCCCGGCCCACGTGCCGGAATTCTACCTCGGTGTGAACGCGTCCATATGGCGTCAACAATAATATCTTTGGGTGATCAACCTGCGCGTAGCCCATGCGTGCCGGAATTCTACCTCGGTGTAGACATGTCCATGTAACCACGATAACAATATATCGGGTAATCAACCCGACCGCGTAGCCGCGTGCCGGGTCTGCATCGGTGTAGACATGTCCATGTGACATCAACAACAAGGCGATAATCAAAATGGAAACATGCGGTGGAATTCTCCGTCATTGCCCGGCCGCGTCGAGTAAGTTCTCGACAAGTCGACCGCCTCTATCGAGGCGCGGTAACCGAAATACCACACTTGCACAGCAAAGGCTATCATCACGAGCATAGGCAAGTTTCCGCGACAACAAGCATAGGCAAGTTTCCGCAACAACAAGCATAGGCAAGTTTCACCACAAGCAGGCAAGTTTAATGACTCAAAGTACTTTCATTTTATGCCAAAGTCGGGTTTTAACCCCAAGTACTACATCGTTAAGTTCTTTTAAAGAGATCCATTACTTTTATAAAGTCACGATACGTAGTATTAGAATGACTAACCCACTTCCTTTTCAAAATCAAGTAACAACATTCTTTTCCTAAGTTCGGTTGCCTAGTTTGATTACTCGAAGCTTACCGTTTTCAAATGGTTTCATAGTTCCCAAACTTAATCACTTGATTCCTTTTTAGAACAATTGAGTAATATATGTCATATATGTGAGTAGTTTATTCTTGTTTATAACGATCTTATTACAATGACCGTGATCTAGAAAATGTAATATCATTTTGTCTAAATCTTAGCTTACATGCGGATGGAGGTTTCTATTGGTTTTAATACAACACGTCATTATTCAATACATTTTCCTTTTATTAGCAGCTACGATTGGTGCGTGATGCGTTACGATTTCGAAATCGGTAAAACATTATCCTTTAAAACCAAGTACTCATTACTCACGAATGAGGTTTCGCACAAACATCCGCATTAAAACAAATAAGTTAAGTCTCTTATCTTATAAGATCAAGTCTCTTAACTTCTAACATCGATAAACCATTTTCACTTACATAAGGTCGTTATAACTAACTTCCCGTAAAGCTATTATAACACCACATGTTTTAAACCAACCAAATAACTTAGCACGTATGCGTCTGCGTACTACATAGTTCACAACAATCATGCTTTAGAAAAGATAGGAAGAGGTTCGCGTACCTCGCGACGATTTATCGACGATAAGCAAAATGCTCCAAGTACTACAACGCTGGCCCTTTCCACTCCTCGAGTAGAATACGCTACTCTTAGTACTTTCACTATAAAGGTCTGGCGTCTATTAACCCCAAAACACAAGTTTCTATCTTTACATAGAAAATTCGTGACACCTTACATGACGTAAATCTCCTCCTATCAGTAGGCTACGAAGCCAACCGGGGGTTTACACGTCTAACAGGGCGTGTACAATTCTACACAAGTCTCTTTGTCTGATCTATGTAAATCTGATTCGATTCGATTCTTTATTCTTGAGCTTAAGTCAAAAGACATTGCGAATACTAAGTATAGTTCCGTATATAGTATCTTCAACTATATATTCTAACAAGCATGTAATTTCCAATTACAATAGAGGACAAGATAATTACCTCGATAAGCCCAAAATTATCAAGTTATAATGTCGATCTGAGCAAGGTTTAGCTCGCTCAGTGCGCTCGAACCACTCCAAACAACCCTTAGAAGTTCTAACCACTTCTGCTCAAATCTTGACCAAGTATGAAGATTTCCTTAGGGTTTCGGTTTGAGACTAAAAGGACAAAGGTAGTATTTAGGACTCTCGTAAAGAGGTATCTTTGGAATACTACAAGGTACAAGGCTAAGGTATTTTGGGCATTATAACAATACTAGGGGAGTATTTCTATACCTGACAAGGGGTATTATCTGAAAACAACTAGGCTAGGGGTACCCGCGGCGAGCACCTGAGGGGAGGAGGAGGCCTCGGCTAAGACTCTCAGAGGGGATGAGTTGGACGAACTCAACACTAGAGGAGGAGGGATTTTAGGCTTGGAAGGTTTCGTTTGTGGATGAAGAGTTAAATGACATAAGGGGTATTTATAGCAAAACCAAAGGCCAACCGATGGCGAAGATCAAGCCATGTGCAAGGCAAGTGTAAGGCGAGATCAAGCCAAGTGCACCTAAACCCTACTCCACAAAACACTCGCGAAACAATGCGCCAAACAAGGCCAAAACAAGGCCTGAAAACAAGGGAGGAAGGCGTCCCACTTCTGCCAACCGTCACTTGAGGGTGACAAGTGTCACCCTCGTTGGCCAAAGATGTTAGTCGCTCGGAAAAATCCGCAAAAATACAAAGCGACATAGTCGAATTTTCCCCTCATGAAGTTATGCAAAGCGTTTAGTCGAAAGCGACTCTGTCGGGTGTTGTGCACAAAGGTAAATTCGGCCAAAGGGTGCCACGTGGGGTGACACGTGTCGCCCCGATTCGAGAATATTTAGTCTTCGAAAATATCCAAAATAGAAATCTCAAAAACAAAGCGGGCCCACAAAGCAGTAAATTTCTCCGTGGGCCCAGCGTGACCATTCAGAAAATAAAATCTCAAAATTCTAATATAATCTATGAAGTCCAAATACCAAATCACGGGAATCCAATTCCCGTTAACGAACCTTTTTCTTCACAAATAGCAGGAAACTTTTAAAGTCGAAAACTCAGCATCTTTCTTTCTTTTCAAAATTCTGCGTACTCTCAAATGCGTGCGTCCTCGCATACATACCACTGCAACTACGGGGTATAACGGTATGTGATATAATATGATACAGCGGGCTTAAAGTTTAACAACGTAAGCCTGACAAGAATATCTGAGATACTAACAGCGTAGCATCACAACATGGTTACTTATCAAATCAACAAGAAAGTATTACAAGGCTATCACAAACCAATACAATCAAGTTCTTCACACAAGGTACTTTCTACTTTATGTTAACAAGTTGAATTTATCCCCAAAGTACTTCATACATTAACTTTTAAAAGATCATTTCTTTCACAAAAGTCGCATGATACGTAGTATAAAAATAGAGTGACTATCTTTTAAGTAAACCAAAACACTTCCCTTTATAAAATCAAGTAACAACATTATTTTCCAAGCGTTCAAGTTTGCCTAATTTGAATGCTCCAGTTTCTCATTTTGAAAGGTTTCGTAGTTCGTAGTTTTACTCGGCTTAATGATATAATTCTTCTTTAAAGCGATTTGAGAAACATATGCCTTATATGTGAGTAGGTTATTCTTGTTTATAACAATCTTATTACAGTGACCATGATCTAGGAAATATCATTTTGTCTCATCTTAGCCACATGCGGATGGAGGTTTCTCTTGGTTTTAATAATACATTAATTAGTCGATCATTTCCCTTTATTAACTGCGATGGTTTGTTCGATACTTATTACGATTTAGAAATCAGTAAAACATTAATCCTTTTAAAAACCAAGTACTCATTACTCACGAATGAGGTTTCACACCTTTTAACAAAACTCATATTAATTCAATTAAGTCAAGTCTCTTATCTTTTAAGATCAAGTCTCTTAACTTCTTAAAATCAATAAACCATTCATTTTATCTCTCTTAAGTAATACCTAACTTCCGTAAAGCTAGTATAACTCTTAGCTTTTAAAACCAAGTATTACTCTTCTTTTAAAAAGGTTTCTTAATTCTCTTGAAATACTTCAAGATTCTTATGTCGAGCTTAAGTCAAAAGACATTGTCGTAAAACTACGTTCGATTAACAGCGTCGTCTACCGTACTATACATATATTCTTTAAAATATCATGCTCGAGAGGATAGGAAGAATCACATACCTCGCGGCGATTATCGGCTATTAGCAAAGCGCTCACGGCTATAACGGCTAGCCTTGTCCGCTCAAGTAGAACACTACTTGCGGAACTTTCAACCTATAAAGGTTATACGAGCCTATCAAAGTCTAGACTACTCGGTAGAATATTCTAGCGGTAGGTTAACATTCTCTGGAAAAATCGGGCGACTTCCCTACCAGCTAAGCTACACAAGTCTCTGTAAATCTGGTCTATGTAATCTGATTTAATCCTTCTTCTTTAATACTCTTCTATTACAGTTCAACTCTCTTACATGAATCTTATATTCATTTCTACTACTCTGATATGTAATTTCTAATTACAATAAGGACAAGGTATTTACCTCGATAAGCCCAATATTATCGAATGTTTAATGTCGATCTGAGCAGCGTTTAGCTCTACTCGGGCGCTCGACCGCTCCAACAACCGCCAGAAGTTCTCGCAACTTCTGTAATCTTGATCGGCTATGAAGATTTCCTTAGGGTTGTGTTTGTATTGAAGGAAGTATAATAGTATTTACGGGCTTTTCGTATAAGTGTAACCTTGGAATACTACAAGGTATTTAGGCAGTATTTTGGTATACTAACAATACTTGGAGAGTATTTCTACGAGGGGGTGTATTTCACGAAAACAACTCAAGGTAGGGGGTACCTCGGCTAGCACCACAGGGGATACTTTCGGCGAGGGGAGGGCTCTCGGCCAGGGGACTCACCAAGGGGAGGGAGGCTATGGCGAGAACTTGACACAAAAGGGGAAGAGCTTTCAGACTTAACCTGATTTTTGGTGAAGAAGTCTTCAAAGGGGGTATTTATAGGTCAAGCGATGGCGAACCGATGACGAGATCATGCCAAGTGCAAGGCAAGTGTAGGGTCAAGATTCATCCATGTGTACCTTATCCATCTACCACACAAATATCACAAAATATCCTACTGACTCTCACTCTCCAAATCGTCGATGCCGCGCGTCCGCGATGAGAGGGTGCCAAGTGTTGCCCTCTCGTTGGTCCAAAAATTCGTCTCTCGGAAAAATCCATAAAAAATATAAATGACATAGCGGAATTTTCCTTATGAAATCTTGTAAAGCGTTTAGTCGAAAAGCGATTCTAATCGGGTGTTGTGCACAAAAAAATTCGAACCTTGCCTGCTTTAAGCTTGAGCTTTTCTCGTCGTCCGCGTACATACTGCGGAAATACGGTATAACACTCTTTTTAAAACAAGTAAAGGATACGAGGTTTTGTCGTCTCTAGTACTATATCGTCTGACTATTCATGCTCAAAAGATAGGAAAGTTCTACATACCTCTTGGGCCAAACCACTTGCCAAGTCTGATATACCTCCGTAGTATGTCAACCTATAATGTCACAATCGTCTATTAACGCCTTACTTCAAGCGTAGAATATTATAAGTGTAGCGTCGCTAAATTCTACGGAAAATCGGACAACACCTCCTTTGTTTCTACATACTTTGCCACCTTTTTCAAGGCGAATTCAATAACCAAACACGCACGTTTAAGGCCCGATTAATGCAATTAACAATGGGGATTACCGCCTACTAGGCGTGTAAAATTCCGCCCACAAAAGATATCAAACTAATACAAACTACTAGGCCAATTCGGCCACGTTGAGTTACAACAATACCAATTCTTATCAATTTCCTTTTCAATCAAATTGTTAGCACAACGTGATATCAAGTCATGATCGATTATAACTCTATAATCTTGAAGTAAGTAACATGCGGCGATTCTAATTAACGACAAATTGTAATCCAACTTCAAATGGCTTACATTCACATTTCGGTTTTTAGGCTCTGACCGTCCATAATACTTATAAAACTTCAACACATATACTTCATGCTAGCAAACATGTAAGGCTAACAACAATATATAATCTTGTAACACTTAAGAGACAAGATTATTACCTCAACGATTCTTAGTCCAACTTCAAATCCGAAGTCGCCCCTTAGCAACTTAGAGCCTCTTCTTGACACCTCAATCCGCTACTTGAGACCCTTAGAATAACACAAACAAATTTCCTTCAATCTTCCAAACAAAACCTAGAAAAGCAACTAGGTCTTCATCTTGCGACTAATACGAAAACTATCGTTTTCCGGGATTTTTCTATTGAGATATTCTTACAATACACTCATGAACCTTGGTTTAAAGTGTGGAGCTTAATAGACAACAAACAATTTTTTTTTGTGTTGGGAGCTTGCAAACCCGAGAGCTACCCTTGGTGTTCTTGAAATTCTTGAAATTTTTTTTAAGTGTTGAACTTAGTCTTGCTACTAGTACTACTATATAGCACAATGGAGGGTCAAGATGTGTACAAATGTGTGGCTTGGATGATCTTACATTAAATATCAAGACTAGTGGTCCCGTTGACTAAGTCGATATTGTCAAACTCTTGAGTTGCAAGACTTAGTCATCCTAACAAAGGTCAAATGACCCTTTTGTCCTTGCCTAATTCGTCCAAGGCACCATAAGGGGGGGTGACACGTGTCGCCCTCCCATTCGTCAAAATATTACGTTTTCCGACAAATTCCATAATTCCGATAAATTTTTACAAGTCTCAAATCTTAACATTTGGGATTCTCACGTACGTTCTTAAAACATGTCATGTAAATACGGGGTGTAACAATTATAACCAACTTCCCATAAAGCCGTTATACTAGCTTTATACCTTAGAAACTTACATTCTTCTTTATAACCAAGAGACTTAAACTTTCCAACAAAACAAGTATCAAAAATACTTTCAACATACTTAAAGTCTCTTAACTTTTGAAAACCAAGATATCCTTAATATTTAAACAAGTGAGTTAATTCCCTAACTCAACCAACTTGGACATTCTTAAAATAAACCAAGGATATTAAATGGACTAGATTGTCAAAATCTTGTACGTCTACCGTACTATACATTTACAACTTATTCATGCTCAAGAGATAAGAAAGTTCCACATACCTCTTCGGTTTAATCCACTTGCTAAGTCCAATCGCGTCGTAGTATGTCAACCTATAATGACCATGATGCGTCTATTAACTTCTTTCTTCAAGCGTAGAATATTCCAAGTGCAAAGTCACTAAATTCTACGGAAAATCGGACATCACTTCCTTTGTTTCTACATACTTTGCCACCATTTTCAGGGCGAATTCAATAACCAAACACGCCACGTTTAAGGCTCAACAAAGTAGTTAACAATGAGGATTACCGCTTAATCAAGGCGTGTAAAATTCAGCATGATAAATATCAAACTAGTCCAACATATAATGTCCGTTCGTGAAAATAGGAATGACAATACAAATTCGTTTCCAATCCCTTTTCAATCAGTGGTTTAATATAAAATGTTATCTAGCATGATTGATTATAACTACAACAATCAATTAGCCATACATCAGTAATGTCAGCGGAACATAAAACAAGACATGAAAATATTATGAAGTAAGCGATGTCGAGAAAAACTTGCCTTTGGCGTATATATAAATCAATTTAAAGCCAGACGATTACATCCTTATTACAACTCGCCTTGCGATTACTACGGACCTACAGAATGATATGACAACAATGGCGGGACGGGGCCCGCCATACCCTGAATGTAAATACCTACAACGGCGGGGACTATACGTGATAAGCCTCGGAGAAAGCGGAGCTTTCCCAGCAATGAGCGTGACCCTAGGCGAGGATCGATGGCGGTGTACCTTTACGTGGCATGAGCGGCCCGAAGAAGGTCGATCTGGCAGTGCAGTATGTGAAGCGAAAATCACGTAAATGAAATCATAGTAGTCTATATAAAGCGGGAGACATGTATGATAACCAAACTACGATTCCTGATAAATAGCGATCGTGTCAAGTCGGACTCGCGCTCAAAGTCATCACTCAAATATAACTATGGGTCTCGCGCCCGCGACATCAATCATGCGTGGAATACCTTCCCGCTATGTGATCTATGATATAAAAGCATCGAGGAATACACATGAACACGGGTCCCACGTGTCTAATAAAACCGTCTGAGGTAATGCGAAGGCATGGCGAGCTACTAAAACCACGGTACCAACAAGGTCATAAAGCGTATCATGAGATCTGTCTAGGCCGTCACATGATCAAAGCGGCCACTCGCGCGATATCTAATGTGCGCGTCTAGCCACGGAACTCTCGCGACTCGCGTAGGCCAAACTCGTCGGCCGCGTGAGGTATAACCCGCGTCGAGGGTAGCTACTCCCGGCGTCCGCTGGACTCGCGATCCGCATGGCCACATGAACCGCGTGACCATAAAGGCCGCGCTAACACGGAACTCTCGTAGCTCGCGTAGGCCCGGGACCCGTGAGGTATTCTCGAATCATAGGTCACCTGAGACCGCTGATCTACCCGCGTCGGAGGCGACAACCTCGGAAACAAGTCAGGTGAGTGTTACAATACCAACATATCGGTGATAGTGAAACAATTTAAGCACGATCGGAAACCCGCTTTACACAAACATCACAAGATACTTAACACCGTAGCATCGAGCGTGTTTGCCAACAAATCGACAAGAAAGTATTACAAGGCTATCATGACAACCTGATCAAGTTATACACACGAGGCACTTTCTACTATATGATTAACAAGATCGGGTTTTTATCCCCAAAGTACTTCATACATTAACTCTTTTAAAGATCGTTACTTTCAAAAGTCACCTGATACGTAGTATATGAAAATAGAGTGATTATCCTTTGAAGTAAATCAAAACACTTCTCTTTGTAAAATCAAGTAACAACATTCTTTTCCAAGCGTTTCAAGTTTGCCTAATTTCAATTACTCGAGTTTCTCATTTTTGAAAGGTTTAAGTAGTTCATAGTCTTATTCATTTAAGAATATAATTCTCTTTTAAACAATCTGAGAAACATATGTCTTATATGTGAGTAGGTTATTCTTGTTCATAATCAATCTTATTAAGCGACCATGATCTAGGAAATGTAATATCATTTTGTCTGTCTTAGCACATGCGGATGGAGGTTTACTAGTTTTAATAATACTTCATTATTGGTACATTTCCTTTTATTAAGCATTTATGATGGTTTATCGATACCCTTTACGATTTAGAAATCAGTAAAACATTATTCTCTTTAAAAACCAAGTACTCATTACTCACGAATGAGGTTTGACATAAAATTCATATTAATTAATTAAGTCAAGTCTCTTATCTTTTAAGATCAAGTCTCTTAACTTCTAAAATCAATAAATCATTCATTTATCTTTCTTAAGCCGTTATACCTAACTTTCCATAAAGCTAGTATAACTCTTAGCTTTAAAACCAAGAATTACTCTTAACAAAGCGGTTCTTAAGTCTCTTGAATTCTTTAAGATTCTTATTATTCGAACTTAAGTCAAAAGACATTGCCGTATAACTACGTTCAATTAAGCGTCGTCGTCTAGTACTATATATATATTCTTTTAAAATATCATGCTTTCGAGAGGATAGGAAGAATCACATACCTCGCGGCGATTATCGACTATAAGCAAATCGCTCGCGACTATAACGCTGCTGGTCACTCTCAGTAGCACGTGCTGCTCGCGAACATCAACTATAAAGGTTATACGAGTCTATCAAAGTCTAGACTATCCGGTGAGAGTAAATCTAGATACAAGATTCTCACGGAAATTTGGGCACTTCCCTGCAGTCAAACTACACAAGTCTCTTTGTAATGCAGTCTATGTAAATCTGATCCAATTCTCTTCTTTAAATTAGGGCTTAAGTCCAAAGACATTGCATGAGACTAAGTTGATTCTATATATAGTATACTTCAACTATATATTCCTACAACATGTAATTCGAATTACAAAAGGGGACAAGATATTTACCTAGATAAGCCCAAAATTATCCAAGTTTAATGTCGCTCACGAGCAAGGTTTAGCTCTACTCAGTGCGCTCGACCCGCTCCAAACAACCGCTTAGAAGTTACGCAACTTAACACTTCAACCGTCATGAAGGTTTTCCTTACAGTTTCGTTTTGTGGCTAAAGGAAAGTATAATAGTATTTTAGGGCTTTTAGTATAGAGGTACTTTGGAAATACTACAAGGTATTTGGGCTAAAGTATTTGGGCATAACAACACTTGGAGTATTTCTCTACCAAGGGGGTAGTATTCGACTAGCACAACTAGGCTGGGGAGGGTTCTCGGCTAGAACCATTAGGCAAGGGGGTTTCGGCGAGGATTTTCTCAAAGGGGAGGATGGTGTTGGACGAGAACAATACTAAGAGAGGGGGAGGATTTTAACACTTTGAAAGTATTTGTGGATGAAGAAAGTCTTGACTTAGAGGGTATTTATAGGTCAAGTAAAGGCCAACGAATGGCGAAGATCATGCCAAGTGCAAGGCAAGTGTAAGGCGAATCGAGCCAAGTACACCTTATCCATCTACCACGCCAACTTGCACAAATATCTACCTAACGAGGCCACCTTTTTAGTCCATGCGCTGACCTTCCTTCCAATGTGAGGGTGACACATGTCACCCTCCGTTGATCCAAAATATTCGTCTCTCGGAAAAATCCATAAAAATTAAAAATGACATAGCGGAATTTTCCGCCCGCAAAATCTTGTAAAACATTTCGTCGAAAAACGACTCTAATCGGGTGTTGTGCACAAAGTAAAATCGGCCAAGCCACTTTAAAGCCCAAACTTTTCTACGTACGTCCTTACGTACATACTCTGGAAATACGGGGTATAACATGTTCAAATGTCGATATATATATATATGTGCAGAAAGGCAACCGTTTTGGTTGGCCTATTTTCTTTTATCTTGATCCAAATCTAATTGTATGTTTAAGTTTTTATTTCCGCTGGTTTTTCTCTGATGTTGTATCACTAGGGTGTCCGGGGTAAGGCACCAGTCACGAGCCCGGGTTCGGGTCGTGACAACAATCCTCAAGTAGGTAAACATGCGACGATTCTAATTAACGATCAAATTGTAATTCAATTTCAAATGACTCGACATGTCATTTTGGTTGAGCTTCTAAATTTCCATAATACTTATCAATCTTCATAACACGTATCACGTGATCATTTCTAACTTATCATAACATGAAATCTTGATTACAAAAGTAAGGCGAAGATTATACCTCATTAGAAATATGATCCAAGATTACAAGTCGATCCTTAGCAACTTTAGCTTCTCTTTTTGATATTCCAATCCACTCCAAGCAACCCTTAGAAGCCTATGAAGAACTCCTCTTCAAGTTCCAACTTCAAAGTTGAAGAACTCCTTAGGTTTTCGCCTTGCGACTAATACAGCGCCGCTTTTAGGGATCTTTATATTGAGATATCCTTACAATACTCTTAGGAACCTTGGTTTAAAGTATGAGGATTATTGAATGACAAGCGAAATTTTTCTTGCTCTTTGAACCCAGGCAGAGAGCCTCATAGTGTTCTTCAAATTTTGAATTTTTTTCTAAGTGTTAAGCCTTGTCTTGCTACTAAGGAAGCTTATATAACCAAATAGAAGGTCTAGATTAAAACAAATGGGTGGCTTGGATGCATTTTATTTAAATAACATGCTATGTGGGCTCATTGACTTGGTCAATGTTGTCAAGCTCTTAGCCTAGCAAGACTTTCATCATAATTATGGTCAAATGACCATTCTACCCATTCACAAATTCGACCAAGACCACTAAGGGGGGTGACACGTATAGCCTCCCGTTAAATTCGTCATGATATTCCGTTTCAGACAATTCCATAATTAGATAAATTTTTACTCGTCTCCAATCTTAACATTTTTTTGTTCTTACGCACGTTCTTATAAACATATCCTGAAATTCCGGGGTGTAACAGCCTCCACTGTACATAGAATTTTCCAAACAAACTACAACTCACATGTATCCAAATACACATTTACCACCCACACCTGTCTATAGACCTCTAAGAGTTTGATAATAAAATATGATGGGAAAAGGCCCCACCGTACCCCTGAATATACATAAGTCTGTACCAAAATTACAAGCTCCGGAACAATGAAGCTATCCCAAAAGCTGAGCAAAGATCCTAAGCTCGCGAATCACCAAAATGGGTACCTATACCTGCGGGCATGAACGCAGCCCCCTAGAGAAGGGGGTCTGTACAATAATGTACCAAGTATGTAAACATAAAGTACAGTAAATAAAATCATAACTTGCCAAAAGATGACAGGGACAAGCATGAAAATCAAATACTAGATCCAATTGTGCCATATAAAATAGAGCCATAAAATAGAGCCAACTGTACCTTTTAAAAGTGAGAGAGTCATATCAAGATCACAGATGTCTGTCCATATAACGTATCCCGGCCCATTTGGGACTTGGTGTCTTTTACACATAACGTATCCCGGCCCATTATGGGACTCGGTGTTCTTTTACACATAACGTATCTGTCACGACCCAAACTCGGGTTGGCCCGGTCTTTGTCGAGGACGACCGGGCGCGTGTTGGTGCCCTACACAGGCACCTGTCAGTATATATCGAGAGAATAGCGGCGGAACATACAACACACATACAAACTTAGGCGATGGCAACAAGCTAGCTGGCGATAAGGCCACTGCAGTAAAATATACACAATCGAGAATCGAATAGTACATCTTTTTCTTTACAACCCGATCCTGATGTGACTCAGACCTCAAGAATAACAAGCGTGGCGGGACGGGGCCCGCCATACCACGAATATACAACAACCAACCATACCGAGGATAGGCCTCGGAGTAATGGAGATTCCCAACGGTGAGCAGTGATCCTAGAGTGAGGATCAGCAACCTTTATACTCTACTGCGGCATGAGCGGCCGAAGGAGAGTCGGTACAACGTGTACCAAATATGTGGCCCGAAATGCGTAATGAAATCATAAGTCTATAATAAAGCGGAGACATGTATGATAGCTCGATTAACGATGCAACGTGCCTTACTAACAATGAGTAAATAAGAGTATCTTACAACATAAAAATAGGAAGCTCACGATCAGCGGGACCGCGCCCGCGTATCATTAAGCAACCTACTCGCGGGACTATTTCACCCGCATAGGTCGTGTGGACCGCGTGGTATTCCTCGCATAGGTTGTACCGCGCGTGGGACTATTTCACTGCGTAAGCCACTACGGACCCACGTGAGGTATTCCTCGCGTAGGGTGATCCGCCCGCGTGGGACTATTTCACCGCATAAGCCACTTACGGACCGCGTGAGGTATTCGCGCATCGTGGGTAGCAAATCCACGGAATATGCAAATGCCACAAACCAGGGAATGACCAGTAATGAATAACATACCACTAGCACAAACCGGCTATCACGCATAACATAAGCACTCTAAACATCATACATAACATAAGCCTACAGAACATCATACCATATATAAGCAAGTTAAGAAATCCCCTAACTTCTTATTAGTCTTATACATGTACACTCTCATTTTTAGTTTACTTAAGGCACTAACATGTCATTATAAAAATCCGGGAATCTAACCCAAGGTACTACGTACTTCTACTCTTTTAAAAAAAATGACTCTTTTTCATACAAAACTTCCAAGATACTAATAACCATAGTATCAAGTCATAACTACATTTTTAGACAAGTCCATGACACCTTTTAGAAATACATTTCGGGCTTAAATCAAGTGACTTCTTTCTTTTAAAAACCTTAAGCAATTGATGCCTTTAAATCAATTTGCCTTTCTTTATTTCAAGTCATTTATCATACTTATATTACTTAGAGTAAACCACTCTTTTTAACCTTCCATAAAGCTATTATAACCAACTTCCCATGAAGCCGTTATACTAGCTTTATACCTTAGAAACTTACATTCTTCTTTATAACCAAGAGGCTTAAACTTTCCAAAACAAGTATCAAAAATACTTTCAACATACTTAAAGTCTCTTAACTTTTGAAAACCAAGATATCCTTAATATTTAAACAAGTGAGTTAATTCCTAACTCGACCAACTTGGACATTCTTAAAATAAGCCAAGGATATCAAATGGACTAGATTGTCAAAATCTTGTCGTCTAGTACTATACATTTACAACTTATTCATGCTCGAGAGATAAAAAAGTTCCACATCTTCCGGTTTAATCCACTTGCTAAGTCGAATCGCGTGCGTAGTATGTCAACCTATAATGACCATAAATCGTCTATTAACTTCTTACTTCAAGCGTAGAATATTCCAAGTGCAAAGTCACTAAATTCTACGGAAAATTGACGACACTTCCTTTGTTTCTACATACTTTGCCACCTTTTTCAAGGCGAATTCAATAACCAAACACGCCACGTTTAAGGCTCGACAAAGTAGTTAACAATAGGGGATTACACGCTTAATCAAGGCGTGTAAAATTCCGCCCACAATAAATATCAAACTAGTCCAACATATAATGTCCATTCGGCAAAAATAGGGACAACAATACAAGTTCGTTTCAATCCCTTTTCAATCCAAGTGGTGTAATATAACATGTTATCTAGCCACAATTGATTAAAACTACTAAAATCCTAAAGTATGTAAACATGCGACGATTATAGTTAACGACTAAATTGTAATTCAATTTCAAATGACTCAACATGTCATTTTCGTATTTGAGCTTCCAAATTTCCATAACACTTATCAATCTTCATAACACATATCACATGATCATTTCTAACTTATAATAACATGGAATCTTCAATTACAAAAGTAAGACGAAGATTATACCTCATTTAGCCCAAATATGATCCAAGATTACAAGTCGATCCTTAGCGACTTTAGCTCCTCTTTTCGACGTTCCAATCCACTCCAAGAAACCCTTAGAAGCTTATGAAGAACTTATCTTCAAGTTCCAACTTCAAAGTTGAAGAACTCCTTAACTTTCCGCCTTGCGACTAATACGAAAACGCCACTATTCCGGGATCTTTCTATTGAGATACCCTTACAATACTCTTAGGAACCTTGGTTTAAAGTATGGGGATTATTGGACAAAAATTGAAATTTTTTCCCTTGAAACCCTAGCTTGGCCGAGAGCACTCCTCCATGTTCATCCAATTTCTTGAAAATTTAACTAAGTGTAGAGCCTTGTCTTGCACTAGGAAGCTTATATATAAATATATGGAGGGTCAAGATTAGAACAAATGGGTGGTTTGGATGCTTTTCACAAGGATCAAGCCAAGTGGCATTTGACTTAGTCAATTTTATCAAGCTCTAGCTTTAGCAAGACTTGGACATTTAAATTATGGTCAAATGACCATTTTATCCATGACATTTTCGTCCAAGACCACTAGGGGGGGTGACACGTGTCGCCTAAGTTAAATCGTCAATATTTAGTTTTCAGACAAATTCCAAAATTAGATAAATTTTTACTTGTCTCAAATGTTAACATTTTTGAGTTCTTACGTGCGTTCTTATAAACATATCACGGAATTAGGGAGTAGCAGTGCCCTACACAGTACCCCTCTTGTACCTCGCGTCTCATATAACACATAGGCGAGCGTATATGTAGCAACAAGGCAAGCCGACGAGGCTGCCGCTATATATATAAATGGGAACATCCCGACAATATAGTAGTACAATTGGCCAACAATAATACAACTCATGCAAGTCCAACCCACATATGAATACAGACCTCTAAGAGTTTGGACAATAAACTATGACGGGACAGGGCTCCGCCATACCCCTGAATGTACATAAGCCTACAATAACAGGAATTCGTACTAAAAAGACAAGCCTTCGAAATAATGGAGCTTCCTCAAAAAAACTGAGTAGAGATCCTAAGAGCGAGGATCAACAAACTGTGTACCTACACCTGCGGTATGAAAGCGATCCCAGAAATGGGGTCGATGCGAAAGATGTACCAAGTATGTGAAACAATAAGTATTGTAAATGAGATCATAATAGTCCAAAAGATAACAAGAGCCAAGTATGATAATCAAACTACCAGTACAATTGTGCCTTATGAAAAATGGGAGTAATGAGAGTCAACTGTATCTTTTCAAAATACCATTTCAAAATATGAAATCAAGTATACCATTTCAAAATATGAAAGTCATGTCAAAGTCAGGGACGTCTGCCCTCAGGATCATTATGCATATCCTATTCATGGGACTATTTCACCTGCATGGGACTCGAAACCGCATAGATCTTGTAGACCTGCAATGAGTATATATACGCGTCATGGAGAGCTACACCATGAAATATTCATGGGATTTGTTTCACGCATGGAACTCAAACCTGCATGGATCTTGTAGACCCTTAATGAGTATCTATACGCGATACCCGCATCATGGAGAGCTAGTCCACAAAATAATATCATGAGAGTTGAATCTGCATGAGCCCTTTAGACCCGCAATGAGTAAACCTACTCACGTCATGGGAGCTAATCCATGAAATATATATATAATGTTCTTGACCTACAGTGAGGGCGGTGATGGAAATATAACACTTGCACGAATAGCTATCATGAGCAACCATATGCAAGTTAAATAATCTTTGACTCACATTAGAACAAATAGAATGAACTATCATTTTAGAAAAACCAAGGAACTATCACATCTTTCAAATTAGAAAACACGAAGCCTTTATCGTACCTTCCTTTTAGAAAACCCAAGGCAATGCACTGCCTTCCATTTTAGAAAAACCAAGACAATACCATGCCTTCCTTTTTAGGAAAACCAAGGCAATACCATGCCTTCTTTTTTAGAATAACCAAGGCAATACCATGCCTTCCTTTTTAGAATAACAAAGGCAATACCATGCCTTCCTTTTTAGAAAACCAAGGCAATACCATGCCTTCCTTTTTAGAATAACCAAGGCAATACCATGCCTTCCTTTTTAGAAAAACCAAGACAATACCATGCCTTCCTTTTTAGAATAACCAAGGCAATACCATGCCTCCTTTTTTGAAAAACCAAGACAATACCATGCCTTCCTTTTTAGAATAACCAAGGCAATACCATGCCTTCCTTTTTAGAATAACCAAAGCAATACAATGCCTTCCTTTTTAGAAAAAACAAGACACTAACACTTGTAGCATCAAGGCACTTTCACTTTTAAATCAAATAACTTACACTTTTAAAATCAAGTCAAGTATACTTTTAAAATAAAGTCACTACCACCTCATGTACCACATGAAATCTAGATACATTTAAAACACGTACGTCCACCGTACACTCATTTTATAAAGTTCATTCTCAAGGAAGAAAGGAAGAGTTCACATACCTTATCGGTTATACCACCCGCTAAGTAGAATACACCATAAGTAGTACTTCAACCTATAATGACAATGACACTTCTATCAACTTCATGATAGTAGTATACACTTATACCACATAATGAATCTCCTTTCTTATAAAAAATTGGGCAGCACTTCCCCTATTTATACGTACTTTTCCACCTTTCAAGAAGGTCAATTTCATCAACAATCAAGGCACCAATTAAGGGCACAATCAACATTTAATCAAGGTGATTCACACACCTATTTATCACGTAAAAACAGTCTCTTATTCATGTAAAACAGTCCACAATCCAACAACAACAAGGGTAAAATGTGAGGCCTTTCAACACCTTTTCACACCCTTATTCCCTTAGAACTTTCATTAGCAATTACTACATTTAAACATGCATATTGGTGGCTGAATTTCCAGCATTGCAACGCCACAAAACAGTCCCTAAAACGACACCACAATATCCCACTGTTTTAGGAAACTCTCGGCCAACAACCCTTTTGTAACTCCTTAAAATCCAATTCATTTTTAAACACTTTATATAAATCATATCAACTTGTAGTAACAAGATTTCCTTCATTCTAACATGCACTTAGTGAGGATAATAACAACAACAACCAACGAATCCAATAAATACAAAACTGTCCATTAATCGTCTAATCATGCACTTCTTATTCTCCATTTTTCTTAACACAAGTTCATCTCTTAACTTTCACAACATGTAATATCCAATTACTTCAAGAGGAAGAAGAAATCTTACCTTATTTTTTTAGCCAAAATAGTCCTCTAGATTCGGCCAACACCTTTACCTTTACACCACTTCTTCAAGTTCCAATCACACACATGTATCCTCTACAAGCTTGTAACCATCTTGCCTTCTTGTTTTACTTCCAAAAAGTTCATAAACAACCTGAGGTTTCTTGGACAAAATCTGTCCAAAACCGTGACTACCAATAGGAGTATTAACCTTGGCTTAGAAGTTAGGTAGAGGGCTTAGTCTTGGAAAATAACTAAACTTTGTTCTTCACTTTACTAGGGAATTTCGAAATCTTGAAGGTGAAGGAAGGGAGAAGAGAGGTTGAAGATGAAGATATTTGTGAGCTAAGGCAAAGAAGTCTTGCAATGACTTGTATCTATAATGTGTGCACAAGCCAAGTGGATGGGGGACCCACTTGTCCACTTGTATGAAAATATCTTCCACACTAATCTAATCTTGCAATACATAAAATGTCTCCCACACTTAGTCATTTCTCAATAATTTCGATGGACACACTATATAATACCAAGACATAATTAATCCACACTAATCTCTTCACAAAATATTAATCCAACACTTAGCCAAATCTTACTATTTTGGTTGGAACCCCCCCCCCCCCCCCCCCCAAAAAAAATTGTGAAATTTTCAGTTGGCTCATATTCTTAATCCCAAGATTTAGTAATACAATCCAAAGTCTATAACTCCATTTGGAAAGAATTCAACCACTAATATTAATTCTCATCGTCACATTTTTTTTATCCAAAATTTTTCCATATCCGAAAATGTAAATATACTTTCCTTCCAACCTTCACATCTTATTTCCTTACTTATGTTCTCACTTATATGCCCTGGAACTACAGAGTGTAATAGTATCTTGGCCCATTATGGGACTCGGTGTTTACACATAATGTATCTCACCCCATTTGTGGGACTCGGTGTTTACACATAACGTATCCCAGCCCATTTGTGGGACTCGGTGTTTACACATAATGTATCCCGGCCCATTGTGGGACTCGGTGTTTACACATAACGTATCTCGGTCCATTGTGGGACTCGGTGTTTACACATAACGTATCCCGACCCATTTACTTAGTGTTTACACATAACGTATCCCGGCCCATTGTGGGACTCGGTGTTTACACATAACGTATCACAGCACATTTGTGGGACTCGGTGTTTAGACATAACGTATCACAGCCCATTTGTGGGAGTCGGTGTTCTTTTATAACAACACTTGCACGAATAGTTATCTTGAGCAACCATGTGCAATTTAAATAATCTTTTGACTCTCAATGAAATCTTTAAAATGAACTTTCATTTTATAAAAACCAAGGCACTTTCATGTCATGTATCATTTCAAATCCTCCTTTAGAAAATCAAGGCACTTATCATATCATGAATCATTTTAAAACATCATTTGAAAATTCCATAAAATCATTAATGAACATTTTACCAAAAAGTCAAAGACGCCCCTCATGACACATATCTTTAGGAATTAACTGTGTAGAAATCATGTACGTCCACCGTACGTTCATTAAATCATGCCAAAAGAAAGAAGGAAGAGTTTCACATACCTCAAATATTTTTAATAATCCTGTATTTGATTGGTGATAACGAAGTCGAATTTGCCTAATTAATTCTTATATGGGTCATGAGTAATTATATGATGAAACCTTATCTAATCAGTTGTGAACTAGAAAATGTAAAACAAATTGGTTATATCTTAGCTTCTATGCAGATAGCGTTCTAATCATTTTAATATAATTGCTTGTCGATACCTTTTTCACTTAACGATGTAATGGCTTCTTTTAACACTTCTACTAATAACATACTTACTTATTTATTAAACCAATTTCAGCACTTAATACTTAACAATTCCTTTAAATAAGCAGAGTTAACTCGGCTCCCATGCTTACTAAAAACTCTTATCAACATCTGTCTCATATGCCTTAATAAAGACTTAGGAACAATTTAGACATGTTTTTAGCATAGAATCAATAAAATGAATATTCCTTAATTCCTAAGAGTATAGTAAACTATGGAGCAATACCACAGTTATAGTTCACACGTAGAACATGTCAAAAGAAGAAAGGATAGTTCACATACCTTATCGGCTATATCAACACGATAAGTAAAATACGTCTCAAATAGGTACTTCAACCTATAACAACAACAACACGTCTATCAACTTCATGATACTAGTGTAAGTCATATACCACAAGATGGTTCTCTTTCATATAAAAATTTGGGCAGCACTTCCTGTCACGACCCGACTCCGGGCCCGCGACTGGTTCCCTACCTGGGCACCCTTACAGGTATACATTAGAGATAACTAGCGGAATATAAATAAAGCTCATAGACATGCAGTAATGTGAAATAAGAACCAGGCTAGCCTATAAGGCCACTTTCCTGCATATATACTAACAAAGGGATACATCTTTTACAAGTCCAACCCATAAAACATGACTACAGACCTCTAAGATTTTGGACCCTATCTATGGCGGACGGGGCCCGCCATATCCCTTAATGTACATAAATCTACAACAACGAGGATCCGTGCAAAGGTAAGCCTCGGAGTAATGGAGCCTCGAAAGTGAGCAGTGATCCTAAGAGTGAGGATCGACAACTTTGTTTACCTCTTCTGCGGCATGAGCATGGCCAGAAAGGGGTCGATCTACAAAACATGTACCAAGTATATGAAATTGAAAATCGTAATGAAATCATATAGTCTAAAATAAAGCTGGAGACAGGTATGATAACCAAATTAACAGTACACTATGCCTTACTAATAATGAGAGTAAATAAGAGTAAACCTTATTGTTTAAAAATAGGAAGTTTATGATCAAACTAGGGCCACCCGCCCTTAGTATCATTATGCAATCCTACTCCTGGGACTATTTCACCCGCATAGGCCTTGTGGACCAGCATGAGGCAATTTGCCTCGCATGGGACTATTTCACCCGCATAGGATTATTTCACACGCATGGACCCTGTGGGCCGCAATGAGCATATACGTCATACTCGCATCGTGGGGAGCAAATCCACGGAAATACAAAATGCAAAATGACCTGGGGATTGACCCCGTAATAAATAATATAACACTGACACCAACGGCCATCATGAACAACATATGCAAGTTAGCAATCTTTAACTCTCATTAATTAAACTTAAGGCACTATCATGTAAAATCAGGGAATTTAACCGCAAAGCACTACGTACTTCTATTCCTTTAAAAAGAACCCTTTTTATATAAAAGCCACAAGATCAACACCCGTAGTATCAAGGCATCTCTATTTTTCAAATCAAGTTACTACACCTTTAGAAATTTATTTCTAGGCTTTGAAACCAAGTAACTTCCACTTTCCAAACTCAAGTAACCTATACCTTTAAATTAAGTTACTTATACTCTTTAAGTCAAGTATCGTATACTTTCAAAATCAAATCATTTATTCTCTTTTAAATCATTCAAGTAAACCACTTTTGTAACTTCCCATAAAGTCGTTATAACTAACTTCCCATAAAGCCATTATAACACTTTATGTTTTTAGAAAACTAAGGCATTTACATCCTTTAAAAACTAAGTGAGTTTAACTTTCCAACTCAACTAAACTTGTACCCTTTTAAATCAAATCAATGGTACCAAAATGAAACAAAATTCATTTAAGACATGTACGTCAATCGTACTATACATTTATAAGAATCATGCTCAGAAGATAGGAGCGTTCCACATACCTCTTGGCTAAATCCACCGCTAAGTTGAATACGTCGCACGTAGAATTTCAACCTATAATGACCATAATACGTCTATCAACTTCTAGCTTTCTAAGGTAGAATAATACTAAGTATAAGGTCTCTTATTCTACGGAAAATTAGATAGCACTTCCCCTGTTTCTACGTACTTTTCCAAGGCCCGAAATCAATAACCAATACACCACATTTAAGGCACAACCAACCAAACAACAATACAACATATAGTCTTTTTTCAATTCTTTAATCCAAATCATTACTCCAACATGTTAATATGTCTTAACAATTATAACGATTAAATTCCCTTTCTTGTATAACATGTGACGATTATAACTAACAACCAAATTGATTAACAACTTCAATGGCTAGCATGCCATGTTTCGGTATTCACCCTCTAAATTCCCCAACACTTATAAATCTTTATTCCTTATATCACAAGCTCATTTATCAACTACTATAACATGTAATCTTCAATTACATTAGGAAGACAAAGATCATTACCTCAATAAGCCCAAATATAATCTAAGATTAAAAGTCAATCCACTCCAAGCAACCTTTAGAAGTTCATAACCAACTTCTCTTCAAGTTCCAACTCAAAATATGAAGAACACCTTAGGGTTTCAAGGTGCGACTAGCGGATTAACGTAGTATTTTCGGGATTTAAGAGGTTGTTTATGCTTAGTATACTACTAGGGATCCTTGGTTTATGTATGGAGATTTATCAAAAACATTTGAAGAATTTTCTTGTTCTTCATGGAGCTTGGTCGAGAGCCCTCTCAAGTGTGCATAAGTTTTCTTGAAAATTTTCTAAGTGTTAAAGTCTTGCACTAGTATGGATATATAATGAAACCAAGGGTTAAGATTAAAACAAATGTGTGGCCAAGATTGAGATGGACAAATATCTTGAGTCAACTTGGCCACTTGGCCATGCCATTCTATGACATGGGCCGTGGGGGGTGACACGTGTCACCCTCACATTAGTCCAAATATTTTATTTCTCCATAATTCTAATAAATTCCATAAGTCTCAAATACCAAGTTCCAATTATTAAACATTTTTCCTTCACGAGGTTCGGAATATTTTTCGTAGGAAAAAGTAATTTTTCTGTCGTTTCAAACTTAAGGTCGTATTTTCTCACGTAGGTCCTTATATACATGACCTAGAACTACGGGGTGTAACACTTCCCCTAATTATACATACATTTTCACCTTACAAATAAGGTCAATAACATCAATAACCAAGCACCACGTAAGGGCATAACCAAAACAGAAACAAAGGGGATTTATACACCTACTTCTCATGTAAATTTAGCCTCTTATTCCATATTAAAATAGTCCACAAAAATTGTTATACCCCGTATTTCCAGAGTATGTACGCAGGGACGTACGTAGGAAATTTCGAACTTGAGAATAGGCTTGGCCGAATTATTTTTGTGCAAAACACCCGATTAGAGTCATTTTTAGTGAAACGTTTTCCACGGCTTTCGTAGGGAATTTCGGCTATGCCATTTTTATTTTGCGGATTTTTCAGAGGCGAAACATTTTGGACCAACAAGAGGCGACACTTGTCACCTCTCATTGGAACACCTAGGCGGTAATAGTGGTGGCGAAAGTTGGCCTTGTTTGGTCGAGGTTGGTAGGATATTTTGTGTTAGTTGGTTAGGGTGCACTTGGCAAGATCTTGGCCTACACTTGCTATGCACTTGGCAAGATCTTGGCCATTGGTTGGCCTTCACTTGACCTATAAATACCCGCCCTTTGAAGACTAATTCATCCATAAATTGGCCTACGTCTTGAAAGCACTCCTTCTCCCTCCCACTTGTGTTGAGTTCGGCCGAGGCCTCCCGCTGTGGCAGAGCACCCCCTCTAGGGGTGCTAGCCGAGTGTACCCCACCCTAGCCTAGTTGTTTTTGTATAATACCCCTTTTGTGGTGTAGAAATACTCTCCAAAGTATTGTTATAATGCCCAAATTACCTTGTAGTATACCTTGTTGTATTCTAAGGTTATACCTATCTGAAAAGCCGAAATACTATTATACTTCCGTCGATCACAAAACCGAAACCACAGGAAAATCTCCAAAGTCCGTTGGAGTATTGTGTAGAAGTTGGTTAGAACTTCTAAGGGTGGTTTAGAGCGGGTTGGGCGCTCGGAGTTGGAGCTAAACGTTGCGGGATCGACGTCTCTACTTGGATAATTATGGGCTTATCGAGGTAATTATCTTGTCCCCTATTGTAATTGGAATTACATATTGTTAGAATATATGGTTGAAATATACTATATATAGAACTGAACTTAGTGTTGTGGCAATGTCCTTGGACTTAAGCTGAATTTTAGAAGAGAGTGTAATTACATAGGGTGTATTCTGATGAACTTGTGGTTGTGGGTAGGGAAGGGCTGCCCAATTTCCGTAGGATCTTGTATCTAGATTTATTCTCTGAGTAGTCTAGACTTTGATAGACTTGTATAACTTTGTTTAGGTTGAATGTTACGTGAGTAGCATGTGCTCTTGAGAAGGTGGACGGTGCTAGCGGGTTATGGCGATGGGCGATTTGCTAATAGTCGATAATCGTCGCGAGGTATGTGAACCTCTTCCTATCTCTTCTAGCATGATATGTGTATAACTATGTAGTGCGGTGAGCGTCGTGTGTTAATTGAGCGTAGTTGTCGGCAATGTCTTTTGACTTAAGCCCGAATAATAATAATCTTGAAATAGTTCAAGAGAATTAAAAGCTGTTTTTAAAGAAGAGTAATACTTGGTTTTAAAAACTTAAGAGTTATACTAGCTTTATGGGAAGTTAGGTATAACGGCTTAAGAGAGATAAAGCGAATGATTTATTTTAGAAGTTAAGAGACTTGATCTTGTAAGATAAGAGACTTAACTTAATCAATGAATTTTGTGTGAAACCTCGTTCGTGAGTAATGAGTACTTGATTTTTAAAAGGGATAATGTTTCTTGATTTGGAAATCAGAATGTGTATCGACAAACCAACTGCGGCGTTAATAAAGGAAATGTTTTGATTAATGAAGTATTAATAAAACGGTAGAAATTTCCATCTGCATAAAAGCTAAGATGAGACAAAATGATATTTCTAGATCATGTTTCTTTGTAATAAGATTGTTATAAACAAGAATATCCTACTCACACATAAGGCTTATGTTTCTTAGATGGTTTAAAGAGAATTATATTCTTAAATGAATAAGACTATGAACGACGAAACCTTTCTAAAATAAGAAACGTGGACATTTGAAATTAGGCAAACTTGAACGTTTGGAAAATGAAGTTGTTACTTGATTTTACAAAGGTAAGTGTTTTGGTTTACTTCAAAAGTACAGACACACTATTTTATAATACGGGTATATAGTGACTTATGGGAAAGAAGCAGATCTTTTAAAGATTTAATGTGTGAAGTACTTTGGGGATAGATACCCAAACTTGTTAGTAGAAAGTACCTTGTGTGAATAAACTTGATTGTATTGGTTTGTGATAGTCTTGAAATACTTTCTTGTTGATTTGATAAGTAAACATGTTAGGATGCTAAGTGTGTTAGTATCTTGTGGTTGTTATGTAAGGGGAGTCATTCTTGCTGTGCTTACGTTGCTAAACGGTAAGTCCATTGTACTATTATTATATCACCTACCCCCGACTTATTATACAGGGCTTGCCACCTTGATGCGGGTCTATCGGCCTATGCAGTCCTTGTGACTATGCGAGTCGCGGTAGCTCGGGATTGATCATTCGGGTGTTTAGCACGATGCGGGGATTCCTATGCGGTCTGTTGAGACTATGCGGTCTTTTGAGACTATGCGGGTTGCGGGAGCCTGGCGGATACCGAAGGTTAAGTGCGCCGATGCGGGGTGTACCTCAGGCGGTCTAGGACCATGATTCGAGGAATACCTTATGCGGGTCTGTGTGGGACCTATGCGGAGCTGCGAGAGTTCCAGGGATAGACACGCACATTGATACTGCGGGCAAATGGCGGCCGATCATGTGGTGCGGTCTAGAAAGACCTCGTGATACGATTTATGGCATTTGTGATGCGAGGTCTTAGTAGTCGGCTATGCCTTCGTACTTACCGTGCGGTTTTATTGTGATGACTTTGAGGGCGTGAGTCCCTAACTTGACATGACTGCTTATTTATTGTAAACTGTAGTTGGGTTATCATACATGTCTCCTGCTTTGTATAAGACTACTATGATTTCATTCTGATGTTACTTTGATTTCACATACTGTTATCTTGACCTCGCCCCGAGCGTATAAAGAGGCGAGCCTCTACGAAACGACCAACCGTGGCTCTCCGTATGGCACGTCCTGAGAATACGGCCGTGAGGGCATGACTCAGGGATCGCAAGCAGCCCGGTACCATTTGTTGGGTCGTCGGAGCTAGGCTCGCGACAAAGTGACAAAAGTGGTATCAGAGCAGTTAATCCTCGGAAAGTGTCTACAGACCGTATCCAGTAGAGTCTTGATTATCGGTGTGTTGTGCACCACACCAATAATCAGGAGGCTATAGGATATTTAGGATTGGTTTCTATTCTTCTCACTCTGAGATCGTGCCTTAGAGCTGTGTTGTAAGTTGGACCCTCTGACGAAATTCTTTCCCTTACCGTTATGCCTCCGCGTAGGGCAAACCCGGGCCCAGGAGGGCAAGGCAGCCGAGGGAGCTGCGAGTAGAGTTCAGAGGGTTGCGAGGGCACAGGCCCAATCATTACCTAGGGTAGTGCTTCATTCGGGGATTTCTGCGACGTCACTAGCCCCAGCAGAGTTTAGCACGGCGACGGCAGTTCCTACTGCGGCCATGATATTTGAACCTTCAGTTCCACGACCAGGAGCGATGAATATAGATTGCAAAAAGCGACCACATTTACTAGCTATGGATTTGGCTACGAGAGATTATACCGATGTACGCAGTCTTGATGACTATCTAAGTAAGGGTTGTGCAAGAGTAATTCTTGATTAGGCTTGAGCATGGCACGTATGCGGGCTTATGCGCAGCAGCCAAGAAACGTAGAGATCAGCGGGTTAACGGCGATCGTAAGAGGGCGAGCGGCAGGTCCTTTGGTAACTTTCGAGGCGAGTCACCTCACCAGCGTATTAGATTATGCACGTCCACCAGTGCAGAGAGGTCCTCCGCAGGGTTCAGGACGTTCGGGGTATGCAGGAGTTGGTCAGAACTCCAGGGCTTCCGGTTCAGCGATGCACGCCATCCCGGGAATGTCGTC
Source organism: Przewalskia tangutica (assembly GCA_029844215.1). NCBI lineage: Eukaryota > Viridiplantae > Streptophyta > Magnoliopsida > Solanales > Solanaceae > Przewalskia > Przewalskia tangutica. The sequence continues at coordinate 225,960 of JAQGDG010000177.1, read as the reverse complement.
TTTTGGTTGGTACTTGTTGTACGGCGACCGCCGTGGTCCGTGTCGAAGAGTGTCCTTGTAGGAGGACTTAGCCTTCGTGGTCGTGGTAGTTCGTCACCTTCCTTAGCTATGCGCCCTACGGGGCAGGTTTGATTAGAACGACTAAGGGGAGTGAAGCAGTAGATGCAGGCATATCTTTAACCCTCTAGAGTTTTGTTTATGTGATAAGGTGAGTATACCTTAAGTGCTATGTTCTGATAGCAGTGTGTTAGTTGTGATTAGATCATGGTTGTTTAACCGAGTAAGATTTTGGGGGATAGAGAAAGTGTGAGCCTTAGAGCTTTATACGTAGAGACCTTAGAGGTGAGGCCATCCCAAAAAAAAAAAAAAAAAAAAAAAAAGGTGTAGTGTTATGTTTGATCCTTATTGGAAGTGCATAGTGCACGTGAGCTATGTTTGGGATAGGTCCCTAGTAGTGTGGAATAAAAGGGGGTAGTTGAGCTAAGAAGACCGCTAGGTTTTCGAAACGTGATTAGTGAGATTGTTCCGGATCGGGGAGCTAGTATTGTGCGCGTTGCCGGGTCGGGTTGAGGCCACGTTGCGGATCAACCCGCGGTAGGTTTGGTGGTGGGGTCAGGTTGTGGTGGTCCCGCCTTGTGTTAGGGTTGTGAGGGTGTTAGGCCCAAGTTTAGTTAACCAGCGTACGAGTTCGTGGATGCGTTCGAAGGTCGGGCCGATGGGGCAGCGACCATCATGTATTCTTCGGGACCGTTCACTTTCGGCGATGTTGATTTAAGAAAGGTTGTAAGGCTGCACGGGTGCCTACCTTCACCGTATGGCATGACGGTGGAGCCAGTGTTACGGCTGTTTTGTTTCGGAAGTTTTACGAGGCGTGGTTAAGAACTGGGAGAGTCTCGATCGCATTCGCCTCGGGCGATGTTTGGATTTGAGGGTAGTTGTGGGGATTGTTGTCTCTGTGGAGGAGTGTTTAAGTTACCATTTCGGTGTTCGGATGTCGCCTTTTTAAGCCTTGTAGGGCGGAAGTGTAAGTTGCGGTCGATTGGTTCGGCGTTGGCAAGGTTCGAATAGTTGGTTGAGCTTGTTCCACAGATCGCGGTTAGAGTGAAGTTTGTCCGTAAGAGGTTCGGCTCGAGAGAAATCGTGCGGATGATCGGCGACGACGCCAGAGTTCGCCGACGGTCGATCTTCTTGAAAGTACCACCCCGGATTGGGTGTGACGAGTTTTGGAAAACAGAGGAACTTAGCCCGAGTTACTTTGGGCCTTTTGAGTTCATGAGAAGAATAGGCCAGGTTGCCTATATGTTAGCATTTGCCGTCCGACTTAGAGGCGAGACGTCCGTCTTTCGTATTGTTAGGATCGGAAGTATCGAAGATCCATCAGTGTTCGATTAATGATGACCACGTTAGAAATAGTAACCGAGTTTTGGAATCAAGCGATGTCGAAATGTAGTAAGAGTTCGAATGTCACGACAACTTGATGATCGCATGCAGCCCGGTACCATTTGTTGGGTCGCCTGAGAAGGTTAATGCCTCAGGCAAAGTGACAAAAGTGGTATCATTTTGGTGATGTTAGAGGTGTTTCCTCGTGGACTTGGATGTAAGCATTTTGCGCAAGTTGTTTACGTGGCGGTGTGGCGGATTGATTCTCGTAAGTATAGTAGTGAAGACTATCTTGGCGCACGCTTGTTTTGAGACTTAGAAGGAACATTCGACGAATGTTTCTAAGGAGGAGAATATTATACCGTATTTCAGTATGTACGCAGGACGTCGTAGAAATTTCGAACTTGAGAATAGGCTTGGCGAATTATTTTTGTGCACAACACCCGATTAGAGTCATTTTTACAAACGCTTTTCCACGACTTTCGTAGGGAATTTCGGCTATGCCATTTTTATTTTTGCGGATTTTTCAGAGACGAAACATTTTGGACCAACAAGAGGCGACACTTGTCACCTCTCATTGGAACACCTGGCGGTAATAGTGGTGGCGAAAAGTTGGCCTTGTTTGGTCAAGGGTTGGTAGGATATTTTGTGTTAGTTGGTTAGGGTGCACTTGGCAAGATCTTGGCCCTACACTTGCTATGCACTTGGCAAGATCTTGGCCATTGGTTGGCCTTCACTTGACCTATAAATACCACCCTTTGAAGACTAATTCATCCATAAATTTGCCTAAGTCTTGAAAGCTCTCCTTCTCCTCCCTTGTGTTGAGTTCGTGAGGCCTCCTTGTGGCCGAGAGCACCCCCCCCTCTAGGGGTGCTAGCCGAGAGTGTACCCCCCCCTAGCCTAGTTGTTTTTGTATAATACCCCCCTTTTGTGGTGTAGAAATACTCTCCAAAGTATTGTTATAATGCCCAAATTACCTTAGCCGTATACCTTGTTGTATTCTAAGGTTATACCTATACGAAAAGCCCAGAAATACTATTATACTTCCGTCTACCACAAACCGAAACCCTAGGAAAATCTCCATAGTCCGTTGGAGTATTGTGTAGAAGTTGGTTAGAACTTCTAAGGGTGGTTTAGAGCGGGTTGGAGCGCTCGGAGTTGGAGCTAAACGTTGCCCAGGATCGACATCTCTACTTGGATAATTATGGGCTTATCGAGGTAATTATCTTGTCCCCCTATTGTAATTGGAATTACATATTGTTAGAATATATGGTTGAAATATACTATATATAGAACTGAACTTAGTGTTGTGGCAATGTCCTTGGACTTAAGCCTGAATTTTAGAAGAGAGCTGAACTGTAATTACATAGGACTGTATTACAGTAGACTTGTGTAGTTTGACGGGTAGGGAAGGGCTGCCCAATTTCCCGTAGGATCTTGTATCTAGATTTATTCTACCGAGTAGTCTAGACTTTGATAGACTTGTATAACCTGTTTAGGTTGAATGTTCTGTGAGTAGCATGTGCTACTTGAGAAGGTGGACCAGGCTAGCCGGGTTATAGCCGTGGAGCGATTTGCTAATAGTCGATAATCGTCGCGAGGTATGTGAACCTCTTCCTATCTCTTCTAGCATGATATGTGTATAACTATGTAGTACGACGTCGTGTGTTAATTGAACGTGGTTGTGCGGCAATGTCTTTTGACTTAAGCCCGAATAATAATAATCTTGAAATAGTTCAAGAGAATTAAGAAGCTTTTTAAAAGAAGAGTAATACTTGGTTTTAAAACTTAAGAGTTATACTAGCTTTATGGGAAGTTAGGTATAACGGCTTAAGAGAGATAAAACGAATGATTTATTTTAGAAGTTAAGAGACTTGATCTTGTAAGATAAGAGACTTAACTTAATCAATGAATTTTGTGTGAAACCTCATTCGTGAGTAATGAGTACTTGATTTTTAAAAGGGATAATGTTTTCGATTTGAAATCGAATGTGTATCGACAAACCACTGCAGCGTTAATAAAGGGAAATGTTTTGATTAATGAAGTATTAATAAAACCAGTAGAAATTTCCATCTGCATAGAAGCTAAGATGAGACAAAATGATATTTCCTAGATCATGGCTGCTGTAATAAGATTGTTATAAACAAGAATATCCTACTCACACATAAGGCTTATGTTTCTTAGATGGTTTAAAAGAGAATTATATTCTTAAATGAATAAGACTATGAACGACGAAACCTTTCTAAAATAAGAAACGTGAACATTTGAAATTAGGCAAACTTGAACGTTTGGAAAATGATGTTGTTACTTGATTTTACAAAGGTAAGTGTTTTGGTTTACTTAAAAAGGACAGTCACTCTATTTTATACTACGGGTATTGCGTGACTTATGGGAAAGAAGCAGATCTTTTAAAGATTTAATGTGTGAAGTACTTTGGGGATAGATACCCAAACTTGTTAGTAGAAAGTACCTTGTGTGAATAAACTTGATTGTATTGGTTTGTGATAGTCTTGAAATACTTTCTTGTTGATTTGATAAGTAAACATGTTAGGATGCTAAGTGTGTTAGTATCTTGTGGTTGTTATGTAAGGGGAGTCATTCTTGCTGTGCTTACGTTGCTAAACGGTAAGTCCATTGTACTATTATTATATCACCTACCCCCTTGACTTATTATACCGAGGGCTTGCCACCCTTGATGCGGGTCTATACGGCCTATGCAGTCCTTGTGACTATGCGGTCACGGTAGCTCGGATTGATCATTCGGTGTTTAGCCCGACGCGGGATTCCTATGCGGTCTGTTGAGACTATGCGGTCTTTTGAGACTATGCGGGTTGCGGGAGCCTGGCGGATACCGAAGGTTGCTGCGCCGATGCGGGTGTACCTCGAGCGGTCTAGGACCATGATTCGAGAATACCTTATGCGGTGCGTGTGTGACCTATGCGCGAGCTGCGAGAGTTCGAGGATAGACACGCACATTGATCTGCGGGCAAATGGCGGCCGATCATGTGGTGCGGTCTAGAAAGACCTCGTGATACGCTTTATGGCATTGTGGTGCGAGGTCTTAGTAGTCGGCTATGCCTTCGTACTTACCCCGTACGGTTTTATTGTGATGACTTTGAGGGCGTGAGTCCCTAACTTGACATGACTGCTTATTTATTGTAAACTGTAGTTGGGTTATCATACATGTCTCCTGCTTTGTATAAGACTACTATGATTTCATTTCTGATTTACTTCAGTTTCACATACTCGCACTGTTATCGACCTCCTCGGGCCGCTCATGCCGCAGTAAAGGTACACCGCCGTTGATCCTCGCTCTTAGGGTCACGATTGGCGTTTGGGAAAGCTCCGTTTCTCGGAGGCTTATCTTGGTATAGTCCCCCGTTGTGGGTATTTACATTCGAGGGTATGGCGGGGCCCCGTCCCGCCATTGTCGTATCATTTCTTAAGTGCAGTAAATCACTGTTGTGGTTTGTAAAAAGGATTAAACTGTTCATTTGTAAGAGTTGTTATTTATATATATGCCGAAAGGCAAGTTTTCCTCGACATCGTTTTGTACTTCATTTGTTTCATGTATGTGTTTTATGTTCCGCTGATTACTCTGATGTTGTATCACTAGGGTGCCCGGGGTAAGGCACCAGTCACGGGCCCAGATTCGGGTCGTGACAAAAATAGTCCATATTCCAACAACAACTAGGGTAGAATGTGAAGTCTTTCTACACCTTTCTACTCCCTTATTACTTTAGGACTTACATTAGCAATTACCACATTTAACATGCATAATGGTAATTAAATTTCTAGCTTTATACATCTATAAGACAGCCCCTAAAATAGCACGACCATAACCAACAGTTTTAAGATAGTTTCGGCCAACAACAACAATCCAAAGCCCTTTTCATAATGCCTTATCATCCAATTCAAGTTTCAACACTTTAATATAAACTATTTCAATTTTAAATAACAATATTTCCTTCAATCTAACATGCACTTAGTGACGATAATAACAACAATAACCAACGAATCCAACAACATAAAAAATCTCCACTAAATCGGCTCATAGCCCAAAACTGTCACATGTACTTCTTATTCTCTATTTCTCTTAACACATGTTCATCCCTTAACTACAACATTATGTAACTTCCAATAATCTTTAAGAGGAAGAATAAATCTTACCTTCACTTTTAACCAAAACAGTCCCAAGTCTCGGCACCTTTTCTTCACCTTTGCACCATTTCTTCAAGTTACAATAACACACATGTATCCTCTACAAGATTGTAACCATCTTTCTTTTATGTTTCTCTTCCAAAAAGTTTATTTCCAAGCTTAGGGTTTCAAGAAGTTTCTTGGCCAAACCGTGACCAACAGTTTTGAAGGTTAACTGTCACGACCCGACCCCGGGCCCGCGACTGGTGCCCTACCTGGGAACCCTTACAGGTAACCATCAGAGAAAATCAGCGGAACATACATAAGACACATAACGTACATCAATATGAAGTAAATAACAGGCTAGCAGATAAGGCTGTCTTCCTGGATATATGTATAGAAAGCCAAAACCAGTTATATCTTTTTATACAAACTGACCCACATACATACCTCTAAGAATTCTAACATAACAACTGTGACGGGACAGGGCCCCGCCATACCCCTGAATATACAACAACCGACAATACCAGGGATCTGACCCAGAGACAAGCCTCCGGAGTAATGGAGCTTCTCAACAGCTGAAAATTGATCCTAAGAGTAAGGACCAACTACCTGTTTAATTCTACCTGCGGCATGAATGCAACCCCCCGAGGAAAGGGGGTCAGTACAAAATATGTACCAAGTATGTGAAACTGAAAGTACTGAAATGAAATCATATAGTCTAAAATAAAGCTGGAGACAAGTATGATAACCAAACTAACAGTACACTGTGCCTTACTAATAATGAGAGTAATCAAGAGTACACTTTATGTCACGACCCGTTCCCGGGCCCGCGACTGGTGCCTTACCCCGGGCACCCTAGTGATACAACATCAGAGAAAATCAGCGGAAATAAAATCAAAGACATGAAACAATAGATTAACATAAGAACAAAGCAACCAAAACGGTTACCTTCGTATATAAATTAAAAACTTGAGCATATCCTTTACAAACCCCGCCCACAACAAGATTACTGCACTCTAAGAATTTCTAATACAACTATGACGGGACAGGGCCCCGCCATACCCCTGAATGTACAAGTACCTACAATCTCAGGGAATCATACCAAAAGATAAGCCTCCGGAGAAACGGAGCTTCCCAAAACGCTGAACGGTGATCCTATGAGCGAGGATCAACGACTGATGTACTTCTACCTGCGGCATGAACGCAGCCCCCCGAAGGAGGTCAGTACAACAGGTACCAAGTATGTGAAACTGAAAATACTGTAACGAAATCATAACAGTCTATATAAAACAGGAGACATATATGATAACCAAACTACAGTACACAATATGTAAGCAGTCATGTCAAGTCAGGGACTCACGCCCGTAAAGTCATCACTCAAAATGTAACCCAGGAATTTAACCCGCACAATGGCCGCATGCCCCGGCATCTTACCTCGGTATAAGCATGGCCATGGAACCATCCTAATGGACGCATACCCGTGGACCATCCATCGTGTCAGTATGTCCAAAGGAAATAACAAGATAACACTCATAGTGGAAGCATACTCGTGGGCCACCCAACGTGTCAGTATGTCCAAAGCAAATAACAAGATAACACTCCTAGTGGAAGCATACCCGTGGGCCACCCATCGTGTCAGTATGTCCAAAAGGATCGATATAGTGGAAGCATACCCGTGGGCCACCCAACGTGTCAGTATGTCCATCAATCAACCAGATAGCCGGCCCTCCATCGAGAGACGCGGTAGCACAGAAATACAACACTTGCACAACAAAGGCTATCACAACAAGCATATGCAAGTTCAACATACTCTTAGAATTTCATTTTATGACCACAAATCCGGGTTTTAACCCCAAGGTACTACGTACTTTAATTCTTTCAAAAATATCCATTTCTTTTACGAAGGTCACACGATACCCGTAGTATCAAAATAGAGCAATTATCTTTTTAAGTAAACCAAAACAATTTTCATACTTTCTTTTTAAACCAAATCACTTCTCCCTTTAAAGTCGAGTTACCATTTTAAATCCAATAATAAAACCATTCTTTTGTTTTCATAAAGTCGTTATAACTAACTTCCCATAAAGCTATTATAACACTTTATGTTTTAAACCAATTTAAGACAAGACCATGCCTTTCTTTTAAACCAAAAACTCTTCAATTCCTCAAGTCTCTTTTCTTTTAGAAAATCAAGTTCCTTACTTTGGAATTTAAGAAAATCAATACTTGTTTATAATGATCTTATTAAAGCAGCCATGATCTAGGAAATGTAATACAATTTTGTCTTATCTTAGCTTCTATGCAGATGGAGGTTTCTACTTGTTTTAATATAATTAATTGTCATTACTTTTTCCTTTATTAACGCTGCAGTGGCTTGTTCGATACTTATTCCCATTTCCGAAATCAATATAACATTATTCTTTAAAAACCAAGTACTCATTACTCACGAATGAGGTTTCACAACTTTTTAACACAAACCAAGTCCTTAATATTTCACATCAAGTCATTTATAAGTCAAGTCTCTTATCTTTTAAAAACCACAAACCATTTCTTTACCTACATAAAGTTGTTATAGTTAACTTCCCATAAAGCCATTATAACACTTTATGTTTTAAACCAACCAAATTCGTTTAGCACACGTACGTCTACCGTACTACATAGTTTACAAAAATCATGCTAGAAAGGATAGGAAGAGGTTCACATACCTCGCGACGATTATCGACAATTAGCAAAACGCTCCAAAGTACTATAACCTTGCTAGCCTTTTCCACCCTTCAAGTAGAATACGCTACTCGTAGTACTTCAACCTATAATGGCCATGAAAAGTCTATTAACTTCTAGATCCCTTCGTAGAATATTTCTAAGTACAAGGTTCCCTATTCTACGGAAAATTCGCAAAGACTCTCCGCTTTACTCAATTCTCCACCTTTTTCAAGGCCCGATAATAGTAACCAACATGCCATAAATAAGGCGCAATAATTCCGAAATTTAAAGAAGGGGATCACACGCCCAAACAGAACGCGATTAACAATCTCTCCTTCATAACAACAATAATTAAAGAAGGGGATAACACGCCCAAACGGAACGCGATTAACAATCTCTCCTTCATAACAACAATAATTAAAGAAGGGGATAACACGCCCAAACGGAACGCGATTAACAATCTCTCCTTCATAACAACAATAATTAAAGAAGGGGATAACACGCCCAAACGGAACGCGATTAACAATCTCTCCTTCATAACAACAATAATTAAAGAAGGGGATAACACACCCAAACGGAACGCGATTAACAATCTCTCCTTCATAACTGTTATACCCCGTATTTCCAGAGTATGTACGTGAGGGCGTACGTATAATAATTTTAGCCTTAAGGATTGGCAAGGTTCGAAAATTTGGGCACAAGTGCCGAAAAGAGTCGTTTTTCGACGAAACGTTTTACAAGACTTGCGAAGGGAAAATTCCGGCTATGTCATTTATAATTTTTGCGGATTTTTCCGAGAGACGAAACATTTTGGACCAACGGGAGGGTGACAAGTGTCACCCTCACATTGGACGTAAGGGTTGGGCGGTAATGGACGAATTGGACCACTTTAGTTGGTAGGATATTTTGTGCAAGTTGGTGTGGTAGATGGATAAGGTACACATGGTTAAATCCTAGCCCTACACTTGCATGGCACTTGGATGGATCTTGGCCATTGGTTGGCCATTTCTTGACCTATAAATACCCCTCTAAGTTGATGAACTTCTTCATCCAAAAATGTTTTCTAAGTGTTAAAATCCCTCCCCCTTTGAGAGTTGTGTTTCGTCCAAGCTCCCCCCCCCCCTTTGAGAAGCTTTGGCCGAGAGGGTCTCCCCCCCCTAGCCTAGTTGTTTTCGTATACCCTTTTGTGGTATAGAAATACTCTCCTAGTATTGTTATAATGCCCTAAATACTTTAGCCCAAATACCTTATAGTACTTTCCAAAGTTACCTCTATCTGGCTTAGGAAAATACTATTATACTTCCTTTAGCCACTAAACGAAACCCTAAGGAAAACCTTCATAGTCGGTTGAAGTGTTAAGTAGAAGTTGCGTAGAACTTCTAAGGGTTGTTTGGAGCGGGTTGGAGCACTCGGAGTAGGAGCTAAACGTTGCTCAGGAGCGACATTAAACTTGGATAGTTTTGGGCTTACCGAGGTAAATAATCCTATCCTTATATTGTAATTGGAAATTACATACTGTCGTAGTAGAAATGAATATAAGATTCATAGAAGAGAATTGAACTGTAATAGAAGGATATTACAGAATAGACTCGAACTGGAATCACATCAGAAGAATATTAAGATAGAAGTTTAAACTGTACTTACATAGGACTGTATTCTGATGGTGATAACCTTTATTGGTTGAATGTTCTGCAAGTAGCATGTGCTACTTAGAAGGTGGACAAGGCTAGCCGGGTTATAGCCGTGGAGCGTTTTGCTTATAGTCGATAATCGTCGCGAGGTATGTGATTCTTCCTATACTCTTGAGCATGATATTTTAAAGATATATATATATATAGTACGGTAGACGTACGTGTGCTAATTGAACGTAGTTGTACGGCAATGTCTTTTGACTTAAGCCTGAATAATAAGAATCTTGAAGTATTTCAAAAGAATTAATAAACCTTTTTGAAAGAAGAGTACTTGGTTTTAAAAAGAGTTATACTAGCTTTATGGGGAGTTAGGTATAACGTCTTAAGAGAGGTAAAGAAAATGGTTTACTGATTTTTAGAAGTTAAGACACTTGATCTTAAAAGATAAGAGACTTGACTTGAATGTATTAATATGAATTTTGTGTGAAACCTCATTCGTGAGTAATGAGTACTTGGTTTTTAAAAGGAATAATGTTTTACTGATTTTGGAAATCAAAATGAGTATCGAACAAACCACTGCAGCGCTAATAAAGGGAAATGTATTGAATAATGAAGTATTATTAAAACCAGTAGAAACCTCCATCTGCATAGAAGCTAAGATGAGACAAAATGATATTACATTTTCTAGATCATGGCTGCTTTAATAAATGGTTATAAACAAGAATAAACTGCTCACACCTATGGCATATGTTATTCAATTATTTTAAAAAGAGATTAAGACATTGAGCTATGAAACTTTTCTAAAATAAAGAGACCTGAGTAATTGAAATTAGGCAAACTGGAACTTTAGGGAAAAGAAAGGCATTGTGTTGTCTTAAATTGGTTTAAAACATAAAGTGTTATAACAGCTTTATGGGAAGTTAGTTATAATGACTTTATGAACACAAAAGAAGGGTTTCATCATTGGTTTTAATGTGGTAACTTGACTTTAAAAAGAGAAGTGTTTTGGCCCAAAAAGAAGGCATGGTATTGCCTTAATTTGGTTTTAAAAAGGAAAGTATGAAAGTTGTTTTGGTTTACTTAAAAGATATAAGTCACTCTATTTTTATACTACGGGTATCGGGTGACTTTTATAAAAGGAATGGATCTCTTAAAAGGAATTTAACGTACGTAGTACTTTAGGGTTAAAACCCGGACTTTGTCATAAAATGAAAGTACTTTAAGTTGTGTGTAACTTGCCTATGTTTGCGTGTGATAGACTTGTTGTGCAAGGGATGTATTTCACTCGACTACCGCGTTCATGAGATGAACCGGGAATGTATTCCATCCGACTACCGCGTTCATGGGATGAACCGGGAATGTATTTCACTCGACTACCGTGTTCATGAGATGAACCGGGAATGTATTCCATCTGACTACCGCGTTCATGAGATGAACCGGGAATGTATTTCACTCGACTACCGCGTTCATGAGATGAACCGGGAATGTATTCCATCCGACTACCGCGTTCATGGGATGAACCGGGAATGTATTTCACTCGACTACGCGTTAAGCGAGATGAGCGGGAATGTATTTCACTCGACTACCGCGTTCATGGGATGAACCGGGAATGTATTTCACTCGACTACCGCGTTCATGAGATGAACCGGGAATGTATTCCATCCGACTACCGAGTTCATGAGATGAACCGGGAATGTATTCCACACGTTTCTATACTGGGCCCATGAGATGGGCCGAGACATGTTAGACGTATCACATGAATTGCACCTAGACTGCCGGCAGTGAGGAAGGAGTTCCACGGGCATGAGGGATGACTTTGAGGGCGTGAGTCCCTGACTTGACATGACTGCTTTTATGTTGTGAACTGTAGTTTGGTTATCATACATGTCTCCTGCTTTATAGACTATTATGATTTCATTTACAGTGTTCTGATTTCACATACTGTACTGCAGATCGACTCCTTCTCGGGCCGAAGTGGCGTATAAAGAGGCCGAGCCTACCACGGGAACAGACCCGAACCGTGGCTCTCCGTATGGCACGTCCTGAGAAGGTTCATGCCTCAGGGATCGCATGCAGCCCGGTACCATTTGTTGGGTCGCCGGAGCGAGGCTCGCGGCAAAGTGACAAAAGTGGTATCAGAGCAGTTAATCCTCGGAAAGTGTCTACAGACCGTGTCTAGTAGAGTCGGGGGCTGCGTTCATGCCGCAGGTAGAGTTACATCGGCTGTCGATCCCCTCTTTTAGGATCACCTTTCAGCGTCTTGGGAAGCTCCGTTCCTTCGGAGGCTTATCTTTGGTATGTTACCACAGTGCAGCAGGTTCTTGTACATTCAGGGGTATGGCGGGGCCCTGTCCCATCATAGTTGTTGTATAAATCTTAGAGGTCTGTAGCACTGTTGTGGGCAGGGTTGTAAGGATTGTAACTGTTCAAACGTCTATGTTTATACATGTTATACCCCGTATTTCCAGAGTATGTACGTAAGGGAATACGTACAAAAAGTTTGGCCTTAAAGTTAGCCTTGGACGTTTTATTTGTGCACAACACACTAGAAGAATCGTTTTCCGTAAACGTTTCCTGACTGTAGGAAAAATTCCGACTATGTCATTTAGTATTTTTGCGGATTTTTCCGAGAGACGAAACATTTTGGACCAACGGGAGGGCGACACTTGTCACCCTCCAATTGGTGGACTTGACACGGCAATAGGGCCGATTGGGTTGGCTTCTTTTGTCTTGGAGTTGGTAGGATATTTTGTGTGCAAGTTGGCCAAGGACACTTGCCTAAATCCTCACCCTACACTTGCCTTGCACTTGTCTTCATCTTGGCCATTGGTTGGCCAAGGCTTGAGCTATAAATACCCCTCTTGAGATGAAGAGTTAAGATCCACAAAAGCTTTCCAAGTCTAAAAATCCTCTCCTCTCCCTTTGTTAGCAATTCGTCCAACACCCCCTTCCTTGAGAAGCTTGGCCGAGGGCCTACCCCCTAGCTAGAAATCTACCCCCTCCTTGGTAGAAAAGTTGTCTTCTAGTATTGTTATAATGCCCAAAATACCCTAGCCCAAATCCCTTTGTACTTAGTAGAAGTTGTGAAGAACTTCTAAGGTTTCCTTGGAGCTATCGGAGCGTACAACTTAGGAGCTAAACCTTGCTCAGGCGCGACTTTTATCTAGGATATTATTGGGCTTACCGAGGTAAATAAACTTACCCTTCTTTTATAATTAGAGAATATATACTGTAGAAGTATAAGAATAAGTATACATACTTAGAAGAGTATTAAAGAATAGAATTGGTATTATCACGAGAAGGGTTTAAAAGAAGAATAATTGAGCTGTACTCACATAGGATTTGTTTTCTGATGAACTCATATAGCTCACCGGGTAGGGTTGTGCTGCCCGACAATCCATAGAATTGTGAAACCCCTGTTTAGAATGACCTTCAGAGTAGTCTAGACTTTGATAGATGTCTGTGACTATTATAGGCTGACTCTCTGCACGCGACATATTCAACTTGGCAGGTGGTTTTATTTGAGAAGGTATGTGATTCTTCCTAAAGCATGATATTTTACAATATATAGTGCGGTGAGGCGTACATGTGTTAAGCGAATAATAACTACGGCAATGTCTTTGACTTAAGCTGAATAATACTTAGGGCAATGCCTCAGCTTAAGCTGAATAATACTTACGGAATGCCTCACGCTTAAGCTGAATAATAAAGAATGGAAGCATTTCAAAAGAATCTTTGATCATTTTTAATGAAGATAAATATTTGGTTTTAAAACAAAAGCTTAAGAGTTATACTAGCTTTATGGGAAGTTAGGTATAACAACTTAAGAAAGATAAAAAGGAATTTACTTGTTGGTTTATAAAAGCCTTGTATTGATTTACATTAAGTGTAATAAGATTTGTTTGATAAGTAGACATATTATGATACTACCTGTGTTAGTGTCTTGAAATGCTGTGTAAGGGGGTCATTCTTGCTGTGCTTGCGTTGCTAACCGGTAAGTCCGTTGTACTGTTATTGTATCACCTACCCCCTTGACTGTTATACCGAGGGCTTGCCCTTGACTGGTCTATACGGCTATGCGGTCTGTGAGACTATGCGAGCAGCGGTATGCTCGAGGATTGATCATTCGGGTGTTTAGCTTTGATGCGGGGATTCTATGCGGTCTGTTGAGACTATGCGGTCTTTTGAGGCTATGCGGCTGCGGGAGCCTAGGCGGATGCCGGGGTTGGCTGCCCGATGCGAGGAATACCTCATGCGGTGCATGTGTGACCTATGCGGGCTGCGGAAGTCCAGGACTAGGCACGCAGAATGATACTATGGGCGATTGGCCTTGCTTCGATCATTCGCGGCCTAGAATAGACCTGTTACAGTTTTCCTATTACTGTTGTTGTTTGTGATGTGGCACTGTGCAATTGAACGGTGTATTTGTGAAAAAGTTTTTAAATACTTTGATTTCATTTTGATTCTTTATAGTTTCACATACTTGGTACTGTCTTGACCTCCTTGGGGCTGCGTTCATGCCGCAGTGGGCAAGCAGTGCTAGATCCGCATCCTTAGGATCTCTTGCATTGGTGTCGAGCTCCATCTTCTCGGAGGCTCTACTTTTGGTATGATCTCCTGTATTGTAGATAGTTTGTCTGATCGGGTATGGCGGGAACCACTGTCCCGCCATAGTTGTTACTTCCCAGAAGTGCAGTAGTACTATTGTATGTTGGAATGTAATTGCAAAAACTTGAGTTATTTATATTTATGCTTAGAAAGGCAAGCTTTTCATCGATAAAGCGTGTCTTATTTTATAAAGCTTTCTGTCTTGTTTTATTTTCATTGGTTACTCGATGTATGACTACTTGGGTGCCGGTAAGGCACGATCACGCCCCGATCGGGTCGTGACAAAAGTGGTATCGAGCGATTAATCCTCGGAAAGTGTCTCTGACCGTATCTAGTAAGTCTTGATTATCGGTGTGTTGTGCACCACACCAATGTCGAGAGGCTATAGGATATTTAGGATTGGTTTCCATTCTTCTCATTCTGAGATCGTGCTTTAGAGCTGTGTTATAGGTTGGACCCTCTAACGTATTCCTTTCCTGTACCATTATGCCTCCACGTAAGGCAACCCGGGCCCGGCGGCAAGGCGGAGGAGGCGCTAGCAGGACACCCAGAGTCACGAGGGCTCAGGCCCAGTCTATACCAGAGACGGCGAGTTCTATGACGCCGCCGGCCCCAGCAGAGACCACAGTACCCACACCTCCTGTCCCACAGCCTGGGGCGGAGGAGTTAGGGTACAAGGAGATGGCCCAGCTATTGGCTAAAGTTGTGGCCCGATACGAGGAGAGGCTGGATGCGGCAGTTCCAGCTCCAGCTCCAGTCGCACCCGTAGTGCACCCGAGGGCAGATAGTTTGAGGCTACGAGATTTCTTGAGTTGTAGCCGCGAGTTTTATGGGTCGAGGGAGGATGATCGCGAGTTCATCCGTCACCGCAGAGGATTATCGCGGTGTCGGGGCTTGAGCGAGGCTGTGACATTCGGTTCGCGTCGGTGCGTGATACCATGATCGATTGGTTTGATTCATGGAGCTTTCAGGAGAGCATGCACTCCAGCGGTATGGGATGAGTTTTGAGGCTTTTCTCACACTTCTTGCCTCCGCCGATGATGAGGGCACGAGCCGATAGATTCTTGTTCTTGAGGCAGGAGGGCGCAGTGAGGAGTACAATGTCGAGTTTGATTCTTTGGCTCGATATGTCCACCTGACCGGTAGCGAGATGGAGGGCGAGTGCATCGCTATGTCAGCGGGCTAGATGATTACATGGCGAAGTCTTGTGCGGTGTGTCCCTTGACCCGGCATGGACATAACCCGTATCAGCTCATGACTGGGATGTGAGGCGTAGAGACCGCGGGTGGGCGATATCAGCGGCGAAAAAAGGCCAAGCGGCGGTTCTTTTAGTGGTCCTCGGGGTGGGCGGCATCGTGAAGTCGGTTTGCACCACGGCCCGGAGCGCTCTACCTCATTTTCAGACCCGAGCGGGGGCGAGTCGGGCCCGGGACTTGATTTCGAGCGTGGGTGCTAACCGTTCGAGTCTGCTCGGTGTGCCCGCGCAGATACCATTACGAGGCGCACTCGAGCCTGCTATACTTGTGGCAGCGGTCATTTCGCGAGTTTGTCCGGCCGAGCGGCGGTAGTAGGGCCCGATGCAGTGCATTGCGGCTGCCATCCCAAGCGATTACTCGCCGGAGCAAGGTACTCATGGACCAGCGGGTCGCGGCGGTCGTGGCACGGGTCCCGGTTCTAGCGGTCCTCGAACCGCATATATGCTTTGTCGGTAAGCGCCAGGATCGGAGGCCTCACGATGTCGTCACGGTACCTTATCGGTTCGGGTTTGATGTGTATGCTTTGATAGATCGGGTTCTACTCCTATATATCTCCCTTGTTGCTAGTAGGATAGGGATAGAGCACGAGTCCATAGACCACTTTCGAGGTAGCTACGCGATGGGTGATTCGGTGGTAGCTCGGCGGGTATATAGAGCTTGTCTGTGACCATTCTGATCGTCGGACCACTAGCCGACTTGATAGAGTGGAGATGATTGACTTCGGCGTGATTATGGGGATGGATTGGCTAGCTTCTTGCTACGCCAATGTAGGCTGCAGAGAGAGTAGTGCAGTTCCGTTTCTGAGGCGGTTGTCGAGTGGGAGGAGCACGGTATCGCCGAGAGGTAGGTTTATTTCCTACCTCGAGGCTAGGAAGATAATGCTGAAGGGGTATATCTACCATCTCGTTCGGGTGTTTGATCTGAAGGCTGCGGTACAGATTTTGATCGATTCCGATGGTCGCGAGTTCCAGGCGTGTTTCAGATGACCTCGGGTATCCTCACGAGAGGAGATCGAGTTTTGTATAGATGTATTACGGACACTCGGCTTATTTCCATTCCGCCATACGAATGGCACTGCCGAGTTGAGAGAGTTGAAGGACCCGCTTAGGGATTTCTTTGGAGAAGGGCTTCATCGGCCTAGTGTTTCTCCTGAGGAGCGCCGGTATTGTTCGTGAAGAAGAAGGGCGGGGCCCTGCGCATGTGTGTTGATTACGGCGGTGAACAAGGTGACCATTAAAACGATACCCTTCCCGGATTGATGATTTGTTCGACCCGGTTGCGAGTGCGAGGTGTTTCTCCAAGATTGATGCGATCGGGCTATCATCAGTGCGAGTCGAGAGGTGGATATCCTAGGACCGCATTCGACCCGACGGGCATTATGAGTTGAGTGGTCATGTCTTTTGGGTTGACGATGCTCCGTGGTATTCATGGATTTGATGAACCGAGTGTTCAAACCATTTTTGGACACGTTTGTGATAGTGTTCATTGATGATATCTTGGTTTATTCTCGCCAGAGAGGAGCATGCGAGCATTTGAGGCTGTCTTGGCGATTCTCGAGACCAGCTGATTTACGCCAAGTTTTCCAAATGTGAGTTTTGGTTGACTTGATGGCGTTTCTGGGCATATTGTCGGGTGATGGCATTGAGTGGATACGCCAAGATCGAAGCGATCGGGGACTTGGCCTAGACCTACTACTCCGACAGAGGTTCGCGATTTTACGGGCCTTGCGAGTTATTATCGGCGGTTCGTGGAGAAGTTTGCTTTATCTGCACCATTGACTAGGTGACTCGAAGCGCCAAGTTTGATGGACTGATGCTTGTGGCGGGGTTTTGATTCTTGAAAGAGAGACCGGCGACCGCCCGTTCTTACTCTTCCGGAGGTCCGGATGGTTATGTCGTGTATTGTGATGCGTGCATCGGGTTGGGATGTGTGTTGATGCGTGGCGAGTTATAGCATATGCATCCAGCGGTGAAGAAACACGAGAGAACTACCCCACCCATGATTTAGAGTTGGCGGTATGATTCACGCTTTGAAGATCTGAGGCACTATTTGTATGGGGTTCACGTGGATATTTATACAGACCACAAGAGCCTCAGGTATATCTTGACCAGAGGAGTGAACTTCACGGAGAGCGGTGGTTAGAGTTGCTTAAGGATTACGATGTTGATATCTGTACCACGGGAAGGCCAATGTTGTGTGAGATGCTCTTAGTCGTAGGGCGATGGGAGCCTATCGGATGTGCGGCTAGAGAGGAGGACATGGTTCGTGATTTGCATCGATTAGCGAGCCTTGGTGTCCGTTTGATTGATCGATAGCGGTGGGGTTAGAGTTCGTGAGGTTGCCGAGTCTTCCATCGTCGAGGAGGTGAAGAGGCAACAGTTCGAGATCGGCTTTGATTCGATATCGTGATCTGACTCTTCGTGAGGCAAGGGTCCTTTTGAGTAGCACGATGGGTGCTAAGGTTTGAGGGCGGTGTGTGTTCGGATGTTTGAGACTTGGCGAGTTCTTGGGAAGCACACCGCGCGTTACTATCCATCCGTGGTCGACCAAGATGTACCACGACCTTAGATACGTGTATTGGTGGGATGGTTTGAATAGGGGCGTTGCGAGTTCGTAGCTCGGTGCGTGTTGCCGGTGAAGGTAGAGCACGAGGCACGGTGGTGCATTACGGCGATAGAGATCGACTTGGAAGTGGGAGGTGATCAACATGGACTTCATCACATGATTGCCTCTCACTCAGAGGAGACATGATTCTATATGGGTTATCGTCGGCGGTCGAAAATCAGCCCACTTTCTTCCCGTTAGGGCGACTTTCGGTGAGGATTATGCGGACTTTACATCAGAGATCGTCGGACTACATGAGTCCCTATTTCGATCATATCGTGAGGAGCCCGGTTACGGCTAACCGGAGGTCCTTCGAGGGGTTTAGGGGCGAGTGAGCACAGATCGCATTTCATCCACGCAGGCACGGCGGCAGAGCGCACTATCGGACTCTAGAGGATATCTGCGAGCTGTTATTGACCGATGGTAGTTGGGAGGATCATTTACCTCTAGTAGAGTTTGCGTATAATAATAGCTACCACTCCAGTATTCAGATGGCGCCTTATGAGGCCTTATATGGGAGGAAGTGCAGATCGCCTATAGGTTGGTTCGATGTGGGCGAGGTGCAGCTAGTGGGACCAGATTTGGTGCAGCAGGCAGTGGATAAGGTGAAGCTTATCCGAGAGCGGCTATTGACAGCTCAGAGTCGACAGAAGTCGTATGCAGATCATCGTCGTCGGCATCCGAGTTCGCGATTGATGATTGGGTTTTCTGAAGGTGTCACCCATGAAGGTGTGATGAGATTCGGGAAGAAGGAAACTCATCCCAAGGTACATTGGGCGTTTGATTGTCGCAGGTAGGCAAGGTTGCCTACGAGTTGAATCTGCCGTCCGATCTGGAGGCGGTGCATCCGGTTTTTCACGTATCTATCTTTGAGAGATGTATCGGGATCCATCTAGGTACACCCGATTGGCGATGTCGGTGGCCAGGGGTTATCGTATGAGGAGATTCCCATAGCGATAGTCGATCGTCGGGTTAGGCGTCTGCGACGAAGGGCGTGGCTTCGTCAAAGTCTTGTGGCGGAGCGAGCTCGAGGGAGATGGCGTGGGAAGCCGAGGAGGACATGAGGCGAGGTATCTCACCTATTCCCCACACCTCCGGGTAATTCACTTTCCTACTTGTAAATTTCCATTATCATTTATGCCTAAGTGTTATTTTGTGGCCATGTGTGGCACTTACAAACTGTTTAAGCTTCTTCGATAACTGTCTTGAGAAGGAACATTCGGGACGAATGTTTCTAAGGAGGGGAGAATGTTATACCCCGTATTTCCAGTATGCGTAAGGGAATACGACAAAAAGTTGGCCTTAAAGTTAGCCTTGGGCGTTTTATTTGTGCACAACACACTAGAAGAATCGTTTCCGATGAAGCGTTTCCACACTTTCGTAGGAAAAATTCCGACTATGTCATTTAGTATTTTTGCGGATTTTTCCGAGAGGCGAAACATTTTGGACCAGCGGGAGGCGACACTTGTCACCCTCCAATTGGTGGACTTGACACGGCAATAGGGCCGATTGGGTTGGCTTCTTTTGTCTTGGAGTTGGTAGGATATTTTGTGTGCAAGTTGGCCAAGGACACTTGCCTAAATCCTCACCCTACACTTGCCTTGCACTTGTCTTCATCTTGGCCATTGGTTGGCCAAGGCTTGAGCTATAAATACCCTCTTGAGATGAAGAGTTCTTCATCCACAAAGCTTTCCAAGTCTAAAAATCCTTCCTCTCCCTTTGTTAGCAATTCGTCCAACACCCCTTCCCTTGAGAAGCTTGGCGAGGCCTACCCCTAGCTAGCGAAATCTACCTCCCTTGGTAGAAACGTTGTCTTCTATTATTGTTATAATGCCCAAAATACCCTAGCCCAAATCCCTTTGTCCTTAGTAGAAGTTGTGAAGAACTTCTAAGGTTTCCTTGGAGCTATCGGAGCGTACAACTTAGGAGCTAAACCTTGCTCGGTGTGACTTTTATCTAGGATATTATTGGGCTTAGAGGTAAATAAACTTACCCTTCTTTTATAATTAGAGAGTATATATCTTGTAGAAGTATAAGAATAAGTATACATACTTAGAAGAGTATTAAAGAATAGAATTGAATGTTATCACGGTAGAAGGGTTTAAAAGAAGAATAATTGAATGTACTCACATAGAATTTGTTTTCTGATGAACTCATATAGCTCATGGGTAGGGTTGTCTGCCAGACAATCAAGTAGAATTGTGAACCCCTGTTTAGAATGACCTTGAGTAGTCTAGACTTTGATAGATGTTTGTGACTATTATGGTGACTCTGCGCGACATATTCAACTTGGCGGTGGTTTTTTTGAGAAGGTATGTGATTCTTCCTAAAGCATGATATTTTACAATATATAGTGCGGTGAGCGTACGTGTTAAGCGAATAATAACTACGGCAATGTCTTTGACTTAAGCCTGAATAATACTTACGGCAATGCCTCACGGCTTAAGCCTGAATAATACTTACGGCAATGCCTCACGGCTTAAGCCTGAATAATAAAGAACTGAAAGCATTTCAAAAAGAATACTGAATCATTTTCAACAGAAGATAAATATTTGGTTTTTAAAACAAAAGCTTAAGAGTTATACTAGCTTTATGGGAAGTTAGGTATAACAACTTAAGAAAGATAAAAGGCTGTTTACTTGTTGGTTTATAAAAGCCTTGTATTGATTTACATTAAGTGTAGTAAGATTTGTTTGATAAGTAGACATATTATGATACTACCTGTGTTAGTGTCTTGAAATGCTGTGTAAAGGGGTCATTCTTGCTGTGCTTGCGTTGCTAACCGGTAAGTCCGTTGGACTGTTAGTGTATCACCTACCCCCTTGTTTGTTATCGAGGGCTTGCCCGCTGATGCGGGTCTATACGGCTATGCGATGCAGTGAGACTATGCGGAGCGGTATGCTCGAGATTGATCATTCGGGTGTTTAGCCCGACGGGGGATTCCTATGCGATCTGTTGAGACTATGCGGTCTTTTGAGGCTATGCGGGCTGCGGAGCCTAGGCGGATCTGGGGTTGGCTGCCCCGATGCGAGAATACCTCATGCGGTGCATGTGTGACCTATGCGGTGCGAAGTCGAGACTAGGCACGCAGAATGATACTATGGGCGATTGGCCTTGCCCGATCATTCGCGGCCTAGAATAGACACATTCTGATTTTCCTATTACTGTTGTTGTTTGTGATGTGGCACTCTGTGCAATTGAACTGATTGTATTTGTGAAAAAGTTTTTAAATACTTTGATTTCATTTAAGTTCTTTATAGTTTCACATACTTGGTACTGTTGTCGACCTCCTTGAGGCTGCGTTCATCTGCCGCGGTAAGGGCAGCAGTGCTAGATCCGCATCCTTAGGATCTCTTGCATTGGTGTCGAGCTCCGTCTTCTAGGGAGGCTCTACTTTTGGTATGATCTCCTGTATTGTAGATAGTTTATGCGATCGAGTATGGCGGGGCCCTCCCGCCATAGTTGTTACTTCAGAGTCTGTAGTACTATTATGCAGTTGGGATGCTTGCAAAAACTTGAGTTATTTATATTTATGCCAGAAAGGCAAGCTTTTCATCAGATAAAGCGTGTCTTATTTTATAAGCTGTTGCTGTCTTGTTTTATTTTCCTTTGGTTACTCGATGTATGACTACTGGTGCCGGTAGGCACGATCCACGGCCGGATCGGGTCGTGACAATACATATGCTGAAAGGCAACCGTTTTGGTTGGCCTGTTTTCTTTCATCTTGATCCATATCTATTTAAATGTTTAAGTTTTTATTTATTGGTTTTTCTCGATGTTGTATCACTAGGGTGCGGGGTAAGGCACGATCCACGGCCGGGCAGTCGTGACAAAAGTGGTATCGAGCGATTAATCCTCGGAAAGTGTCTGAACCGTGTTTAGTAGAGTCTTGATTATCGATGTGGTGTGCACCACATCTATAATCAGGAGGCTATAGGACATCTAGGGTTGGTTTCCATTCTTCTCATTCTGAGATCGTGCCTTAGAGTTGTGTGATAAGTTGGACCTCTAACGTATTCCTTTCCTTTACCGATTATGCCTCCGCATAAGGCAACCTAAACCCAGATGGGCAAAGCGATCGAGGAGTTGTTAGTGAGATCTGAGAGGAGTGCGAGCGCAGCGATCGACTGAGCAGTGCTTGACGGCGAGTTTAGCGGCCGTCGATCCCAGCGAGTTTAGCATAGCGGCGGCGATTCCTCTGCGGCCATGATATTGAACCTTGGTTCCACGGCCGGAACAGAGAATATAGATTGCAAAGGCGACGCATTACTAGCTATGGATTTGGCTACGAGAGTAAACCGATGTCTGCGAGTCTTGATGAATATCTAAGAGAGGTTGTGCAAGGGTAATTCTTGATTAGGCTTGAGCATGGCACGTATGCGGGCTTATGCGCAGCGAGCCAAAAAGCGTATAGATCGGCGGGTTAACGAAGGGCGGCGAAGAGGCGAGCAGGTAAGGTCCTTTGGTAACTTTGAGGCGAACCGCCTCGTGATTAGTTATGTACCTCCGCGATGCAGTGGTCCTCGCGATCTTGGGGCGTTCGGGGTATTCGGGAGCTGGTCGAGCTCGGGGCTTAGTTCGGTATCGTGAGTTCTAGCCAGCGGGATTCATGTCCCCGGTGTGCGCGATGTGGCGGGCGTCGTCGAGAATGTCGTATTTTTGGTGCTTGTTTCACTGCGGCCGTCGGGGCCATGTGACGAGAGGCGTGCTTATAGGAGGGTGCGGCGGCTTAGCGCAGCCTGCGGATCGATGGCGGGTTCATCGCGCCTACGGACTATGCCTGCCAGTGGCCTATGATTAGAGTGAAGCGGTAGATACAAGTATATCCTTAACCTACAGAGTTTTGCATCGTGATGCAATGATTATATGTTGTGTACTTTGTACAAGATTTTGCAAGTGATCTTTGTCGAATGTATAAGTATCGTGGAGTGATGGTGGGAAAATTCCTTGGGTAGTGTAAAATGGAAGTGGTAGCTTTCATGACTGTATAGGTAAGATTGTTCGGATCGGGAAACAAGAGCTTGATCGTTAAGTGGGTCGGGTTGGGGCCGTGTTGCGCCAACCCGCGGCTGTATGGTGGGGAATTCGGTTTGGGGTGGTCGCGGTGGTAGGGTCACGAGGGTGCTCGGCCCAAGTTTAGATGACCATCGTATGAGTTCGTGGATATGTTCGACCAGAAGCGGATCGTGAAGGCCGGGAATGGCCTTAAGGGAGATTGAGGGTAGTAAGATGACCAAGTTTGGAGGTAGTGACTCCAAAGTTTTGGGCAACAGAAGCGTTGACTGAAGTATGGTACGTATACTGGAAGAGTTCAAGTGTTCGAGAAGGGTACGACGAGTAAGGAAGGAAGAGAACGTGTGTTATTTTGTGGCCAAGTGTGGCATTGGAAACTTGTTAGAGGAACTTTATCATTATCCGTCTTGAGAAGGAACATTCGGGACGAATGTTTCTAAGGAGGGGAGAATGTTATACCCCATATTTCAGTATATGCGTGAGGCGTGCGTATAATAATTTTAGCCTTAAGGATTGGCAAGGTTGAAAATTTGGGCGCAAGTGCGAAAAGAGTCGTTTTTTCGCGAAGCGTTTTACAAGACTTGCGAAGGAAAATTCGGCTATGTCATTTATAATTTTTGCGGATTTTTCCGAGGCGAAACATTTTGGACCAGCGGGAGGGTGACAAGTGTCACCTCGCATTAGACGTAAGGGTTGGGCGGTAATGGACGAATTGGACCACTTTAGTTGGTAGGATATTTTGTGCAAGTTGGTGTGGTAGATGGATAAGGTACACATGGTTAAATCCTAGCCCTACACTTGCATGGCACTTGGATGGATCTTGGCCATTGGTTGGCCATTTCTTGACCTATAAATACCCCTCTAAGTTGATGAACTTCTTCATCCAAAAATGTTTTCTAAGTGTTAAAATCCCTCCCCCTTTGAGCGTTGTGTTTGTCAGCTCCCCACTTTGAGAAGCTTTGGTAGAGGTCTCCCTAGCCTAGTTGTTTTCGTATACCCTTTTGTGGTATAGAAATACTCTCCTAGTATTGTTATAATGCCCTAAATACTTTAGCCCAAATACCTTATAGTACTTTCCAAAGTTACCTCTATACGAAGCCCGGAAAATACTATTATACTTCCTTTAGCCACTAAATGAAACCCTAAGGAAAACCTTCATAGTCGGTTGAAGTGTTAAGTAGAAGTTGCGTAGAACTTCTAAGGGTTGTTTGGAGCGGGTTGGAGCACTCGGAGTAGGAGCTAAACGTTGCTCAGGAGCGACATTAAACTTGGATAGTTTTGGGCTTACCGAGGTAAATAATCCTATCCTTATATTGTAATTGGAAATTACATACTGTCGTAGTAGAAATGAATATAAGATTCATAGAAGAGAATTGAACTGTAATAGAAGGATATTCTGAATAGACTCAAGCTGGAATCACATCGGAAGAATATTAAGATAGAAGTTTAAATCGTACTTACATAGAATTTGTATTTCTGATGGCGATAACCTTTATTGGTTGAATGTTACGCAAGTAGCATGTGCTACTTAGAAGGTGGACAAGGCTAGCGGGTTATAGCCGTGGAGCGTTTTGCTTATAGTCGATAATCGTCGCGAGGTATGTGATTCTTCCTATACTCTTGAGCATGATATTTTAAAGATATATATATATATATAGTACGGTGAGCGTCGTGTGCTAATTGAGCGTGGTTATGCGGCAATGTCTTTTGACTTAAGCTGAATAATAAGAACCTTGAAGTATTTCAAAAGAATTAATAAACCTTTTTGAAAGAAGAGTACTTGGTTTTAAAAAGAGTTATACTAGCTTTATGGGGAGTTAGGTATAACGTCTTAAGAGAGGTAAAGAAAATGGTTTACTGATTTTTAGAAGTTAAGACACTTGATCTTAAAAGATAAGAGACTTGACTTGAATGTATTAATATGAATTTTGTGTGAAACCTCATTCGTGAGTAATGAGTACTTGGTTTTTAAAAGGAATAATGTTTTACTGATTTTGGAAATCAAAATGAGTATCGAACAAACCACTGCAGCGCTAATAAAGGGAAATGTATTGAATAATGAAGTATTATTAAAACCAGTAGAAACCTCCATCTGCATAGAAGCTAAGATGAGACAAAATGATATTACATTTTCTAGATCATGGCTGCTTTAATAAATGGTTATAAACAAGAATAAACTGCTCACACCTATGGCATATGTTATTCAATTATTTTAAAAAGAGATTAAGACATTGAGCTATGAAACTTTTCTAAAATAAAGAGACCTGAGTAATTGAAATTAGGCAAACTGGAACTTTAGGGAAAAGAAAGGCATTGTGTTGTCTTAAATTGGTTTAAAACATAAAGTGTTATATGATTTTATGGGAAGTTAGTTATAACGACTTTATGAACACAAAAAGGGTTTCATCATTGGTTTTAATGTGGTAACTTGACTTTAAAAGAGAAGTGTTTTGGCCCAAAAAGGCATGGTATTGCCTTAATTTGGTTTTAAAAGGAAAGTATGAAAGTTGTTTTGGTTTACTTAAAGATATAAGTCACTCTATTTTTATACTACGGGTATCGGGTGACTTTTATAAAGGAATGGATCTCTTAAAAGGAATTTAACGTCGTAGTACTTTAGGAGTTAAAACCGGACTTTGTCATAAAATGAAAGTACTTTAAGTTGTGTGTAACTTGCCTATGTTTGCGTGTGATAGACTTGTTGTGCAAGGATGTATTTCACTCGACTACGCGTTCATGAGATGAGCAGGAATGTATTCCATCCGACTACCGCGTCATGGGATGAGCGGGAATGTATTTCACTCGACTACCGTGTTCATGAGATGAGCGGGAATGTATTCCATCGACTACGCGTTCGAGATGAGCCGGAATGTATTTCACTCGATTCTGCGTTCGTGAGATGAGCAGGAATGTATTCCATCCGACTACGCGTTCATGGGATGAGCGGAATGTATTTCACTCGACTACGCGTTCACGAGATGAGCCGGAATGTATTTCACTCGACTACGCGTTCGTAGATGAGCAGGGAATGTATTTCACTCGACTACGCGTTCGTGAGATGAGCAGGAATGTATTCCATCCGACTACTGAGTTCGAGATGAGCAGGAATGTATTCCACACGCGTTTCTATCTTGGGCCCGTGAGATGGGCGAGACATGTTAGGCGTATCACATGAATTGCACCTAGGCCGGCGGTGAGGAAGGAGTTCCACGGGCATGAGGATGACTTTGAGGCGTGAGTCACGACTTGACATGGCGCTTTTATGTTGTGGCTGTAGTTTGGTTATCATACATGTCTCTGCTTTATAGACTATTATGATTTCATTTACAGTGTTCTGATTTCACATACTTGGTACTGTTATCTTGACCTCCTCCAGAAGTGCGTTCATGCATGAGTAGAGTTACATCTGTCGATCCCGCTTTAGGATCACCTTTCGTCTTGGAAGCTCAGTTCCTTGGAGGCTTATCTTTGGTATGTTACCACAGTGCAGTAGGTTCTTGTACATTCGAGGGTATGGCGGGGCCTGTCGTCATAGTTGTTGTATAAATCTTAAGTGCAGCCTTTGTTGTGGCGGGTTGTAAGGATTGTAACTGTTCAAACGTCTATGTTTATACATATGCTGAAAGGCAACCGTTTTGGTTGGCCTGTTTTCTTTCATCTTGATCCATATCTATTTAAATGTTTAAGTTTTTATTTCCGCTGGTTTTTCTCTGATGTTGTATCACTAGGGTGCCCGGGGTAAGGCACGATCCACGGGCAGATTCGTGACAATAACAACAATGTAAATACATTCCAAAGTAAATACGGTCCAAAGTAAATACGGTCCAAAGTAAATACGGTCCTTAAGTTGGGGTCCTTGGCCAACTTTTACAATTTTACTTATCCAATTACTTCATTAATCTTCCAACTTATATTCCAATCTTAATATAAGTTATAGTTCTTTTGTTGTTAACCTCTTAGTAAGTAATGAATACATTTTTACCATTTTAATGGATAATATGCCAATTCTCCTTTTAACATCTTAACAAGATCCAAATCTTTCTTTATATCTTATAGTCCATAATATACTTCCAATATATGTATAATATCCATATATACATAATAATCAACTTCACAAAGAGGTTAAGGTTCATTACTGTTACACCCCGTAAGTCCAGGACGTGTATAAGAGAATAGACGCGAGAACACAAGACTTGAGAAATTGGTACGAAAGGAAGAATTGTTTTCCGCGAAAAATCTTAGAACGCCGGAAAGGAAAAATGTTCGTTGTTGAGAATTGGATTCTCAAAATGTATTATTTGAAGAGTATGGAACTTATTAACATTATGGAAATTTATTTTTACGGATTCGGTCACGTGGGGCCCAGAGAATTTCGTTTGCGGGGCCCACGAGGGTTACGGAATTTTATGGACGAATGTGAGGGCGACACGTGGCACCTCCCCCACATGGTCATGCACGAAAATGCAAGGGTTAGAATGGTCATTTGACCATTGTGGATGATAAGTCTTCAAGCTTGAGATTGTTGACTTGTCAACTTGTCCACTTGGCTATTATCCAAGTGTCTTTCATCCTAGCCACTCAAGTGTTGCAATCTAAGCCTTCCATTTTGTTTTATATACCACACTAGTAGCAAGACAAGGTCTTCCACACTTAGAAAAATTAGAGAACTTTGAGCTTAGCCTTGAGACCTCTCGGGTTCACCATATCTCCCACACAAAAAAAT
The DNA here is from genome assembly GCA_029844215.1 of Przewalskia tangutica. NCBI lineage: Eukaryota > Viridiplantae > Streptophyta > Magnoliopsida > Solanales > Solanaceae > Przewalskia > Przewalskia tangutica. Next base: position 197,899 of record JAQGDG010000177.1, on the reverse strand, counting down.
TGTAGTTTTGATCCGTTATTCACAAGACTTAAACCCAAGGTCCCTAAGGGTATTGTAAGGATATCTCAATAGAAAGATTTCGGAAAACGGCGTTTTCACGTTAGTCATGGCGAAAACCTAAGTCGTTTTCCTAGTTTTGGATTGGAAATGGGAGAGAAGTTGGTTGTGAACTTCTAAAGGCTTCAAATAGAGGATTGGAGCGTAAAGGAAAGGAGCTAAGAATTGCTAAGGAGCGACTTTGAATCTTGGAAATTTTAAGGGCTTGTAAAGGTATAAATCTTGTCGTTTTAGCAATTAAAGTTTACTTATAATTGTAGTTATGGATATTAGCAAGCATGAGATGTTTAGTATGAAGTTTGATAAGTGTATTGGCTATTGGAACCCTAATCCGAAAACTAGCATGTTTAGCCTTAAGATTACAATTCAAGTTGATTATTAGTTTAAGTCGTCGCATGTTGTATAAGAAGGAAATTGTAGTTGTTGAAGTTGTTTATGACTATATAACATGTTAGACCTTAGAACTTGGAATTGGAAAAGACTTTGAGTTGTTGTTTATATAGCCGAGAATGGCTTTAAATATGGAACTACTTCGTATGAATTATGGGGCGGAATTTTACACGTATTGTAAGGCGTGTAATCCCCTTTGATTGGTTGGTATGTTGAGCCTTAAATGTGGCATATTTGGTTATTGAATTCGGCCTTGAAAAAGGTGGCAAAGTATGTAGAAACAAAGGAAGTGCTGCCCGATTTTCCGAGAATAAGAGACCGTATACTTAGTATTATTCTACGTTAGAGACTAGAAGTTGATAGTCATGTTGTGACCATTATAGGTTGACACTTCTACGTGCGGCGTATTCGACTTAGCTTGTGGATTAAGCCGAAAAGGTATGTGAACTATCTCCTCTTCTAGCATGATTCCTTAAGATAAAGAAAGTATGTCCTACTCCTTAAATGATCCATTCCTTGGTTGTATTTGGATTGCCTAAAATAGAATTTGTTCTATGTACTTCCTTGATTGTACTTTGATGTTTAAATTGTAAGTTGTATAATCCATTGCCTTAGTGAAGTTTGGATTCTTAAGAGTGAAAGTATTTTACTTAAAGTACATAGAGTCTTGAAAAGGAAGTGGTTTCCAAATCTTTTGGCTAGTGCCTTAGTTCCAAAACCTAAAGGGTCGTTATAATGACTTTAGGGGAGTTAAAGGAGTGATTTACTTAATTGGTTTAAAAGAGGAGAAATGACATGATTTAAGAGAAGTAACTTGTTTTAAAGGTGTGAGTTACTTGAGGTTTATAAGTAGAAGAAACTTGTTTTCTAAATAGTAAGAGACTTGAAGTATTTTGAAAGTTTGTGATACTTGGTTTTAAGTATAAGTCTCTTGGTTATAAAAAGAATGAATTTGTCTAAAAACCATAAAGGGTTATAACGGCTTTATGGGAAGTTGGTTATAACGGCTTTATGGAAGGTTTAGAAAGTTGTCTATTTTGATTGATAGGTACGAGTGGCCTAGGTTGTGAAATTAGAAGTTACTTCATTTCAAGTCTTGAAAGGAATTTCTAAAGATGTAGTAACTTAGTTTGAAAAATACACATGCCTTGATACTACGGGTGTTAGTATCTTAGGGTTTTATATAAAAATTAGTCTTTTGAAAAGAATGGAAGTACGTAGTACTTATTGTCAAAATCCCAGATTTTTTTTTATATAAAACGTAAGTGCCTTGAGTTATAAAATGAAAGTCAAAAGATTTTATGAACTTGCCTATGTGTGCTGGTGATAGCCTTTGAGTGCAAGTATTATATTTTTACGCTGCCGCGACTCTCGGTTGGAGTGGTATGCAGTTGTAAGTTTACTTGGACGTACCGACGGTGATGTGGGATTCCACGGGTATGCTTCCATTATTTGTATTACTCCTTGGACATGCTTATACGATGTGGGATTCCGGGGCATGTGACCATGAGGTGGGTTAGATTCCCAGATTTGTTTGTATTACCCCATGGTCATGCTTATACGATGTGGGATTCCGGGGCATGCGACCACGTGGGATATTTTTATTCCATGGATTGGCCCTCCATGAGATTTAGTGACGCAGGCTGGATCTGGTAGTTAGCTTTCGTACTTGCCCCCGTCAGTTGTTGACGCAGGCTGGATCTGGTAGTTGGCTTTCGTACTTGCCCCCGTCAGTTCTATTACACAGTTTGGTATGGTAGGCTCCGATAGATAGCTTTCGCACTTGCCCCGGTCATATCTCGTGACGACAGGCTGGATCTGGTAGTTAGCTTTCGTACTTGCCCCCGTCAGTTGTTGACGCAGGCTGGATCTGGTAGTTGGCTTTCGTACTTGCCCCCGTCAGTTTTATGATGCAGGCTGGATCTGGTGGTTCGTTTTCCTACTTGGCCCGTACAATTTTTAGGACACAGGTGGGACTTGGTGTTCATGTATGCCTATTGGTGTTATATTATATCATGGACTGCCGGCAGTGAAGAAGGATTCCACGGGCATGATTGATATTATGGGCGTGAGACCCATGGCTATATTTTAGTAATGACTTTGAGGGCATGCGTCCCTGACTTGATATGACTTCTTATATATTGTGTACTGTAGGTTGGCTATCATACATGTCTCCTATTTTGTTTAGACTGTCATGATTTCATTCTGATATTCTTGTTTCACATACTTGGTACATTCTTCGTCTTGACCTCGCCGGGGCTGCGTAAATCCGCGAGTTTAGGTCCGCATTTTGGTGATCTGCGGTGTAGGACCACCTTTCGAGTTTTGGATAGCTCCGTCTGCTCGTGAGTTTATCTTTTTGGTATAGATCCTTGATCTGAGCTTTTATGCGATTATGATGCGGGGCCTTGTCTGTCGATTGATAAAACTCTTAAGTGCTGTATTCATATGTAGGATTGGACTCATGTACGATGTAGTGTCTTTTTTATGTATATTATATGGCGAGCCTTGTCGCTTTGACCTTGCACGTCGTTGGTTAAAAAAATGAGGTGTTATTTAAATTCGCGATTTACTTGTGTTGTTAAGGTAGAAGGGTACCCGGTAGGGCACGATCAACGGCCGTGGTTCGGTGTGACGAGTGGTATCGAGCGATCGATCCTCGGAATGTCTACAGACCGTGTCTAGTAAGTCTTGATTATCGGTGTGTTGCGCGCCACACCCATAAACAGGAGGCTACAGGACATTTAGGAGTTAGTTTCTATTCTTCTCACTCTAAGATCGTGCCATAGAGCCGTGTCGATAAGATAATTCCTCTCGGCGTATTTTTGTGTTCTGATTATGCCTCGAAGGAGGGCAGCGATGCCTGAAAGGGCAAAGGAGTAGAGAGCAACTAGTCGGACTCAGAGAGTTGATAGGGCTTATGCCGGTATCTGGATGTTGTCCGCGATCGGGAGTTCTGCGCGAGTTTTGAGACCCGACACGAGCCTCCAGTTTCAGTTAGGAGAAGACTATAGGGTCATGAGGAGGCGATTATGTTATTGACCAAGATAAGCGGTGCTGATTTCATCGCAGGAGGTTATTCGGCGGTATAGGCAGTGTACAGAGGGTAGAGGCAACGCGGAAATCAGCGTAAGAGGCTAGACCGGTTGGTTATCGGTGAGTTTTGGGCGAGCCGCCTCGTGAGTGAGATATCGTCCCACCTACCCGGTACATACCCCGGCTCACGGTGGGAGATTGGACTCACAAGGTATTTAGAGGCGGTCCAAGCTCCAGGGGTCGAAGTTCTCGAGGAGCAGAGATTTTCTCCGAGGCCACCTATTCCTCGGTGTTTCCAATGTAAGCGTCGTTTGGGAAATGCCGTCATGGCACAGTGTTTGTTATTATTGTGACCGTCCGGGCCCTGGCGGTGGGAATGTCTGTTAGAAAGAGCAGGAAGGTGGCTCGGCTATGAGGCCGATGGTTGATTCCCTTTCCTCCATAGTCGTCGTCCCGAGCGAGGTGTTGGATGTCGACCAACCGTGGTAAGTCGAGTGGAGTTTATAGTTCTGGCAGTCCTTCGAACCGCATATATGACGTGACTACGATGCAGGATCAGGAGGCAACATCGCATGGGGTTACAGGTATATGTCGATTCTTTTGAATCATACGTGCATTGATAGATTCAGATTTCGCCCTAGCGTTTATGTTTTTCCCTTTATTGCTAGAATTGTAAAGTGATAGTACCCCCAGAGGTAGGAATACTTTGATTAGTAAGGTGAAAAGTTAAGAATGTTGACAAAAATGGTAAGTGAACTGAGACTATAGTTGTGTAGAGTTCACAAGTTGTAATTGCCCCATAACAGTGTAAGACCAATAGGGAAGAATGTACGGTAGAAATACTTCGACCTATGTGACGAACCTCTAGTGAACAGGGGGATAGGGTGAGAAGTACCTTGAGATAAGAGAGAAATTTATTCCAGACTAAGAATGAGAAGTTAAGTGTGACGATGGGTCGGGTTATGGACTCATTTCGGGTCAACCGATAGTATGGAATGGGGTGATGTCAGTTGGATATGGTCCCGCTATGTGATAGGGTCCCGAGGATGCAAGGCCCAAGTTTAGTTAATTGTTGTACGAGTTGGTGAACGCGTTCCACCGGAATCAGGTCGTAAGGACCGAGAAGAGCCTTAGCGAAAATTCAGATAGCACGATGGCCAAGTTGGGATAGTAACTCCAAGGATCGAAGAACAGAATCAATATTTGAAATTTTGTACGTATGCTAAATAAGTTTAGAAGTACGAGAAAGTATGACAAGTAAGAGAATAAAGGAACCTCTAAGGATCCCGTGTTTGAGAAGACTGTAACCTTCGAGTATTGTGAGAAGGGACCACGGACGGAAGGTCCATTGATATGTTTACGTATGTTATGTGGTGGCCATGTGTGGCATCGTTGGTCTTGTGGAGTATTGATTGATAGGCATAGTATAGAGGCTACGCCGGAGTTTGTATAGCTTAAACAACCGACTAAGAACATTCGCGGACGAATGTTTCTAAGGGGGGAAGAATGTTACACCCCGTAAGTCCAAGACGTGTATAAGAGAATAGACGCGAGAACACAAGACTTGAGAAATTGGTATGAAAGGAAGAATTGTATTTCCGACGGAAAATCTTCCGAACGCCGGAAAGGAAAAATGTTCGTTGTTGAGAATTGGATTCTCAAAATGCATTATTTGAAGAGTATGGAACTTATTAACATTATGGAAATTTATTTTTACGGATTTGGTCACGTGGGGCCCACCCGAGGAATTTTACGTTTTGCGGGGCCCACGAGGGTTACGGAATTTTATGGACGAATATGAGGGCGACATGTGGCACCTCCCCCACATGGTCTCGCACGAAAATGCAAGGGTTAGAATGGTCATTTGACCATTGTGGATGATAAGTCTTCAAGCTTGAGATTGTTGACTTGTCAACTTGTCCACTTGGCTATTATCCAAGTGTCTTTCATCCTAGCCACTCAAGTGTTGCAATCTAAGCCTTCCATTGTGTTTTATATACCACACTAGTAGCAAGACAAGGTCTTCCACACTTAGAAAAATTAGAGAACTTTGAGCTTAGCCTTGAGACCTCTCGGGTTCACCATATCTCCCACACAAAAAAATTGTAGTTTTGATCTGTTATTCACAAGACTTGAACCCAAGGTCCCTAAGGGTATTGTAAGGATATCTCAATAGAAAGATTTTGGAAAAATGACGTTTTCACGTTAGTCGCAAGGCGAAAACCTAAGTCGTTTTCCTAGTTTTGGATTGGAAATGGGAGAGAAGTTGGTTGTGAACTTCTAAAGGTTTCAAATAGCGGATTGGAGCGTAAAGGAAAGGAGCTAAGAATTGCTAAGGAGCGACTTTGAATATTGGAAATTTTAAGGGCTTGTAAAGGTATAAATCTTGTCGTTTTAGCAATTAAAGTTTACTTATAATTGTAGTTATGGATATTAGCAAGCATGAGACGTTTAGTATGAAGTTTGATAAGTGTATTGGCTATTGGAACCCTAATCCAAAAACTAGCATGTTTAGCCTTAAGATTACAATTCAAGTTGATTATTAGTTTAAGTCGTCGCATGTTGTATAAGAAGGAAAGTGTAGTTGTTGAAGTTGTTTATGACTATATAACATGTTAGACCTTAGAACTTGGAATTGGAAAAGACTTTGAGTTGTTGTTTATATAGCCGAGAATGGATTTAAATATGGAACTACTTCGTATGAATTGTGGGGCGGAATTTTACACGTATTGTAAGGCGTGTAATCCCCTTTGATTGGTTGGTATGTTGAGCCTTAAATGTGGAATATTTGGTTATTGAATTCGGCCTTGAAAAAGGTGGCAAAGTATGTAGAAACAAAGGAAGTGCTGCCCGATTTTCCGTAGAATAAGAGATCGTATACTTAGTATTATTCTACGTTAGAGACTAGAAGTTGATAGTCATGTTGTGACCATTATAGGTTGACACTTCTACGTGCGGCGTATTCGACTTAACTTGTGGATTAAGCCGAAAAGGTATGTGAACTATCTCCTCTTCTAGCATGATTCCTTAAGATAAAGAAAGTATGTCCTACTCCTTAAATGATCCATTCCTTGGTTGTATTTGGATTGCCTAAAATAGAATTTGTTCTATGTACTTCCTTGATGTTTAAATTGTAAGTTGTATAATCCATTGCCTTAGTGAAGTTTGGATTCTTAAGAGTGAAAGTATTTTACTTAAAGTACATAGAGTCTTGAAAAGGAAGTGGTTTCCAAATCTTTTGGCTAGTGCCTTAGTTCCAAAACCTAAAGGGTCGTTATAATGACTTTAGGGGAGTTAAAGGAGTGATTTACTTAATTGGTTTAAAAGAGGAGAAATTACATGATTTAAGAGAAGTAACTTGTTTTAAAGGTGTGAGTTACTTGAGGTTTATAAGTAGAAGAAACTTGTTTTCTAAATAGTAAGAGACTTGAAGTATTTTGAAAGTTTGTGATACTTGGTTTTAAGTATAAGTCTCTTGGTTATAAAAAGAATGAATTTGTCTAAAAACCATAAAGGGTTATAACGGCTTTATGGGAAGTTGGTTATAACGACTTTATGGAAGGTTTAGAAAGTTGTCTATTTTGATTGATAGGTACGAGTTGCCTAGGTTGTGAAATAGAATTTACTTCATTTCAAGTCTTGAAAGGAATTTCTAAAGATGTAGTAACTTAGTTTGAAAAATAGACATGCCTTGATACTACGGGTGTTAGTATCTTGGGGTTTTATATAAAAATGAGTCTTTTGAAAAGAATGGAAGTACGTAGTACTTAGTGTCAAAATCCCGGATTTTTTATATAAAACGTAAGTGCCTTGAGTTATAAAATGAAAGTCTAAAGATTTTATGAACTTGCCTATGTGTGCTGGTGATAGCCTTTGAGTGCAAGTATTATATTTTTACGCTGCCGCGACTCTCGGTTGGAGAAGTATGTCTTGTTGTATGTTTACTTGGGCGTCTGGCGGTGATGTGGGATTCCACGGGTATGCTTCCATTATTTGTATTACTCGTGGACATGCTTATACGATGTGGGATTAGGGGCATGTGACCGGGAGGTGGGTTAGATTCGGTTGTTTGTATTACCCGTGGTCATGCTTATACGATGTGGGATTCCGGGCATCTGACCACGTGGGATATTTTTATTCCATGGATTGGCCCTCCATGAGATTTAGTAGCCTTTGGATCAGTAGTTAGCTTTCGTACTTGCCGTCGGTTGTTAGCGCAGTGGATCGGTAGTTGGCTTCGTACTTGCCGTCGGTTCTATTACATAGTTTAGTGCGGTAGGCTCGGTAGATAGCTTCGCACTTGCCTCGGTCATATCTCGTGGCAGCAGTGAATCGTGTAGTTAGCTTTCGTACTTGCCCCGTCGATTGTTGTCAGTGAATCGTAGTTGGCTTCGTACTTGCCGTCGTTTTATGATGCAGGTGGATCTGGTTGTTCGTTTTCCTACTTAGCGTCTGATTTTAGGACACAGGTGGGACTTGGTGTTCATGTATGCCTATTGGTGTTATATTATATCATGGACTGCCGGCAGTGAGGAAGGATTCCACGGGCATGATTGATATTATGGGCGTGAGACCTATGGCTATATTTTAGTAATGACTTTGAGGGCATGCGTCCCTGACTTGATATGACTGCTTATGTATTGTGTACTGTAGGTTGGCTATCATACATGTCTCCTGTTTTGTTTAGACTGTCATGATTTCATTACAGTATTTACTATTTCACATACTTGGTACATTCTTCGTACTGACCTCGCCCGAGGCTGCGTTGGCCGCGAGTTTAGGTACGCATTTTGGTGATCTGCAGTGTAGGACCACCTTTCGGAGTTTTGGATAGCTCCATCATTCGAGGAGTTTATCTTTTTGGTATAGATCCTTGATCTGAGCTTTTATCAGATTAAAGTGCGGCGGGGCCTTGTCCGTCGATTGATAAAACTCTTAGAGGTCTGTATTCATATGTGGGATTGGACTCATGTACAGTGTAGTGTCTTTTTTTTATGTATATTATATGGCAGCCTTGTCGGCTTTGCCCTTGCACGTACGTTGGTTAAAAAAAAATGAGGTGTTATTTAAATTCCGCAGTTTACTTGTGTTGTTAAGGTAGAAGGGTGCCCAGGTAGGGCACCAGTCACGGGCCCGGGGTTCGGGGTGTGACAATTACCTCAAAATAGCCCAAAAAACGTGACTGTCCAGATTTTTAGCCACTGCTTCGTCAGCTGAACTTGTAACGTCGATAACTCTCTACTCCACTGTCCTATCGACGAGCGGTTTGTTGCGTTGGAAACTAGACTTGACGAACTTAATTTTATGCTTTTGAAACACCCAAAAACGTTTAATATGCTAGGAGATATTCCCTTTCAAATTTGACTAAAAATCTGTCCAAAACAGTCCCGAAAATCTGCCCACTCTCGGCCAAGGGGGGTTTTTTTGAGGCTAGGGGTGTGAAATCTTGTCTAACTCTTGGTTAATAATCTTCCTAATACATTAAGGAAGAACACTTATAAGTTGAAGAATTTTTGGACAACATTTGCTCAAGTAAAGGGGGGTTTGGACGAGAACAAGAAGGGAGGGAGAGAAAATATTTTCAAGTCTTGAAATGTTCTAAGTGTGGAAGATTTTCATCAACTAGAGGGGTTTATATAGGACAACCAAGGGCTAGGATTGAAACATCTGTATGGTATAGATTGTTTGTGTTGGTTCCTTTCTCCACTTGTCCTACAAATGTCATGCAAGACTTTGACCATTTGACTAGCCTCTACTATGAAAAAAACGTCCACTTATGTCCAATTTGGGGTGACACATGTCGCTCTCCTATTGGTCCAAAATATTTAATCACTCGGAAAAATTCCATAATTGGATAAAATATCGAAAACGTAAAATTTCCTTCACAAGGTTCGGAATAATTTCCGTCGGAAAACAATTCTTTCATTCTTACCCTAATTAGGGTTTAAACATTCGTATGTACGTCCTCACATACATACTCCGGAACTACGGGGTATAACACTTTACTGCTTAAAAAATAGGAAGCTTATAATCAAATTAGGGTCACCCACCCGTAGTATCATTAAGCAGTCCTACTCCTGTGACTATTTCACCCGCATAGGTCCTGTGGACCATGATGGAGCAATTTGCTCGCGTGGGACTATTTCACCGCGTGGGCGGTGGACCATAATGAGTACATCGCGCACTTTTCGCATCGTAGGGAGCAAATCCACGGAATAAGTAGTAACCCGGGGGTTTACCCCGCAAGAATAACATAACACTAGCACAACCGGCTATCATACATAACATAAGCAAGTTAATAAATCCCTTAACTTCTTATTGGACTTAATTAGCATGCACTCTCATTTTATTTAACTTAAGGCACTAACATGTCATGAAAAATCCGTGAATTTAACCCAAAGTACTACGTACTTCTATTCTTTTCAAAAGACTCCTTTTTAAATAAAACCCCAAGATACTAATGCCCTTAGTATCAAGGCATGCTTGCTTTCTCAAAACAAGTCACTACATATTTAGAAATTCAAATCAAAGCTTTTCAAAAAAAATCAAGCATTTTTTAATTTCACAACCTAGGCAACTCATGCCTATAAATCAAGTAGACCACTCTCTTAACATTCCATAAAGCCGTTATAACTAACTTCCCATAAATCCGTTATTAACCCTTTATGTTTTAGACAAAACCAAAACAATAACGTTCCTCTTTGAAACCAAGAGACATATACTTTTGAAAACCAAGTATCATATACTTTCAAATCAAGTTTCATAACTTCCAGAATACTTCAAGTTCCTTGACTTTAGAAATCAAGTCTCTTAACTTTAAAATAGTTCAAGTAACCCATACTTTTCCAAATCAAGTATTCTATTCTTTTCAAGTCAAGTAATATTTACATGTAACATCAAGTAACATATACTTTTAAAAGCCAAGTTACTTCACTTTTCGAAATCAAGGCAAGAATACCAAACTGAAACCAAGTTCACTTAAAATATGTACGTCTACCATACTATACCTTTGTAAATACTCATGCTCAAGAGATAGGGAAGAGTTCACATACCTCTCCGACTTAATTCACTTGCCAAGTTGAATATGCCGTACGTAGAATGTCATCCTATAATGACCATAATACGTCTATCAACTTCTAGCTTTCCAACGTAGAATATTCTAAGTGTAAAGCTTTCTATTCTACGGAAAATTGGGCAGCACTTCCTTTGTTTCTACGTACTTTTCCACCTTTTTCAAGGCCCGAAATCAATAACCAACATGCCACATTCAAGGCTCAACAATTCAGCTAACCAAATGGGATAACACGCCTAACAGGACGTGTAAAATTTTGCCCCACAATTAATATAAAAATTGTCCATTTCCTTAAGGAAATTCTCGACTCAAATGTGTAATAACATAAAGTTCATTCCAATTCTTTTTCAATCCAAATTGTTATTCTAACATGTTATATAGCCGCAATTGATTATAACAACTATAATCCCTTCTTTCTATAACATGCGACGATCGTAACTAACAATTAAATTGAATTACAATCTTAATGGCTAACATGAACTTTTTCGGATTTTAGGTGTCACGACCCGAACTCGGGCCCGTGACTGGTGCCTTACCCCGGGCACCCTAGTGATACAACATCAGAGAAAAACCAGCGGAAATAAAAACTTAAACATACAGTTTAGATATGGATCAAGATAAAAGAAAATAGGCCAACCAAAACGGTTGCCTTTCAACATATATATATATATAGACATTTGAGCGATTCTGATCCTTACAACCACTTGTGGCAGTGCTACAAACCTCTAAGATTTTTACAACAACTATGGCGGAAATGGCCCGCCATACCACGAATGTACAAGAACCTCTGGACTCGAGGGTAACATACCAAAGATAAGCCTCAGAAGAGCAGACTTCAATCTGTTGAAAGGTGATCCTAAAAGCGGGGATCGGCGGTAGATGTACCTCTACTGCGGCATGAGCAGCCGAAGGAGGTCGATGCAACAGGTACCAAGTATGTGAAACTGTAAATACTGTAAATGAAATCATAATAGTCTATATAAAGCAGGAGACATGTATGATAACCAAACTACAGTACCCAACATATAACCAGTCATATCAAGTCAGGGACTCACGCCCTCCAAATCATCACTCGTTCGTGGAATTCCTTCCTCACTACCTGATCATGATATAACAACACCAAGTATCATGAACACGAGTCCCACGTGTCATAAAACCGTCTGGGGCAAGTATAACTACGGATCGACCATACCAATATCTTGTACAACCGTATCATGAAGGCGACCGCGTGGCAATCTGATAGCCTCGCGGCTCCTCCTGCGCCACGTGGCGGGGCAAGTGAATCGACTACGCGCAGATCACAACCGTAAGTCACGGCTCCGTCCAAACAACGACTCGCGAAGGCGGCGTGGCAAGTGCACTAGCCTCGCGGCTCCTCCTGCGCCACGTGGCGGCGGGGCAAGTGAATCGGCTAAGCACGGATCTGGCCGTAAGTCACGATGCCGCGCGAAGGCGACCGTGGCAAGTGCGATAACCTATACGAGATCCACTGCGTCGCGTGGGCGGGGCAAGTAAGCAGGCTAAGCACCGATCACGGCCGTAAGTCACGATCTTACGCCATAAATAACCATAATGGTCACGTGTCCACATCATCGGTGTAGACATGCCCGTGTAATAATAATAATGGAAGCATACGTGGAATCTTCCGTCAGCCGATGCGTCCAAGTAAGTTCTCAGCAAGTCAACCTCGTGAGAGGCAGCGGTAGAATAGAAACACAATTCTTGCACACAAAGACTATCTCGATAAGCATAGGCAAGTTACCTGACAAGCATAGGCAAGTTACACAACAACAAGCATAGGCAAGTGATACACAACTCAAAGTACTTTCATTTTATGTCAAAGTCTGGGTTTTAACCCTAAAGTACTACGTACGTTAAATTCTTTTTAAAGAGATCCATTCCTTTTATAAAAGTCACCCGATACCCGTAGTATAAAATAGAGTGACTCACATTTTTAGGTAAACCAAAACACTTTCCTTTTCAACCACATTCTTTTCCCTAAGGTTCCAGTTTGCCTAATTTCAATTACTCAAGTCTCTTTATTTTAGAAAAGTTTCATAGTTCAATGTCTTAATCTCTTTTAAAACAATTGAGTAACGTATGCCTTATATGAGTGTAGGTTATTCTTATTCATAATCAATATTATTATGCAGCCATGATCTAGGAAATGTAATATCATTTTGTCTCATCTTAGCTTCTATGCAGATGGAGGTTTCTACTGGTTTTAATATAATACTTCATTTATTCCATACATTTTCCTTTATTAACGCTGCAGTGGTTTGTCGATACTCATTCTGATTTCTGAAATCAGTAAAACATTATTCCTTTTAAAAACCAAGTACTCATTACTCACGAATGAGGTTTCACACAAAATTCATATTAATTCATTCAAGTCAAGTCTCTTATCTTTTAAGATTAAGTCTCTTAACTTCTAAAAATCAGTAAACCATTCTCTTTATCTCTCTTAAGACGTTATACCTAACTTCCCATAAAGCTAGTATAACTCTTATGTTTTCAAAACCAAGTATTACTCTTCTTTCAAAAAGGTTTCTTAATTCTTTTGAAATACTTCAAGATTCTTATTATTAGGGCTTAAGTCAAAGACATTGCCGTCTGACTACGTTCGATTAACCTGCGTCGTCTACCATACTATATATATATTCCTTTAAAATATCATGCTCGAGTATATGAAGAATCACATACCTCGCGACGATTATCGACTATAAGCAAAGCGCTCACGGCTATAACGGCTAGCCTTGTCCACCTTCCAAGTAGTTCATGCTACTCGCGAACATTCAACCCGTAAAGGTTATCGATCTGTAAATCTGATCCTAAGTAAATCTGTTTAATCTTCTAACTCTAATATTCTTACGATGTGATTCGGTTCAAGTCTTTTACGTAATATCCTTCTATTATAGTTCAATTCTCTTCTATGAATCTTATATTCATTTCTATACAACTACTGATATGTAATTCCCAATTACAATAGAAGGGCGATAGTATTTACCTCGATGAGCCCAAAATTATCCAAGTTTAACGTCGATCTGAGCAACGTTTAGCTCTACTCAGAGTGCTCGATCCGCTCCAAACAACCCTTAGAAGTTCTCGCGACTTCTACTAAACACTTCAACCGACTATGAAGGTTTTCCTTAGGGTTTCGTTTTTGTGACTGAGGGGAAGTATAATAGTATTTCCGGGCTCTACGTATAGAGGTAACTTTGGAAAGTACTACAAGGTATTTGGGCTAGAGTATTTTGGCATTAAATCCATACTTGGAGAGTATTTCTATACCACAAAGGGGGTATTATCTGAAAACAACTAGGCTAGGGGTGGTGCTCTCGGCAAGGCTTCTCAAAGAGGGGGCTTTGGACGAACTCGACTTACAAAGGGAAGGGATTTCAAGACTTGGAAAATGATTTTAGGATGAAGAAGTTCATCAACTTAGGGGTATTTATAGGTCAAGCAATGGCGACGATGGCGAAGATCCGTCAGTGTTAGGCAAGTGTAGGGCTAGGATTGACCATGTGTACCTTATCCATCTACCACACCAACTTGCACAAATATCCTACCTAACCAAGACCCACCCTTTCGTCCACTTTTGCCCCAACCGTCGATGTGAGGTGACACATGTCACCCTCCCGTTGGTCCAAAATGTTCGTCTCTCGGAAAAATCCAAAAATTATAAATGACATAGCGGAATTTTCCTTATGAAGTCTTGTAAAACGTTTCGTCAAAAAACGATTCTTTTCGGCGCTTGTGCCCAAATTTTCGAACCTTGCCAACTTTAAGGCTTAAATTTTTATACGTACGCCCTCACGTACATACTCTGGAAATACGAGGTATAACATTAGGCTTCCAATATTCCATAACACTTATAAATCTTCATAATATATATATCTCATGATCATCTATCACTTTCATAACATGGAATCTTCAATTATAATAGTAAGACGAAGATTATTACCTCAATAAGCCCAAATCTAATCCAATATTCAAAGTCGATCCTTAGCAACTTTAGCTCCTCTTCTTGACGTTCCAATCCACTCCAAGCAACCCTTGGAAGCTTATGAAGAACTCTTCTTCAAGTTCTAAATCAATCTATGAAAAACCTCTTAGGTTTTCATGTTGCGACTAATGTAAAAACGTAGTTTTTTCGGGATTTTTGTATTGAGATATCCTTAGAATAACTCTAGGGATCTTAGGTTTGAATATTGGATTTATGAAGAAAGATTGCAAAATTTCTTTTTTTTTTTCCTCTTGGCCGAGAGCCTCTCTAAGAACACACAAGATTGCCCAATTTTTTTCTAAGTGTTGAAATAATCTAGTCTTGCACTAGTAGTAGTAATATATAATGAGACCAAGGGCTAGGATTAATCCAAATGTAAGGCTAGGATGTGGTCAATTATCTCAAGCTATCTTGACTATTTGACTTAGTCAATTTTTCTTCATCCAACAAGCCCATGTGGAGGGTGACACGTGTCGCCCTCCCATTGGTCTAAAATATTTCGTTTCCCGAAATTTCCATAATTGGTCAAAATATCAGAAACCTCGTGGGCCCCACAAAAACGTAAAATTTCTCGGGTGGGCCCCACGTATCCAACTCTGAAAATAAAATTCCATAATTCCGATAAACTCTTAAAAGTCTTAATAACCAATTTGAGAACCCAATTCTCATTAACGCAATTTTTCTTCCCGAGGTTCGGAAGATTTTTCCTTCGGAAAACAATTCTTTCTTTCGTTCAAATTTTTAAGTCATGTGTTCTCCCGTCTATTCTCCTATACATGTCCTGGAATTACGGGGTGTAACATTAACTTGGCTTAGAACTTGGTTAAGGAGCTTAATCATGGAAATAAGTTAACTTTGTTTGTTATACCCCGTAGTTGCAGGGTATGTATGTGAGGGCGTGCGTCTGCGGCGTCTGTGAAAATTTTGAAAAGAAAGAAAGATGTGAGTTTTTCGACGGAAAAGTTTCCGGTTATTTGTGAAGAAAAGGTTAGTTAATGGGAATTGAATTCCCAATTTGGTATTTGGACTTCATAGATTACATTAGAATTTTGAGATTTTATTTTGGAAATAATCACGTGGGGCCCAGGGAGAAATTGGTTTTAATGAGCCACTTTGTTTCGAGATTTTGGCCATTGTGAATATTTTTGAAGAGCGTTTTGAGGGCGATAGGAGGGTGACACGTGTCACGCCTAAGTGGCAGGCGGAAGTTACATTTGAGCGCAGTGCAAGCTAAAGTCGTTTCAGGCGAAGCGTTTCCCACGACTTTCGTAGGAAAATTCGGCTATGTCCTTTTTAATTTTTGCGGATTTTTCCGAGAGGCGAAACATTTTGGACCAGCGGGAGGGTGGCATGTGTCACCTGCATTGGAAGCTTGTGGGCGTCAGTGGGCGATTGGTTCCGCGGTGGATTGATATTGTGGCTCACGTTTTTGGCCCTATTGGTTCCTTGTTTTGTGCCTTGTTTTGGCCTTGTTTGTGGCTTGTCTTGTGCCATGTTTTGTGGAGTAGGGGTTAGGGTGCACTTGGCTTGATCAAGGCCTTACACTCTGCCTTGCGTGGCTTGATCTTGGCCGTTGGTTGGCATTTGGGTTTGCTATAAATACCCCTTTGTGAAGACTTCATTCATCCACAAATGTTTCCAAGCCTTGAATCCCTCCTCCCTCTTGTTGACTCTCGTCCAAGAGCTCCTCTCCCAGCAGAAAGTGGCCTTTGGCGGGTGAGTCTCCACTCCCTTGTGAGGTCTAGCGTAGGTACCCACAGCCTAGTTGTTTTAGTATAATACCCTTGTTGTGGTATAGAAATACTCCCTAGTATTGTTATAATGCCCAAAATACCTTAGCCTTGTACCTTGTAGTATTCCAAGATACCTCTTTACGTAGAGTCAGGAAATACTACCTTTTGTCCTTTTAGTCTCAAGGAAACCACAAGGAAATCTTCATAGTTGGTTGAAGTATGTGAGTAGAAGTTGGTTAGAACTTCTAAGGGTTGTTTGGAGTGGTTTGGGCGCCGCAGTGGAGCTAAACCTTGCTCGGGAGGCGACGTTAAACTCGGATAATTTTGGGCTTATCGAGGTAATTATCTTGTCCTCTATTGTAATTGGAAATTACATGTTTGTTGAATATATAGTTGAAGTATACTATATATGGAACTACTTAGTATTCGGCAATGTCTTTTGACTTAAGCTGAAGAATAAAGAACCGAATTGTATTTACATAGGGTGTATGCGGTAGACTTGTGTAGTATTCGAGTAGGGTGTACGTCAGGGTAGGCGTGTAAACCCACTGGTTGGCTTGGTGGCCGGCCTCGATAGAGGAGGAGATTTCTGTCATTGCGGGGAGGTCTTGCCGAATTTTCTATAGAAAGATAGAAACTTGTGTTTTGGGGTTAATAGGCGTTTGTGACCTTTATAGGTGAAAGTACTATGAGTAGCGTATTCTACTTGAGGAGTGGAAAGGGCTAGCAAGGTTGTAGTACTTGGAGCATTTTGCTTATTGTCGATAAATCGTTGCAGGTATGTGAACCTCTTCCTATCTTTTCTAGCATGATTGTTGTGAACTATGTAGTACGGTGAGCGTACGTGTGCTAAGTGATTTGGTTGGTTTAAAACATAGGGTGTTATAATAGCTTTATGGGAAGTTAGTTATAACGACCTTATGTAAGTGAAAATGGTTTCTTGATGTTAGAAGTTAAGAGACTTGATCTTATAAGATAAGAGACTTAACTTATTTGTTTTAATGTGGATGTTTGTGTGAAACCTCATTCGTGAGTAATGAGTACTTGGTTTTAAAGGGATAATGTTTCTTGATTTGGGAATCGAGAATGTGTATCGACAGGACGCTGCGGCGTTAATAAAGGAAAATGTATTGAATAATGATGTGTTCTATTAAAACCATTAGAAACCTCCATCTGCATAGAAGCTAAGATGAGAAAAAATGATATTACAATTTCTAGATCATGGCTGATGTAATAAGCTCGTTATAAACTAGAATTAACTACTCACGTATATGACATATGTTACTCAATTGTTCTAAAAGGAATCAAGTGATTAAGTTTGGGGAACTATGAAACCATTTGAAAATGAGAAGCTTGAGTAATTGAAACTAGGCAAGCTGGAACTTAGGAAAGAATGTTGTTACTTGATTTTGAAAAGGAAGGTGGGTTGGTCATTCTAATACTACGAATTATCGGGTGACTTTTATAAAAGTAATGGATCTCTTTTAAAAGAACTTAACGTATGTAGTACTTTGGGGTTAAAAACCGGACTTTGGCATAAAATGAAAGTACTTGGAGTTGTGTGAAACTATCTGCTTGTTGTTGTGAAACTTGCCTATGCTTGTTGTTGTGAAACTTGCCTATGCTTGTGATGATAGCCTTTATTGTACAAGCGTTGTGTTTACGTATTCTGCGTCTCTCGATGAAGTCGGTTGGCCAGTTGAGAACTTACTTGGATGTCTAAGCGTGTGGCGGAGAAATTCCACAGTGCGTTCTGTTGATAGTATTATTGTTGTTAATCGCTTTGGACATGCGACCGCGATCGTAGCGCGCGGGTATGCTTCCATTTTGGTTAAGGTCTTGTGGTTAATCGCTTTGGATATCTCGACACGATGCGTAGCGCTGCGGGTATGTTTCCATTTCGATTATCGCCTTGTGATTTCCTTTTGGACATCACACCGCGATCGTGGCGCTGCGGGTATCGTCCATTTGGAAAGTTGTCTTATTGTTTCCCTTTGGACATACCGACACGATCGTAGCGCGGGTATGCTTCCATTTGGATTCTTGTCTTGTTGTTGAGGTCACGTGGACATGTCTACACGATCTGAAGTCGGGGCATGTGGCCATGGGACATTAGTATTATTGTTGCATCATGGACATGTCTGCCGTCACGATATTAGGGCATGCGGCCATAATGCGAACGATTGATGTTGTGGGCGTGAGACCCGTAGTTATATTGGAGTGATGATTGTTTTATGTTGTGAGCGTAGTTTGGTTATCATACATGTCTCTGCTTTATATAGACTAGTATGATTTCATTTCTGATATTATGCAGTTTCAATACTTGGTACTGTTATGACCTCCTTCGGGCCGAGCGTATAAGAGGCGAGCCTCTACGAAACGAACGGCAGTGGCTCTCCGTATGGCACGTCACGAGAAGAAGCGGCGAAGGGCATGCCTCGAGGATCATGGCGGTACCATTTGTTGGGTCGTCGGGCAAGGCTCGCGACAAAGTGACAAAAGTGGTATCGAGCGATTAATCCTCGGAAAGTGTCTGACCGTGTCTAGTAGAGTCTTGATTATCGATGTGTTGTGCACCACATCTATAATCGAGGAGGCTGCGAGACATTTAGGATTAGTTTCCATTCTTCTCATCACGAGATCGTGCCTTAGAGGCTGTGTTGTAAGTTGGACCCTCCGGCGTATCTCGTTTTTACAGTTATGCCTCCGCGCAGCAGCGAGCCCAGAAGGGCAAGCGGCCGAGGCGCTAGTGAGATCTGAGAGTTCGGCGCGAGCGGTCGATACTGAGTTGTGCTTGGGACGGCGGGTTTTGTAGCGCCGCCCGGCCCAGAGAGTTAGGCGCGGCAATAGGCTGCCGAGACGCGATACTGAGCCTCGGTCCACGATGCAGGCGAGAGATGGAGTTACAAGGAGATGGCCCGATTCTTGGCAGTCGTGGCAGATATGAGGATAAGTGAATCTGGCGATTCCAGTTCGATGCACGATGGTTCACCCGGCGAGATAGTTTGAGGCTACGGGACTTTACGAGTTGTAGCCCGCGAGTTTTACGGTCGAGCACGAGGATGATCGCGAGGAGTTCATCCGGCGATTCTGACGGATCACGCGGGTGATCGAGGCTTGAAGCAGTCTGTGACCTTTGGTTCGCGTCGGTGCGTGATACCGCGATCGATTGGTTTGATTCATGGGAGCTTTCGGGAGAGCATGCACTCCAGCGGTATGGGATGAGTTTTGGGGGCTTTCTCACGCACTTCGCCTCCGCGGATGAGGAGGGCACGGTAAATGATTTTTATTCTCGAGACAGAGAGGCGCGTGTCGGGAGTACAATGTCGAGTTCGATTCTTTGGCTCGATATGTCCTGCGCTAGTTGCGAATATGGAGGATAGGGTGCATCGCTACGTCGCGGGCTTGATGATTATATGGCGAATCTTGTGCGGGTGTTTCTCTTAATGGGCATGGACATTGCCGCGTGCGAGCTCATGCACTAGGATGTGAGGCACGGAGGGTCGACGGAATGACACGGATCGAGAAGAGGGCCGGGGCGGCAGGTCGCTGGTGGCTTTCGAGGCGGACCGCCTCGTGAGTTAGTTATATACCCCGCGATCTGAGTGGTCCTCCACGTCTTGAGACGCAGGTCGGGGCTCGAGGTTCAGATTTTCGGAGAAGCGGGGTGTTAACGGTGAAGCCACCCCTACCTCGTTGTGACCATTGTGGTAGACTCGTTTTGGAGAGTGTCGTGCTAGATTGGGAGTTTGTTTTGCATGCGGCAGCGGGCCATTTGCGAGGCGTCCTACCAAGGAAGCGCGGATGTTGCGACTCAGCCGTGGATCTGTGGTGGTTCATCACGCCTACTATGCGCCTGCAGCGGGCCTATGATTAGAGTGGAGCGGTAGCCGGTATATCCTTAACCCTCTAGAGTTTTGGTATGCTTGTTATGATGATCTCATTATTGTGTGCTATGTACGGATAGCATTGTGATATGTGTGAGTTAAAATGCATGGTTAGTTGGAAGAATACGTATGGAGGCATGGTAAGTGTGAACCTTAGACTATTTCACGGCGAGACCTTAGAGGTAAGGTCGTCTTGAGTAAAGGATTCGTTTTATGTTTGACCTTTATAAGGGTGAGTAGTATACGTGGGATTTATTTGTGTGATAAGTCCATGGGTAGTGTGAGATGGAAGTGGTAGCTTTCATGATGTGAATTAGTAAGATTGTTGGGATCGGGAACAAGAGTTTGCACGGTTGGGGTCGGGTTTAGGACCATTTGCGGTCAAACCGTAACCCGATTTGAGGTGGGGCAGTTCGGGTGGTCCCTTGGTGGTAGGGTCACGAGGATGCTAGGCCCAAGTTTGTATGATCATCGTATGAGTTCGTGGACGCGTTCGACGAGCGGTTCGTAAAAGGCGGGAATGGCCTTAAGGAAGTTTGAGGTTAGTAAGATGACCAAGTTTGAGGTAGTGACTCGGAGATTTTCGAACGGAAGTAATGGTGAAGTATGGTACGTCCGAGAGTTCAAGTGTTCGAGAAGCGGCACGACGAGTAAGGAAGGAAGATAACGTGTGTTATTTCGTGGCCCATGGCGTTGACAACTTGTTAGAGGAACTTCATCGATATCCGTCTTGAGAAGGAACATTCGGACGAATGTTTCTGAGGGAGAATGTTATACCCCGTAGTTGCAGGGTATGTATGTGAGGACGTACGTGCGAGCGTACGGCAGAAATTTTGAAAAGAAAGAAAGATGTGAGTTTTCGACGGAAAAGTTTCCGGTTATTTGTGAAGAAAAAGGTTCGTTAATGGGAATTGGATTCCCAGATTTGGTATTTGGACTTCATAGATTACATTAGAATTTTGAGATTTTATTTTCGGAAATGGTCACGTGTGGCCCGGGAGAAATTTACTGGTTTTGGGGCCCACTTTGTTTTCGAGATTTTGGCCATTGTGGATATTTTTCGAAAGACGTTTTTGAGGGCCAATAGGAGGGTGACACGTGTCACCCCCGCCTAGGTGGCTTGGCCGAAGTTACATTTGGGCACAAGTGCCGACTAGAGTCGTTTTCCGACGAAACGTTTCCACAGCTTTCGTAGGGAAAAATACCGCGATGTCCTTTAAAATTTTTTCGGATTTTTCAGAGGCGAAACATTTTGGACCAACGGAGGGTGACATGTGTCACCTCACATTGAAGCTAATGGGCGTCAGTGGACGCATCGTTCACGAATGGATTGATATTGTGGCTCACGTTTTTGGCCCTATTGGTTCCTTTGTTTGTGCCTTGTTTTGGCCTTGTTTTGTGGCTTGTCTTGTGCCATGTTTTGTGGAGTAGGGTTAGGGTGCACTTGGCTTGATCAAGGCCTTACACTTGCCTTGCACATGGCTTGATCTTGGCCGTTGGTTGGCATTTGGGTTTGCTATAAATACCCCTTGTGAAGACTTCATTCATCCACAAATGTTTCCAAGCCTTGAATCCCTCCTCCTCTTGTTGAATCTCGTCCAAGAGCTCCTCTCCTCGAAAGTGGCCTTTGGCGGAGGTCTCCTCCTCATGAGGTCTGGCTGGGTACCACTGCCTAGTTGTTTCGTATAATACCCTTTGTGGTATAGAAATACTCCCTAGTATTGTTATAATGCCCAAAATACCTTAGCCTTGTACCTTGTAGTATTCCAAAGATACCTCTTTACGTAGAGTCAGGAATACTACCTTTTGTCCTTTTAGTCTCAAACCGAAACCCAAGGAAATCTTCAGTTGGTTGAAGTATGTGAGTAGAAGTTGGTTAGAACTTCTAAGGGTTGTTTGGAGTGGTTTAGAGCGCACGGAGTGGAGCTAAACCTTGCTCAGGAGCGACATTAAACTCGGATAATTTTGGGCTTATCGAGGTAATTATCTTGTCCCTCTATTGTAATTGGAAATTACATGTTTAGTTGAATATATAGTCAAGTATACTATATATGGAACTACTTAGTATTCGCAATGTCTTTTGACTTAAGCTGAAGAATAAAGAATCGAATCGAATCAGATTTACATGGATGTATTGCGGAGACTTGTAGAGTATTCGAGTAATTGTACACGCCCGTAGACGTGTAAACCCCCTGGTTGGCTTGGTAGCCGCCTCGATAGAGAGGAGATTTACGCTGCCATGTGTGAGAGTGCGAATTTTCTATAGAAAGATAGAAACTTGTGTTTTGGGGTTAATAGACGTTTTGACCTTTATAGGTGAAAGTACTAAGAGTAGCGTATTCTACTCGCGAGTGGAAAGGGCTAGCAAGGTTGTAGTAGTTGGAGCATTTTGCTTATTGTCGATAAATCATCGCGAGGTATGTGAACCTCTTCCTATCTTTTTCTAGCATGATTGTTGTGAACTATGTAGTGCGGTAGGCGCATACGTGTGCTAAGTGATTTGGTTGGTTTAAAACATAGGGTGTTATAATAGCTTTATGGGAAGTTAGTTATAACGACCTTATGTAAGTGAAAATGGTTTCTCGATGTTAGAAGTTAAGAGACTTGATCTTATAAGATAAGAGACTTAACTTATTTGTTTTAATGTGGATGTTTGTGTGAAACCTCATTCGTGAGTAATGAGTACTTGGTTTTAAAGGGATAATGTTTCCGATTTGGGAATCGAATGTGTATCGACAGCACCAACGCAGCGTTAATAAAGGAAAATGTATTGAATAATGATGTGTTGTATTAAAACCGTAGAAACCTCCATCCGCAGAAGCTAAGATGAGACAAAATGATATTACATTTTCTAGATCATGGTCTTTTGTAATAAGATCGTTATAAACAAGAATAAACTACTCACGTATATGACATATGTTACTCAATTGTTCTAAAAGGAATCAAGTGATTAAGTTTGGGAACTATGAAACCATTTGAAAATGAGAAGCTTGAGTAATTGAAACTAGGCAACCGGAACTTAGGAAAAGAATGTTGTTACTTGATTTTGAAAAGGAAGGTGGGTTGGTCATTCTAATACTACGGGTATCGGGTGACTTTATAAAAGTAATGGATCTCTTTTAAAAGAACTTAACGTGTAGTACTTTGGGGTTAAACAGGACTTTGGCGTAAAATGAAAGTACTTGGAGTTGTGTGAAACTTGCATGCTTGTTGTTGTGAAACTTGCCTATGCTTGTTGTTGTGAAACTTGCCTATGCTTGTGATGATAGCCTTTATTGTACAAGCGTTGTGTTTCGTGTTACCGCGTCTCGATAGAGGTCGGTTGGCCCAGTTGAGAACTTACTTGGATGTAGGCGGTGGCGGAGAAATTCCACGCACGCCTCGTTGATAGTATTATTGTTGTTAATCGCTTTGGACATACCGACACGATCGTAGCGCACGTATGCTTCCATTTTGGTTAAGGTCTTGTAGTTAATCGCTTTGGATATACCGACACGATGCGTAGCGACGTATGTTTCCATTTCGATTATCGCCTTGTGATTTCCTTTTGGACATATCGACACGATCGTAGCGCACGGGTATCGTCCATTTGGAAAGTTGTCTTATTGTTTCCTTGGACATACCGACACGACGCGTAGCGCACGTATGCTTCCATTTGGATTCTTTGTCTTGTTGTTGAGGTCACATGGACATGTCTACACCGGCGCAATTCCGGGGCATGTACGTGGGACATTGGTATTATTGTTGCATCATGGACATGTCTACACCGGCGCAGATTCCGGGCACGCGCCATAATGCGAACTGATTGATGTTGTGGGCGTGAGACCCATAGTTATATTGGAGTGATGATCTTTTATGTTGTGAATCGTAGTTTGGTTATCATACATGTCTCCCGCTTTATATAGACTAGTATGATTTCATTTACGATGTTATGCAGTTTCACATACTTGGTACTGTTATCTTGACCTTCCTTGAAAGAGGCCAGAGCCTCTACCACGCGAAACGCATCGAACCGTGCTCCGTATGGCACATCACGAGAAGGGCCGGGCGGCATGCCTCGAGATCGCAGCGGCCCGGTACCATTTGTGGTCGTCGAGCAAGGCTCGCGACAAAGTGACAAAAGTGGTATCGTGAGCGATTAATCCTCGGAAAGTGTCTACAGCACCGTGTCTAGTAGAGTCTTGATTATCGATGTGTTGTGCACCACATCTATAATCGTGAGGTCGCAGGACATTTAGGATTGGTTTCCATTCTTCTCATCCTGAGATCGTGCCTTAGAGCCATGTTGTAAGTCGACCCTCCGACGATCTCGCTTTTTACCGCTTATGCCTCCGCGCAAGGCAACCCAGAGCCTGGGGGCAAGGCAGCCGAGGAGCCGCTAGTGAGATACTGAGGAGTTCGAGGGCGCAGCCCTGGCCAAGACTGAGGTCAGGCTTGACGGCGGTTTTGGACGCCGCCACCAAGCAGAGGTTAGAGCCGCGGCAAAGAATGGCCGCCGAGACCGCAGCACTGAGCCTCCACCCCACACCGGGGGCAGGAGATGGGTTACAAGGAGATGGCTCAGCTTGCCGCCGTGGTCGTGGCCGATATGAGGATAGCCGGACGCAGCAGCCTGGCCCAGAGTACCAGTGGTTCACCCCGAGCAGATAGTTTGAGGCTACGGACTTTCTCGAGTCAGAGCCCGAGTTTTACGGGTCGAGGCACGAGGATGATCCGCAGGAGTTCATCCGCAGATACAGCCGATCATGCGGGTGATCAAGGCTTGTAAACCGAGTCATGACCTTTGTTCGCATCGGCCGCGTGATACCGCACGATTGGTTTGATTCATGAGCTTTCCCGGGAGAGCATGCACTCCAGCAGTATGGGATGAGTTTTCGGGGCTTTCTCACGCACTTCTTGCCTCCGCGGCGAGGGCACGCCGGCTGTGATTTTTGTTCTCGAGACAGCAGGCGACCGTCGGGAGTACAATGTCGAGTTCGATTCTTTGGCTCGATATGTCCTGCGCTAGTTGCAGATATGGAGGATAGGGTGCATCGCTACGCCACCGCTTGATGATTATATGGCCGAATCTTGTGCGGGTGTTTTCTTCACCGCATGGACATTGCCCGCATGCAGCTCACGCACTAGGATGTGAGGCACGGAGGGGTCGACGGAATGACTGGATCGCCAGAAGAGGCCGGGGCGGCAGGTCCTTGGTGGCTTTCGAGGCGGACCGCCAAGCAGCAGCTAGTTATATACCCCCACCAAGTCTGAGTGGTCCTCCACCGTCTTCGGGATGTCGTGGCTCCAAGGGTTGATTTTTCGGGAGAGCGGTGTTAACCAAAGCCACCCCTACCTCGTTGTGACCATTGTGGTAGACTCCATTTTGGAGAGTGTCGTGCTAGATTGGGAGTTTGTTTTGCATGCGGCCAGCAGGCCATTTTGCAGGAACTGTCCTACCAAGGGAAGCGCTGGATGTTGCGATCACCTTCAGATCTGTGGCTGGTTCATCACCTTCATACGGTATACGCTGCAGGCGCCTATGATTAGAGTGGAGCAGAGCTTCTGTATATCCTTAACCTCTAGAGTTTTGGTATGCTTGTTATGATGATCTCATTATTGTGTGCTATGTACGGATAGCATTGTGATATGTGTGAGTTAAAATGCATGGTTAGTTGGAAGAATACGTATGAGGCATGGTAAGTGTGAACCTTAGACTATTTCACGATCGAGACCTTAGAGGTAAGGTCGTCTTGAGTAAAGGATTCGCTTTATGTTTGACCTTATAAGGGGTGAGTAGTATACGTGGGATTTATTTGTGTGATAAGTCCATGGGTAGTGTGAGATGGAAGTGGTAGCTTTCATGATGTGAATTAGTAAGATTGTTCCGGATCGGAACAAGAGTTTGCACGGTTGGGTCGGGTTTAGGACCATTTATGGTCAAACCGTAACCCGTTTGGGGTGGGGCCAGTTCTGGGTGGTCCCGCCAGGTGGTAGGGTCACGAGGATGCTAGGCCCAAGTTTGTATGATCATCGTATGAGTTCGTGGACGCTCGACCGTAAGCCGTTCGTAAAGGCCGGAATGGCCTTAAGGAAGTTTGAGGTTAGTAAGATGACCAAGTTTGAGGTAGTGACTCAGAGATTTTCGAACGGAAGTAATGACTGAAGTATGGTACGCATCTTGGGAGAGTTCAAGTGTTCGAGAAGCGGCACGACGAGTAAGGAAGGAAGATAACGTGTGTTATTTCGCGCGGTGGCGTTGACAACTTGTTGTGAGGAACTTCATCGATATCCGTCTTGAGAAGGAACATTCGGACGAATGTTTCTAAGAGGGAGAATGTTATACCAGTAGTTGTGGTATGTATGTGAGGACGCACGCGGCGTGCGCATTTAAAAATTTTGAAAAGAAAGAAAGATGTGAGTTTTCACGGAAAAGTTTCCTGTTATTTGTGAAGAAAAAGGTTCGTTAATGGGAATTGATTCTGATTTGGTATTTGGACTTCATAGATTACATTAGAATTTTGAGATTTTATTTTCTGAATGGTCACGTGGGCCCACGGAGAAATTTACTGCTTTGGGGGCCCACTTTGTTTTCTAGATTTTGGCCATTGTGGATATTTTTCGAAGACGCTTTTGAGGGCTAGGAGGGTGACACGTGTCACCCCGCCAGGTGGCTTGGCCGGTTACATTTGGGCACAAGCCGACTCAGAGTCGCTTCCGACGAAACGCTTTCCACGCCTTCGTAGGGAAAATTCGCTATGTCCTTTTAATTTTTGGATTTTTCCGAGAGACGAAACATTTTGGACCAACGGGAGGGTGACATGTGTCACCTCACATCGAAGCTTCAGGCGCCCGGGCCGACGTATCGTTCACGAATCGATTGATATTGGCTCACGCTGGCCCTATTGGTTCCTTGTTTTGTGCCTTGTTTTGGCCTTGTTTGTGGCTTGTCTTGTGCCATGTTTTGTGGAGTAGGGTTAGGTGCACTTGGCTTGATCAAGGCCTTACACTTGCCTTGCACATGGCTTGATCTTGGCCATGGTTGGCATTTGGGTTTGCTATAAATACCCCTGTGAAGACTTCATTCATCCACAAATGTTTCCAAGCCTCAATCCTCCTCCTCTTGTTGAATCTCGCCCAAGAGCTCCTCTCCTGAAAGTGGCCTTCGCCGAGGTCTCCTCCTCATGGAGGTTAAGCCTGGTACCCACTAGCCTAGTTGTTTTCAGATAATACCCCTTGTCAGGGTATAGAAATACTCCCTAGTATTGTTATAATGCCCAAAATACCTTAGCCTTGTACCTTGTAGTATTCCAAAGATACCTCTTTACGTAGAGTCCTAAATACTACCTTTTGTCCTTTAGTCTCAAACCGAAACCCCAAGGAAATCTTCATAGTTGGTCAAGATGTGAGTAGAAGTTGGTTAGAACTTCTAAGGGTTGTTTGGAGTGGTTTGAGCGCACGGAGTGGAGCTAAACCTTGCTCGGAGCGACATTAAACTCGGATAATTTTGGGGCTTATCGAGGTAATTATCTTGTCCTCTATTGTAATTGGAAATTACATGTTTGGTTGAATATATAGTCAAGTATACTATATACGGAACTACTTAGTATTCGCAATGTCTTTTGACTTAAGCCCAAGAATAAAGAATGAATCGAATCAGATTTACATAGATCAGACATTGAGACTTGTGTAGTACATCGAGTAGAATTGTACACGCCCGGTAGACGTAAACCCCCGTTGGCTTGCAGCCACTGATAGAGAGGAGATTTACGCTCATGCGGGGAGGTGCCGGAATTTTCTATGTAAAGATAGAAACTTGTGTTTTGGGGTTAATAGACGCTTTGACCTTTATAGGTGAAAGTACTAAGAGTAGCGTATTCTACCAAGGAGTGGAAAGTGGCTAGCGCGTTGTAAGTTGGAGCATTTTGCTTATTGTCGATAAATCATCGCGAGGTATGTGAACCTCTTCCTATCTTTTTCTAGCATGATTGTTGGAACTATGTAGTACGGTAGACGCATACGTGCTAAGTGATTTGTTGGTTTAAAACATAGGTGTTATAATAGCTTTATGGAAGTTAGTTATAACGACCTTATGTAAGTGAAAATGGTTTATCGATGTTAGAAGTTAAGAGACTTGATCTTATAAGATAAGAGACTTAACTTATTTGTTTTAATGTGACGTTGTGAAACCTCATTCGTGAGTAATGAGTACTTGGTTTTAAAGTGGATAATGTTTTACCGATTTCGAATCGTAACGTATCGGCTGCATCACCGCAAATACTAATAAAGGAAAATGTATTGAATAATGATGTTGTATTAAAACCGCAGAAACCTCCATCCGCATAAGCTAAGATGACAAAATGATATTACATTTTCTAGATCATGGTCATTTGTAATAAGATCGTTATAAACAAGAATAAACTACTCACGATATGACATATGTTACTCAATTGTTCTAAAAAGGAATCAAGTGATTAAGTTTGGGGAACTATGAAACCATTTGAAAATGAGAAGCTCGAGTAATCAAACTAGGCAAACCGAACTTAGGAAAAGAATGTCATTACTTGATTTTGAAAAGGAAGGTGGGTTGGTCATTCTAATACTACTGTATCGTGACTTTTATAAAAGTAATGGATCTCTTTAAAAGAACTTAACGTATGTAGTACTTTGGGGTTAAAACCCGACTTTGGCATAAAATGAAAGTATTGAGTCAGGTGAAACTTGCCTATGCTTGTTGTTGTGAAACTTGCCTATGCTTGTTGTTGTGAAACTTGCTCATGCTTGTGATGATAGCCTTTATTGTACAAGCGTTGTGTTTCGTGGTTACCGCCTCTCGACAGAGGTCGCTGATAGTTGAGAACTTACTGACGCGCTTACATGACGAGAAATTCCACCGCACGCTCTCGCTGATAGTATTATTGTTGTTAATCGCTGACATACCGACACGATGCGTAGCGCATCGCATGCTTCCATTTTGGTTAAGGTCTTGTGGTTAATCGCTTTGGATATATCGACACGACGCGAGCGCACGTATGTTTCATTTCGATTATCGCCAGGATTTCCTTTTGACATACCGACACGACGCGTAGCGCACGCATGCGCGCCCATTTGGAAAGTTGTCTTATTGTTTCTTGGACATACCGACACGACGCTAGCGCATCGTATGCTTCCATTTGGATTGCGTCTTGTTGTTGAGGTCACGTGGACATGTCTACACCGGCGCACTCCGGCATGTACGGACATTGGTATTATTGTTGCATCATGGACATGTTCACACCGATGCAAAGATTCGGCACGCGCCATAATGCGAACTCGATTGATGTTGTGGGCGTGAGACCCATAGTTATATTGGATCGCTATTTTATGTTGTGAATCGTAGTTTGTTATCATACATGTCTCGCTTTATATAGACTAGTATGATTTCATTTACGATTGCCACATACTTGGTACCATTATCAATTTCTCGGGCCGAATAAAGAGGCGAGCTCTACCACGAACAGACCAACCGCGGCTCTCCGTATGGCACATCCTCGAAGGCCGGGCGGCATGCCTCGTGGATCGCAGCCCTGGCACCATTTGTTGGGTCGTCGGAGCAAGGCTCGCGACAAAGTGACAAAAGTGGTATCGAGCGCTTAATCTCGAAAGTGCTCTGCATCGCGTTCTAGTAGTCTTGATTATCGATGTTGTGCACCACATCTATAATCGTGAGGTCAGCAGGACATTTAGGATTGGTTTCATTCTTCTCATCCCGAGATCGTGCCTTAGAGTCGTTGTAAGTTGGACCTCCGACGTATCTCGTTTTACCGCTTATGCCTCCGCAGTGCAACCAGAGCCTGAATGGCAAGGCAGCCGAGGGAGTCGCTAGTGAGATACTGAGGAGTTCGAGGCGCAGCCCGCCAAGACTGAGGTCAGGCTTGGGACGGCGGGTTTTGGACGCCACCCAAAGAGAGGTTAGAGTCGCAGAATGGCCGCCGAGACCGCAGACACGAGCCTCCACCTCCCACACCGGGCGCAGGAGATGGGTTACAAGGAGATGGCGATTCTGGCCGCCGTGGTCGTGGCCGATATGAGGATAGCCGGACGCAGCAGCTTCCAAAGAGCACCAGCCGTTCACCCCGAGCGTATAGTTTGAGGCTACGGACTTTCTGAGTCAGAGCCCGCCGTAGTTTTACGGTCGAGGCTCGAGGATGATCCGCAGGAGTTCATCCCAGCTACTGCCGATCACGCGGTGATCAAGGCTTCGTAAACCGAAGTTCGTGACCTTTGTTCGTGACGGCCGCGTGATACCGCAATCGATTGGTTTGATTCACGGGAGCTTTCCCGGGAGAGTACGCACTCCGCAGTATGTGGGATGAGTTTTCGGGCTTTCTCACGCACTTCTTGCCTCCGCAGACGGCGAGGGCACGCCGGCTGTGATTTTTGTTATCGAGACAGAGAGAGGCGACCGCCGTGAGTACAATGTCGAGTTCGATTCTTTGGCTCGATATGTCCTCGCGCTTAGTTGCAGATATGAGGATAGGTGCATCGCCACGCCACCGCTTGATGATTATATGGCGAATCTTGCGCGGTGTTTCTTCACCGCATGGACATTGCCCGCACGCAGCTCATGCACTAGACGCGAGGCACGGAGGGTCGACTGAATGACTGGATCGCAGAAGAGGCCAGACCAGGTCCTTTGTGGCTTTCGAGGCGGACCGCCAAAGAAGAAGTTAGTTATATACCCCCACCAAGACAGTGGTCCTCCACCGCCTTCGGACGCAGTCGTGGCTCCATGGGTTCAGATTTTCGGAGAAAGCGTGGTGTTAACCACCAAGCCACCCCTACCTCGTTGCGACTATCATGGTAGACTCCATTTTGGAGAGTGTCGTGCTAGATTGGGAGTTTGTTTTGCATGCGGCAGGCCATTTCAGGAACTGCCCTACCAAGGGAAGCGCGGATGTTGCGACTCACCTTCGTGATCCGTGGTCGTTCATCACCTTCTACATACGCCTGCCGCAGGCGTGCCTATGATTAGAGCCAGCGGTAGCTTCGTGTATATCCTTAACCTCTAGAGTTTTGGTATGCTTGTTATGATGATCTCATTATTGTGTGCTATGTACGGATAGCATTGTGATATGTGTGAGTTAAAATGCATGGTTAGTTGGAAGAATACGACGAGGCATGGTAAGTGTGAACCTTAGACTATTTCACGACCGAGACCCAGAGGTAAGGTCGCTTGAGTAAAGGATTCGCTTTATGTTTGACCTTTATAAGGCGCAGTAGTATACGTGGATTTATTTGTGTGATAAGTCCACGGGTAGTGTGAGATGGAAGTGGTAGCTTTCATGATGTGAATTAGTAAGATTGTTAGGATCGGAACAAGAGTTCGCACGGTTGGGGTCGGGTTTAGGACCATTTATGCGGTCAAACCGTAACCCGGTTTAAGGTGGGCCAGTTCGGTGGTCCCGCCAGTGGTAGGTCACGAAGATGCTAGGCCCAAGTTTGTATGATCATCGTATGAGTTCGTGGACGCGTTCGACCGAGCGGTTCGTAAAGGCGGGAATGGCCTTAAGGAAGTTTGAGGTTAGTAAGATGACCAAGTTTGAGGTAGTGACTCGGAGATTTTCGGGAGCGGAGTAATGGCGAAGTATGGTACGTCTTGGGAGAGTTCAAGTGTTCGAGAAGCGGCACGACGAGTAAGGAAGGAAGATAACGTGTGTTATTTCGTGGCGCTGTGGCGTTGACAACTTGTTAGAGGAACTTCATCGATATCCGTCTTGAGAAGGAACATTCGGGACGAATGTTTCTAAGGAGGAGAATGTTATACCGTAGTTGCAGGGGTATGTATGTGAGGACGTGCGTGCGGCACGGCAAAAATTTTGAAAAGAAAGAAAGATGTGAGTTTTCACGGAAAAGTTTCCGTTATTTGTGAAGAAAAAGGTTCGTTAATGGAATTGGATTCCCAGTTTGGTATTTGGACTTCATAGATTACATTAGAATTTTGAGATTTTATTTTGGAAATGGTCACGTGGGGCCCACGGGAGAAATTCTGATTTTGTGGGGCCCACTTTGTTTTGAGATTTTGGCCATTGTGGATATTTTTCAAAGACGTTTTGAGGGCCAATAGGAGGGTGACACGTGTCACCCCGCTGCGTGGCTTGGCGGTTACATTTGAGCGCAGTCTGCATCAGAGTCGTTTTTAAACGTTTCCACGACTTTCGTAGGAAAATTCCGCTATGTCCTTTTTAATTTTTGCGGATTTTTCCGAGAGACGAAAAAGTTTGGACCCACGGGAGGGTGTCATGTGTCACCTCACATTGAAAGCTTGTGGCGCCAGTGGGCGATTCGTTCACGAATGGATTGATATTGTGGCTCACGTTTTTGGCCCTATTGGTTCCTTGTTTTGTGCCTTGTTTTGGCCTTGTTTGTGGCTTGTCTTGTGCCATGTTTTGTGGAGTAGGGGTTAGGGTGCACTTGGCTTGATCAAGGCCTTACACTTGCCTGCCGTGGCTTGATCTTGGCCATTGGTTGGCATTTGGGTTTCTTATAAATACCACCCTTTGTGAAGACTTCATTCATCCACAAATGTTTCCAAGCCTTGAATCCTCCTCCTCCTCTTGTCGACTCTCGCCCAAGAGCTCCTCTCCCTTGAAAGTGGCCTTTGGCGGTGAGGTCTCCCTCCTCGTGAGGTCTAGCGTAGGGTACCCACAGCCTAGTTGTTTTAGTATAATACCCTTTGTTGTGGTATAGAAATACTCCCTAGTATTGTTATAATGCCCAAAATACCTTAGCCTTGTACCTTGTAGTATTCCAAAGATACCTCTTTACGTAGAGTCGGAAATACTACCTTTTGTCCTTTTAGTCTCAAACCAGAAACCCTAAGGAAATCTTAGTTGGTTGAAGTATGTGAGTAGAAGTTGGTTAGAACTTCTAAGGGTTGTTTGGAGTGGTTTGGAGCGCGGAGTGGAGCTAAACCTTGCTCGTGAGCGACATTAAACTCGGATAATTTTGGGCTTATCGAGGTAATTATCTTGTCCTCTATTGTAATTGGAAATTACATGTTTGGTTGAATATATAGTCAAGTATACTACATATGGAACTACTTAGTATTCGGCAATGTCTTTTGACTTAAGCCTGAAGAATAAAGAACTGAACTGAACTGTATTTACATAGGACTGTATTGCGGTAGACTTGTGTAGTATTACTGAGTAGAATTGTACACGTCCGGGTAGACGTGTAAACCCCCTGGTTGGCTTGGTGGCCGGCCTCGATAGAGAAGGAGATTTACGCTGTTGCGGGGAAGTCGAATTTTCTATAGACAGATAGAAACTTGTCTTTTGGGGGTAATAGACGTTTTGACCTTGATAAGTGAAAGTACTAAGAGTAGCGTATTCTACTCAAGGAGTGGCAAGGGCTAGCAAGGTTGTAGTAGTTGGAGCATTTTGCTTATTGTAGATAAATCGTCGCTAGGTATGTGAACCTCTTCTATCTTTTCTAGCATGATTGTTGTGAACTATGTAGTGCGGTGAGCGTACATGTGCTAAGTGATTTGGTTGGTTTAAAACATTGGGTGTTATAATAGCTTTATGGGAAGTTAGTTATAACGACCTTATGTAAGTGAAAATGGTTTACTGATGTTAGAAGTTAAGAGACTTGATCTTATAAGATAAGAGACTTAACTTATTTGTTTTAATGTGGATGTTTGTGTGAAACCTCATTCGTGAGTAATGAGTACTTGGTTTTAAAGGGATAATGTTTCTTGATTTGGGAATCAGAATGTGTATCGACAGACCACCGCAGCGTTAATAAAGGAAAATGTATTGAATAATGATGTGTTGTATTAAAACCAGTAGAAACCTCCATCTGCATAGAAGCTAAGATGAGACAAAATGATATTACATTTTCTAGATCATGGCTGCTGTAATAAGATCGTTATAATAAACTACTCACGTATATGACATATGTTACTCAATTGTTCTAAAAAGGAATCAAGTGATTAAGTTTGGGGAACTATGAAACCATTTGAAAATGAGAAGCTTGAGTAATTGAAACTAGGCAAACTGGAACTTAGGAAAAGAATGTTGTTACTTGATTTTGAAAAGGAAGGTGGGTTGGTCATTCTAATACTACGGGTATCGGGTGACTTTTATAAAAGTAATGGATCTCTTTTAAAAGAACTTAACGTATGTAGTACTTTGGGGTTAAAAACCCGGACTTTGGCATAAAATGAAAGTACTTGGAGTTGTGTGAAACTTGCCTATGCTTGTTGTTGTGAAACTTGCCTATGCTTGTTGTTGTGAAACTTGCCTATGCTTGTGATGATAGCCTTTATTGTACAAGCGTTGTGTTTACGTATACCGTCTCTCGATAGAGGTCGGTTGACCGTTGAGAACTTACTTGGATGTGCGGTGGCGGAGAAATTCCACGCATGCGTTCGCGCTGATAGTATTATTGTTGTTAATCGCTTTGGACATATCGACACGATCGTAGCGCGCGGGTATGCTTCCATTTTGGTTAAGGTCTTGTGGTTAATCGCTTTGGATATCGACACGATCGTAGCGCTGCGGGTATGTTTCCATTTCGATTATCGCCGTGATTTCCTTTTGGACATGCGACACGATCGTAGCGCACGGGTATCGTCCATTTGGAAAGTTGTCTTATTGTTTCCTTTGGACATACCGACACGACGCGTAGCGCGGGTATGCTTCCATTTGGATTCTTTGTCTTGTTGTTGAGGTCACATGGACATGTCTACACCGATGCAGAATTCCGGGGGCATGTGGCCATGGGAAATTGGTATTATTGTTGCATCATGGACATGTCTACACCGATGCAGTATTCCGGGGGCATGCGGCCATAATGCGAACCTGATTGATGTTGTGGGCGTGAGACCCATAGTTATATTGGAGTGATGACTGTTTTATGTTCCGCTGATTTTCTCTGATGTATGTATCACTAGGGTGCCCAGGGTAAGGCACCAGTAACGGGCCCCGGAACGGGTCGTTACATTGTTCTTCACATGGCCATGGATTTCGAAAATGTGAAGGAGAAGTAAGGGAGAAGAGAGGTTTAAAGGATGAAGATATTTGTGCTAAGGCAAGAAAGTCTTGCAATGTATATCTATATACAAGTGGAGCCTTTACAAGACAAGTGGAGGGGGGACACGTATCACCCTCTTATTGGTCATATATTCTCTTCACAAAATATATTCCACACTTAACCAAATTCCTAATATTTCGATGGGCCCACAAAATTGTGAAATATTCGGTGAACCCCCTATCATCAATGCCAAGACTTCATAATACAATACTAAGTCCATAAATCCATTGGAAAGAATTTAACTACAAGTTAATAATTTTCGTTGTCACATTTGACTCGAAATCTTTTCCATATAGAAAATGTAAAAAAAATCCTTTCCTTCAAACATTCAAATCTTATTTCCATACTCATGTTCTCAATTAAATGCCCTGGAATTACGGGGTGTAACATTCTACATCAATGATAATCGACCTATCATAAGCATAAAAATAGTTATTCTTAATAAAATTATCAACATACCTAATTACTTGAATAACCTTTAGTAGCATTGGGACCTGCTATTCCCCCTTACTCAATATCGGGAACCTATACACTCTATGGCTT
This sequence comes from Przewalskia tangutica, assembly GCA_029844215.1. Classification (NCBI taxonomy): domain Eukaryota; kingdom Viridiplantae; phylum Streptophyta; class Magnoliopsida; order Solanales; family Solanaceae; genus Przewalskia; species Przewalskia tangutica. The sequence continues at coordinate 162,118 of JAQGDG010000177.1, read as the reverse complement.
ATGCTTTCACACAAATAACATTCCTCAGCATTTCCCGTAATGCATTTGTCCATACAAAGGCCACAACGACTAAAATCTCTCAAGACACTCTCTGGCCCAAGGCTCCACATTCAGAACATAACTCGATATCGGATAAACATACTCCATCATGTCTCCTTTCACATTGCTGATAGTGTGGTCTACTACTTCCAACATCTTCTTATATTTACCTGATTTCTATTGGGGAGCTTCGATCTGACGGATCTCGTAATACAAATTCTTCAGTACATGCTTCCATCCCAAACCTTACGATCTATTTATAGCTTCTAATTCAATTTTACTCATTATAGGAAAACCTTGGTTAAATGACTTCTATGATAACAGGTTTCTCGGTCTCTCAGAAGGCCTAACCTGTGGGGGCATCTGAACATGACCCTACTCTGGAAAGATAATTAGATGCACTATTGCGTACACAGTGCCACTCATACCTAACCCAATCAGAAATGACCATTGTGTTGATGGCCTCTGTATTGTGCAGGCCCTCCTATGATCTGGCCACACCATTAGAATCGATAGCACTCGGAAGGGCGATTCTTCTAGAGACTCATATGGGTCCTCCTCCATAGACAATTATTTAGACGGATATTCCTCCATGGACAAATCGTTTAACATAGACGGATCTTCTTTCAATAAAATAACTCATATTTCTTTCTTAAGTACTTATACCCCTCATATCCATATTAACGGGTCATAGTCGGCTAGTACATTCTCCCACATTTTGACCCAATTCCTACTATCAGTACTTTCCTTGGATCTTGGCATTACTGAATGTTACACCCCATAATTTTAAGGCAATAGATTGAGAATGTAATTAAGAAAATAATATTCGAGTGTTGGAAGAAAAGTATATTTACATATGTTAATACGGAATAATTTTGGATATAACATATGTGGCGATGAGAATTAATATTGGTGTTGTATCACATATTTACATATGCTAAAAGTATATTATTATATTTACATATGCTAATACGCAATTAGTGTTGTATTGTAAAAAGATGTTGACATTGAGAATAGGGGGTCCATCGAAAATTTCAGATTTTATTAAGTGTGAGATTTATTTTAGTGAGAAGAATAACTAGTGGGCAAGACAAGTGGCACCTAGTGCCCTCCAAGTGGCAAAGGCACCAACATGCATAGGCTTATATCCCTTTTCAGCCCATATGTTCTTATTTTCCTCCCCTTTGTTCGAACAACACCCCTCTCTCATCCTCCATTCTCTCCTTCTCTCCAAAACATATTTTCCCCCATTTCTATAGCCAAGTTAGAGACCAAATTAACTTTCTTTTCCAAAATTAAGTTCCTCTACAAAGTTCTAAGTCATGGTAAACTCCAAACAGTAACTGAAATCGGTAATGCTGGACCGCAATTTTGTCCAGAAACTTTAAGTCTTGGAGACAAGCTATTTGAAAGAAAAACATGCAAGTAATATGATTTTAAACTTATAAAGGATGCATGCATGTCATTGTAACTTGAAGAAATGGTGAAATTAGTGCAAAATGGGAGCAGTGGGTGCCGAATGCACTAGGGACTGCTTTGGCTAATTTAAGGTAATATTTCTTATAGAGTATTTGGAAGTTAAATGATGTTGTAGTTAAGAGATGAACTCATGTTAAAGAGGAATTGGAAATAAAAGAATGCATGTGATTGTTTGGTGTTGTAGTTGAGCCGATGGGAGTGTCATTACCGATTTGGGACTATTTTGTATACATTGGGTTTGATTGTTGTTGTTGTTATTATTGTCACTAATTGCATGTTAAAAATTAAAGGAAATCTTGATATTTAAAGTTGTAATTGTAATATGAAAGTGTTGAAACATGAAATGCATTTTAAGGAATTATGATAAAAGTTATGGAATTATACATTGTGGGTCGAGACATGTATGAAACTGTTGGACATTGTTGTGCTGTATTTAGGGGCTGTTTTGTTGAGTTAGAATGCTGGAATTTTAGTTAAGAACATGCATGTACATTGTGGTAGTTGCTAACATATGTTCTAAAGGAAATAAAGGTGTAGAAAGTGTTACATTATATTCTTGTTGTTGCGGAAAGTATGGACTATTTTTAGTGATTGTTTTAATATGGATTAAGGGAAAGAATGTAGAATGATGGTGTATATGAAGTATATGGGACTGTTTTGGTTATATCTTTAAGTTGTGACTTGTTGTCGATGTTGCTTGTGTGTGAATTGCGGATGTGGGTATAAGCAGGGGAAGTGCTGCCCAATTTGTTTTATAGAAAGAGAGTCATTATTCGATTATATAATGTATGCTAGTAATCATAGAGTTGATGGACATGTTATTATTGTTATAGGTTGAAGTGCTAGTTGAGACGAATTCTAATTATTGAGTTGGTTAATTCGACAATAAGGTATGTTAAACTATTCATTCTTTCTTTTTGGCATGACTTACATAAAATTAGCGTACGGCGGACGTACGTAATTCCAATGAATCCCAATTCCTAGTGATACTTGATATGATAGTTGTCTTTGATTTTTCAGTGATAGTTCATTCTATTTATTCCATTGAGAGTCAAATTGTCACGCCCCGAACCCCGGGCCCGTGACTGGTGCCCTACCTGGGCACCTTTCTACCTTAACAACTAAGTAAATTGCGGAAATTAATAACAGCTCATTTTTTTTTAAAAACCAACGTACGTGTAAGGCAAAGCCGATTAGGCTGCCATATAATATACATAAAAAAAAGACACTACACTGTACACGAGTCCAATCCCACATATGAATACAGACCTCTAGGAGTTACACTGAACTATGACGGGCCAAGGCCCCGCCGTACCCAAAACTGTACAAAGCCTGTACTGAAGGACATATACCAAAGATAAACTCCGTAATGGAGGGAGCTATCCAAAACCCTGAGCAGGATCCTACACCTGCCGATCACCGAACTGCGTACCTAAACCTGCGGCATGAACGCAGCCCCCGAAGGAGGTCAGTACGAAGAATGTACCAAGTATGTGAACAATAAGTACTGTAATGAAATCATAACAGTCTAAACAAAACAGGAGACATGTATGATAGCCAACCTACAGTACATAACACATAAGCAGTCATATCAAGTCAGGGACGCAGGCCCTCAAAGTCACTACTCAGATATAACTATGGGTCTCACGCCCATACATCAATCATGCCCGCGGAATCCTTCCTCGCTGCCGGCAGTCCATGATATACTACAACATCAGTAAGCACACTGAACCTTACAATCATGAGAGCAAATATTAGTATACTTGCAATATAAAATAGGAAGCTCACGATCAAAGCAGGACCACCGCCCGCAGTATCAATAAGCAATCCTACTCCTGGGACTATTTCACCCGCATAAGTCGCGTGGACCCGCATGAGATGTTCCTCGCATGGGACTATTTCACCCGCATAAGCCCTTACGGACCCGCATGAGATATTCCTCGCATGGGACTATTTCACCCGCATAAGTCCTTACGGACCCGCATGAGGTATTCCTCGCATAGGCTGGACCCGTCCGCATGGGACTATTTCACCCGCATAAGCCCTACGGACTCGCATGAGGTATCCCTCGCATCGTGGGTAGCAAATCCACGGAATTATGCATATGCCACAAACCCGGGGACTGACCCCGAAACGACTGTTATAACAATAGCATACAACCGGCTATTTCCAGCACACATAGGCAAATCCTCAATTAACAAGCCAAAGTCCTTACCAAGGCACGCTTAGAATGATTCACAATCAATCAAGCCAGAGTACTTATCAAGGCACACTTAGACTAATTCTCAATTAATCAAGCCAAAGTACTTATCAAGGCATACATAGAATAATTCTCTTTTAACAAGCCAAAGTACTTATCAAGGCACACTTAGACAAATTCTCAATTTATCAAGCCAAAGTACTAATCAAGGCATACATAGAAAAATTCTCTTTTAACAAGTCAAAGTACTTATCAAGGCACACTTAGACAAATTCTCAATTTATCAAGCCAAAGTACTAATCAAGGCATACATAGAATAATTCTCTTTTAACAAGTCAAAGTACTTATCAAGGCACACTTAGACAAATTCTCAATTTATCAAGCCAAAGTACTAATCAAGGCATACATAGAATAATTCTCTTTTAACAAGTCAAAGTACTTATCAAGGCACACTTAGACAAATTCTCAATTTATCAAGCCAAAGTACTAATCAAGGCATACATAGAATAATTCTCTTTTAACAAGTCAAAGTACTTATCAAGGCACACTTAGACAAATTCTCAATTTATCAAGCCAAAGTACTAATCAAGGCATACATAGAATAATTCTCTTTAACAAGTCAAAGTACTATGTAATGCATTCTTTTATAAAAGACTCATTTCTATGTAAAGCCCCAAGATACTAACACCCGTAGTATCAAGGCGTGTCTATTTTTCAAAGTAATTTACTACACTTTTAGAAAACTCATTTGAAGGCTTGAAATCAAGTAACTCCAAATTTTCACAATCTAGGCAACTTATGCCGATTAATCAAAATAGACAACTTTTTAACCTTCCATAAAGCCGTTATAACCAACTTCCCATAAAGCCGTTATAACCCTTTATGGTTTTAGACGTATCCATTCCTTCAATAACCAAGAGACTTATACTATTAAAACCAAGTATCACATACTTACAAATCAAGTTCTTACCTTTCAAAATACTTCAAGTCTCTTAATAGTTAGAAAACAAGTTTTCTTCTACTTTTTAAACCTCAAGTAACTTCACCCTTAACACAAGTTACTTCTCTTAAATCATGTCATTTCTCCTCTTTTAAATCAAATAAGTAAATCACTCCTTTGACTCCCCTAAAGTCATTATAATGACCTTTAGGTTTTAGAACTAAGGCACTAGCCAAAAGATTTGGAAACCACTTCCTTTTTAAGACTACATGTACTTTAAGTAAAAATACCTTCACTTTTAAGAATCCAAACTTCATCAAGAAAATGGATTCTACAACTTACAATCTAAACATCAAAGTACAATCAAGGAAGTACATAGAACAAATTCTATTTTAGGCAATCCAAATACAACCAAGGAATGGATCATTTAAGGAGTAGAACTTACTTTCTTTATCTTTAGGAATCATGCTAGAAGAGGAGATAGTTCACATACCTTTTCGGCTAAATCCACAAGCTAAGCCGAATACACCGTACGTAGAAGTGTCAACCTATAATGGTCACAACAAGGCTATCAACTTCTAGTCTCTATGTAGAATAATACTAAGTATTTAGTCTCTAATTCTACGGAAAATCGGGCAGCACTTCCCTTGTTTCTACTCACTTTGCCACCTTTTTCAAGGCCGAAAACAATAACCAACAAGCCACATTTAAGGCTCCAAAAAACAACCAAACAAAAGTGGATTACACGCCTTACCATACGTGTAAAATTCCGCCCCACAATTCATACGAAGTAGTTCAATACTTACTAGTCATTCTCGGCCAACAATGACTCAACACAAGTCCTTTCCAATTCTTTTTACAATTCCAAGTTCTAAGGTCTAACATGTTATATAGTCTAAACAACTTCAACAACTACAATTTCCTTCTTTAAACAACATGCGACGACTTAAACGAATAATCAACTTGAATTGTAGTCTTAAGGCTAACATGCTAGTTTCCGGATTAGGGTTCCAATAGCCAATAAACATATCAAACTTCATACTGTATAACTCATGCTTGCTAATAACCATAGCTACAATGATAAGTAAACCTTAATTGCTAAAACTACAAGAATATACCTTTATAAGCCCTTAAAAATTTCCAAGATTCCAAAGTCGCGCCTTAGCAATTCTTAGCTCCTTTCCTTAGGTTCCAATCCGCTCCAAGCACTCCTTAGAGGCCTATGAAGAACCCATCTTCAAGTTCCAACTTACAAAGTTGAAGAACTCCCCTAGTTTCCGCCTTGCGACTAACGTAAAAATACGTTTTTTCCGAAATCTTTCTATTGAGATAACCTTACAACACTCTTAGGAACCTTGGTTTTAAGTCTTGTGGCTAATGGACAACTTTTGCAATTTTTTGTGTGGGAGATAGGTGAAACCCGAGAGCTTCATAAGGCTAAGCTCAAGTTCTCTAAATTTTCTAAGTGTAAAATGAGCTTGTCTTGCACTAGCTATGTATATAAAACACAATGGATGGCTAAGATTTCAACACTTGAGTGGTTAGGATAGGTTTCACTAGGATCAAGCCCATGTGGGCAAGTTGACCTTGGTCAACATTATCAAGCTTGGAAGACTTATCTTCCACCATGGTCAATGACCATATTACCCCTCCTCTAATTCGACCAAGACCACTTATGGGGGTGCCACGTGTCGCCCTCTCATTCGTCCATAAAATTCCGTAACCCTCGTGGGCCCCACAAAACGTAAAATTCCTCGGGTGGGCCCCACATGACCAAATCCGTAAAAATAAATTTCCATAATATTAATAAGTTCCATATTCTTCAAATAATGCATTTTGAGAATCCAATTCTCAATAACGAACATTTTTCCTTTCCGACGTCCGGAAGATTTTCCGTCGGAAAAACAATTCTTCCTTTCGTACCAATTTCCAAGTCTTGTTTCCTTTCGTACATTCTCTTTTACATGTTCTGGACTTACGGGGTGTAACATTCTTCCCCTCTTAGAAACATTCGTCCCGAATGTTCTTAGTCGATTGTCAAGTTATACAAATTCGGCATAAACTCTATACTATGCCTATCAATCAAAGCGCACAAGACCAACGATGCCACATGGCCACCACATCATACGTAGACATAACAATGGACCTTTCGTTCGTGGTCCCTTCTCACAAAACTCGAAGGTTCTGATCTCTCAAACACGGATCCTAGAGGTTCCTTTCTTTCCTTACTTGTCATACTTTCTCGTACTTTCAAACTCATCTAGTACACGTACAAAATCTCAAATTATGTTCCCCAATCCTTGGAGTTACTATCCAACTTGTCCAGTATGCTACTTGAATTTCCGCTTAGGCTGTTCTCTGTCCTTACGACCTAGTTCCGGTGGAACGCGTCCACAAACTCGTACAACGATTAACTAAACTTGGGCCTGGCTTCCTCAGGACCCTACCACATAATGGGACCATTTCTAACTGACATCACCCCATTCCAAACTATCGGTGACCGAAATGAGTCCATAACCCGACTCATCGTCACGCTTAACTTCTCATTCTTAGTCCGAAATAAATCTCTCTCTTATTTCAAGGTACTTCTTACCTACCCCTACTCACTGGAGGTTCGTCTCATAAGCCAAAGTATTTCTCTCGCACAATCTTCCACTATCGGTCTTACACTTATACGGGGTAATTACAACTTGTGAACTTTATACAACTATAGTCTCAGTTCACCTATCATTCTTGTCAACATTCTTACTTCTCACTTTACTAATCAAAGTATCCCTACCTCTGGGGTACTATCACTTACAACGGCTAGCACCGCTATCTTGGTCAATAACATAATCGCTTCCTCATGACCCTATAGTCTTCTCTAACCAGAACCGGAGGCTCGTGTTGGGGCCTCAAACACAGCGCAGAAGGACTCGCCATCGCGAACAACATCCGGTCTACCTCGGGCATAAGCCCTATCAACTCTCGAGTCGACTAGTAGCTCTTGCTACTCCTTTTGCCCTTCAGGCGGTTGCCCTCCCAGAGGCATAATCGTAACACAACAAAGCGTCGAGAGGAATTTTCTTACTAACACGCTTCTATGGCACGATCTTAGAGTGAGAAGAATAGAAACCAACTCCTAAATGTCCTGTAGCCTCGCGCATGGGTGTGGCGCAACACACCGATAATCAAGATCACTAGACACGGTCTGAGACATTAGAGGATCGATCGCTCGATACCACTGTCACGCCCCGAACCGGGCAGTGGTGGTGCCCTACAGGCGCACCCTTCTACCTTAACAACTAAGTAAATTGCGGAAATTAATAACAGCTCATTTTTTTTAAAACCAACGTACGTGTAAGGCAAAGCCGATTAGCCGCCATATAATATACATAAACAAAAGACACTACACGTACGAGTCCAATCCACATATGAATACGGACCTGCAGGAGTTACATGAACTATGACCGCCAAGGCCGCTGTACCCAAAATCGTACAAAGCACATCTTGAAGGACATATACCAAAGATAAACTCCGTAATGGAGGGAGCTATCCAAAACCCTGAGCAGGATCCTACACTGCCGATCACCGAATCGTGCCTAAACTGCGGCATGAACGTAGCCCCCCGAAGGAGGTCAGTACGAAGAATGTACCAAGTATGTGAACAGTAAGTACTGTAATGAAATCATAATAGTCAAAACAAAGCAGGAGACATGTATGATAGCCAACCTACAGTACATAACACATAGCGATCATATCAAGTCGGGGGCGCAGCCTCCGAAGTCACTACTCGGATATAACTACGGGTCTCATGCCCATACATCAATCATGCCGCGGAATCCTTCGCCGGAAGTCCATGATATACTACAACATCGTGAAGCCACCTGAACCTTACAATCATGACAAATATTAGTATACTTGCAATATAAAATAGGAAGCTCACGATCAAGCGGGACCACCGCCCGCAGATCGATAAGCAATCCTACTCCGGGACTATTTCACCGCATAAGTCGCGTGGACCCGCATGAGATGTTTCGCGTGGGACTATTTCACCGCATAAGCCGCACGGACCCGCATGAGATATTCCTCGCATGGGACTATTTCACCGCGTAAGTCCTTACGGACCGCGAGGTATTAAATCGCATAGGTTGGACGCCCGCGTGAGACTATTTCACCGCATAAGCCCTACGGACTCGCGTGAGGTATCCTCGCATCGTGGGTAGCAAATCCACTAATTATGCAAATGCCACAAACCCGGATCGACCAACGATTTATACCAATAGCACACCGGCTATTTCAAAGACACATAGGCAAATCCTCGATTAACAAGCCAAAGTCCTTACCAAGGCACGCTTAGAATGATTCACAATCAATCAAGCCAGTACTTATCAAGGCACACGGACTAATTCTCAATTAATCAAGCCAAAGTACTTATCAAGGCATACATAGAATAATTCTCTTTTAACAAGCCAAAGTACTTATCAAGGCACACTTAGACAAATTCTCAATTTATCAAGCCAAAGTACAAATCAAGGCATACATAGAAAAATTCTCTTTTAACAAGTCAAAGTACTTATCAAGGCACACTTAGACAAATTCTCAATTTATCAAGCCAAAGTACTAATCAAGGCATACATAGAATAATTCTCTTTTAACAAGTCAAAGTACTTATCAAGGCACACTTAGACAAATTCTCAATTTATCAAGCCAAAGTACTAATCAAGACATACATAGAATAATTCTCTTTTAACAAGTCAAAGTACTTATCAAGGCACACTTAGACAAATTCTCAATTTATCAAGCCAAAGTACTAATCAAGGCATACATAGAATAATTCTCTTTTAACAAGTCAAAGTACTTATCAAGGCACACTTAGACAAATTCTCAATTTATCAAGCCAAAGTACTAATCAAGGCATACATAGAATAATTCTCTTTTACCAAGTCAAAGTACTATGTACGTACATTCTTTTATAAAAGACTCATTTCTATGTAAAGCCCCAAGATACTAACTCCCGTAGTATCAAGGCGTGTCTATTTTTCAAAGTAAGTTACTACACTTTTAGAAAACTCATTTCAAGGCTTGAAATCAAGTAACTCCAAATTTTCACAATCTAGGCAACTTATGCCGATTAATCAAAATAGACAACTTTTTAACCTTCCATAAAGCCGTTATAACCAACTTCCCATAAAGCCGTTATAACCCTTTATGGTTTTAGACGTATCCATTCCTTCAATAACCAAGAGACTTATACTATTAAAACCAAGTATCACATACTTACAAATCAAGTTCTTAACTTTCAAAATACTTCAAGTCTCTTAATAGTTAGAAAACAAGTTTTCTTCTACTTTTTAAACCTCAAGTAACTTCACCCTTAACACAAGTTACTTCTCTTAAATCATGTCATTTCTCCTCTTTTAAATCAAATAAGTAAATCACTCCTTTGACTCCCCTAAAGTCATTATAATGACCTTTAGGTTTTAGAACTAAGGCACTAGCCAAAAGATTTGGAAACCACTTCCTTTTTAAGACTACATGTACTTTAAGTAAAAATACCTTCACTTTTAAGAATCCAAACTTCATCAAGAAAATGGATTCTACAACTTACAATCTAAACATCAAAGTACAATCAAGGAAGTACATAGAACAAATTCTATTTTAGGCAATCCAAATACAACCAAGGAATGGATCATTTAAGGAGTAGAACCTACTTTCTTTATCTTTAGGAATCATGCTAGTAGAGGAGATAGTTCACATACCTTTTCGGCTAAATCCACAAGCTAAGCCGAATACACCGTACGTAGAAGTGTCAACCTATAATGGTCACAACAAGGCTATCAACTTCTAGTCTCTATGTAGAATAATACTAAGTATTTAGTCTCTAATTCTACGGAAAATCGGGCAGCACTTCCCTTGTTTCTACTCACTTTGCCACCTTTTTCAAGGCCGAAAACAATAACCAACAAGCCACATTTAAGGCTCCAAACAACAACCAAACAAAAGGGGATTACACGCCTTACCATACGTGTAAAATTCCGCCCCACAATTCATATGAAGTAGTTCAATACTTACTAGTCATTCTCGGCCAACAATGACTCAACACAAGTCCTTTCCAATTCTTTTTACAATTCCAAGTTCTAAGGTCTAACATGTTATATAGTCTAAACAACTTCAACAACTACAATTTCCTTCTTTAAACAACATGCGACGACTTAAACGAATAATCAACTTGAATTGTAGTCTTAAGGCTAACATGCTAGTTTCCGGATTAGGGTTCCAATAGCGATAAACATATCAAACTTCATACTATATAACTCATGCTTGCTAATAACCATAGCTACAATGATAAGTAAACCTTAATTGCTAAAACGACAAGAATATACCTTTATAAGCCCTTAAAAATTTCCAAGATTCCAAAGTCGCGCCTTAGCAATTCTTAGCTCCTTTCCTTAGGTTCCAATCCGCTCCAAGCACTCCTTAGAGGCCTATGAAGAACCCATCTTCAAGTTCCAACTTACAAAGTTGAAGAACTCCCCTAGTTTCCGCCTTGCGACTAACGTAAAAATACGTTTTTTCCGAAATCTTTCTATTGAGATAACCTTACAACACTCTTAGGAACCTTGGTTTTAAGTCTTGTGGCTAATGGACAACATTTGCAAATTTTTGTGTGGGAGATAGGTGAAACCCGAGAGCTTCATAAGGCTAAGCTCAAGTTCTCTAAATTTTCTAAGTGTAAAATGAGCTTGTCTTGCACTAGCTATGTATATAAAACACAATGGATGGCTAAGATTTCAACACTTGAGTGGTTAGGATAGGTTTCACTAGGATCAAGCCCATGTAGGCAAGTTGACCTTGGTCAACATTATCAAGCTTGGAAGACTTATCTTCCACCATGGTCAATGACCATATTACCCCTCCTCTAATTCGACCAAGACCACTTATGGGGGTGCCACGTGTCGCCCTCTCATTCGTCCATAAAATTCCGTAACCCTCGTGGGCCCCACAAAACGTAAAATTCCTCGGGTGGGCCCCACATGACCAAATCCGTAAAAATAAATTTCCATAATATTAATAAGTTCCATATTCTTCAAATAATGCATTTTGAGAATCAAATTCTCAATAACGAACATTTTTCCTTTCCGACGTCCGGAAGATTTTCCGTCGGAAAAACAATTCTTCCTTTCGTACTAATTTCCAAGTCTTGTTTCCTTTCGTACATTCTCTTTTACATGTTCTGGACTTATGGGGTGTAACACAAATGATGATTTAATTTGTATATGGTTACTCATGATATTCTATTCGTGCTTGATGTGATTATATCATTTCATCGAGTCCCGGGCCGGGTATGTTCGTGTGCAGCTTCACCGAGTCCCATGATGGGCTGGGTACGATTTGTATATGATGATTTTACCGAGTCCCAGAATGAGCTGGGTACAATATATGTGGACAGGCATCCACGGATATTGACTTCATTTACCGAGTCCCTTGATGGATCGGGTACGGTATGTGTACACATTATATGATTTCACTAAGACAGGGGGCCGTGTACGGTATGTATATGTATATGACTTCATTCACCGAGTCCCATATTGGGCCGGGTACGACAGTTTTATATAGACATACATGACTCTCATTTTATAAGCCACAGGTGCATTGGTATTGTCAGGACCCGACCTCGGGCCCGTGACTGGTGCCTTACCCCGGGCACCCTAGTGATACAACATCAGAGAAAATCAGCGGAAATAAAAACTTAACATGAAACAAGATAAAATAAGAAACAGGCTAACCAAAACGGTTACCTTTCTGCATATATATACACGAGCATACAATCCTTTACAAACCACACTTGCAGCATCTACGGACCTAAGAATGTAACAACTATGATGGGACGGGCCGCCATACCCACGAATGTACAAGTACCTACGATGTGAGGACTATACTAAAAGATAAGCCTCCGGAGAAACGGAGCTTCCCAAACGCTGAACTGCGATCCTATGAACGAGGATCAATAACCGGTGTACCTCTACCTGCGGCATGAACGCAGCCCCCCGAAGGAGGTCAGTACAACAGGTACCAAGTATGTGAAACTAAAAATACTGTAAATGAAATCATAATAGTCTATATAAAGCAGGAGACATGTATGATAACCAAACTACAGTACACAACATATGAGCAGTCATGTCAAGTCAGGGACTCACGCCCTCAAAGTCATCACTCAAAATATAACTATGGGTCTCACGCCCAACATCAATCATGCGTGGAATACCTTCCTCACCGCCGATCTATGATATAATAACACCAAGAAGTACATGAACACGGTCCCACTGTGTCATAGAAACCGTCTGAAGAAATGCACGAAGGCATAGCTACGGATCCACTGCATCATCAATCGACGGGCAAGCACGAAAGCGGCTACGAACCTACCGTACCAACAATACTAAACAACCATATCACGAAGGCGAAGCGTGGCAAGTGCGATAGCCTCTACGAGATCCTCCTGCGCGCGTAGTTGGCGGGGGTAACGAGCTAACCACGAGATCACAACCAGTAAGTCACGAAGCCGTCCAAACACCGACTCGCGAAGGCGACACGTGGCAAGTCGATAGCCTCTACCAGATCCTCACTGCGCCACGTAGGCGGCGGGGCAAGTAACCAGCTAACCACGGATCGAGCGTAAGTCACGATGCCGCGCGAAGGCGACCGCGTGGCAAGTGCGATAACCTCTACGGATCCACTGCGTCACGTGGCGGCGGGGCAAGTAACGGGCTAACCACGGATCACAACCGTAAGTCACGAGACTTCGCCACAAAGCTGAGCAGGGCAATCGAAGGCTAACTACCGAACCAAAGCGAATCGACCACGGCCAGGGCAAGTATGAGAGCCAACTACCAGATACCAAAGCCGAATCAGTAAAACCTCATGGAGAGCTAGTCCATGGAACAACAATCCTAATGGAACCATACCCGTGGGCCACCCAACGTGTCAGTAGGTCCAAGGATATAACGAGATAACCGACCCTCCATCGAGAGACTCGGTAGCACAGAATCAAAACACTTGCACAACAAAGGCTAGAACAACAAGCATAGGCAAGTCAACGTACTCATAGACTTTTATTTTATTACAACAAATTCAGATTTTAACCCCAAGGTACTATGCATTTTAACACTTTAAAAGATCCATTTCTTTCACAAAAAGTCACACGATACTCGTAGTATCAAAATAGAGTAACTATCTTTTTTTTGTAAACCAAAACAATTTCCATACCTTCTTTTGAAATAAACTATTTTAAGACAAAAACATGCCTTTCTTTTAAACCAAAACACTTTAGTTCCTCGAATCTCCTTTCTTTTAGAAATCAAGTTCCTTACTTTGGAATTTAAGAAAAATCAATACTTGTTATTAATGATCTTATTAAAGCAGCCATGATCTAGGAAATATAATACAATTTTGTCTTATCTTAGCTTCTATGCAGATGGATATTTCTACTGGTTTTAATATAATTAATTATTAGTCAATACCTTTTCCTTTATTAACGCTGCAGTGGTTTGTTCGATAATTTTTCTCATGTTCGAAATCAATATACTATTTCCTTTTAAAACCCAATTACCCATTCTCATAAAAGCGGTTTCACAACTTTTTAACACAAACCAAGTCCGTACTAATTCACATCAAGTCATTTATAAGTCAATTCTCTTATCTTTTTAAAAACCCCAAACCATTTCTTTACCTACATAAAGTTGTTATAACAAACTTCCCATAAAGCCGTTATAACCCTTTATGTTTTAAACCAACCAAATTCGTTTAGCACACGTACGTCTACCGTACTACATAGTTCACACAATCATGCTAGAAAAGATAGGAAGAGGTTCACATACCTCGCGACGATTATCGACAATTAGCAAAACGCTCCAAGTACTATACCCTTGCTAGCCTTTTCCACCCTTCAAGTAGAATACGCTACTCGTAGTACTTCAACCTATAATGGTCATAAAATGTCTATTAATCTCTAGCTCTCTTCGTAGAATATTCTAAGTACAAGGTCACTAAATTCTACGGAAAATTGGGCAGCACTTCCTTTGTTTCTACATACTTTGCCACCTTTTTCAAGGCCGAATTCAATAACCAAACGCCACACTTAAGGCTCAATCAATTCAGCAATTACAAAGGGGATTACACGCCCTACAAGACGTGTAAAATTCCGCCCCTCAATTGACATCAAAACTAGTCCACAAAATACAATGTCTACTCGGCAACTTGAGATACAACAACACCAATTCTTATCCAATTTAAGTTCTTGGGTCAAACATGTTATATAGTCATAAACAACTTCCACAACTACAATTTCCTTCTTTATATAACATATGACAACTAAACTAGTAACCAATTTGAATTACAATCTTAAGGCTAAACATGCTAGTTTCGGATTAGGGTTCCAATAGTCAATTCACTTATCAAACTTCATAATATACCTCATGCTTGCTAATATCCAAAGCTACAACAAGTAGAAATCTTAATTACTAAAACGACAAGAATTATACCTTTACAAGCCCTTAAAATTTCCAAGATTCAAAGTCGCTCCTTAGCAATTCTTAGCTCCTTTCCTTATGCTCCAATTCGCTCCAAGCACTTCTTAGAAGCCTATGAATAACCCATCTTCAAGTTCCAACTTCAAAGTTGAAGAACTCCTTAAGTTTCCGCCTTGCGACTAATACGAAAACGCCACTTTTTCGGGATCTTTCTATTGAGATAACCTTACAACACTCTTAGGAACCTAGGGTTTAAGTCTTGTGAACAATGGAACAAAATTACAAAATTTTTGTGTGGATTTTTCACTAAAGCCGAGAGCACCCTAAGCCTCTCTCAAGTTCTCTAAAATTTTCTAAGTGTTGGAAGACAAGTCTTGCACTAGTGTGTATATATAAAACAATGGAGGGTCAAGATTATAACAAATGTGTGGCTAGGATGAAGATCACATGGATAATGGCCAAGTGGACAAGTTGACTTGGTCAATACACTCAAGCTTGAAGACTTTCATCCACAAGGGTCAAATGACCATCCTATCCTTGCATTAAATCGTCCAAGACCATATGAGGGGGTGCCACGTGTCGCCCTCTCATTCGTTCATAAAATTCCGTAACCCTCGTGGGTCCCACAAAACGTAAAATTCCTCGGGTGGGCCCCACATGACCAAATCCGTAAAAATATAAATTCCAAAATTCTTATAAGTTCTTAAAGCCTTAAATACCAAAGTTGAGAATCCAATTCTCAATAATAAACCTCTTTCCTTCACGAAGTTCGGAAATTTTTCCGTCGAAAAATCACATCTTTCTTCCTTTCCAATATTACTGTCGTATTCTCGTACGTATGTCCTCACATATATACCCTGGAACTACGGGGTGTAACATTCTTCCCCCCTCAGAAACATTCGTCCCGAATGTTCCTTCTAAGTCTCAAAACATACACGCGCCGGTATAGTCTTCACTACTATACTTACAAAACCAATTATGCCACACCTGGCCATAATATAACACATGCGCAAAACTCGAATCCAAGCCAACGAGGAACCATCTCTAACGTGTATATAAAAGAACACTAAAGCTTCCACTCATGGTCTAAAGGATACTTCCTTCACCTCGTTACTTCACAAAAAGATCACTTCCCTTCTCTTAACACATGTTCACTTCTTCCCTTACTCGTCGTACCTTCCTCGAACACCCGAACTCTTTTTATTACACGTACCACACTTCAGTCATCGCTTCAGTTTCCAAAACCTTGGAGTCACTACCCCCAAACCCAGTCATCTTACTAGCCTCAAATTCCTTTAAGGCCATTCCCAGCCTCCACGCTCCGATTCTGGTCGAACACATCCACGAACTCATACGATGGTTACCTAAACTTGGGCCTAGCACCCTCGTGACCCTACCACCTGGCGGGACCACCTCAAACTGACCCCACCTCATTCCGGGCTGCGGGTTGACCCGCGACCTGGCCTCAACCCGACCCATTATCGCGCCAAACTCTCTCGTTCCCCGATCCGGAGCAATCTTACTAATTCACGTCATGAAAGCTACCACTTCTATCACAACTGTCACGACCCATTCCGGGGCCCGTGACTGGTGCCTTACCGGGGCACCCAAGTAGTCATACATCAGAGTAATCAGCGGAATATAAAACAAGACATGAAACAGTTTGTAAAATAAGACACAGTTATGTGAGAAAACGTCGCCTTTCGACATATATATATATAAACATGGTTTAGCAGTTACATCCGAAAGCGCACAACATAGCTCTGAGACCTCTAAGGAAATATACAACTATGGCGGGACAGGGCCCCGCCATACCCTGACTATACAAAACTATCTACAACAGGGAGATCATACCCAAAAGTAGAGCCTCCGGAGAAGATGGAGCTCCTGACACCAACGCAAAGATCCTAAGGATGCGGATCTAACACCTGTTTGCCCTTACCTGCGGCATGAGCGCGGCCAGAAGGAGGTCGATAACAGTACTAAGTATGTGAAGCAGAAAAACTGAAATGAAATCATATCATTTTAAAACCGGTTTACAAATATGCGAAACAACGAATGTAGCGCACATAGTGCCACATCATAAACAAGAGAAACAATAGGTAAGCGTAATAGGTCTTTTCTAGGTGCGAATGATCGAAGCGGGGCCACTCGCCGTATTATCATTCGCAAGCCTAATCCTGAACTCGAGTCGCATGGGCCACTCACCAGGCCCGTATGAGGTATAACCCGCGTCGAGGTAGCTACTCCTCGGCATCGTCTGGACTCGTTGTCGCGTGGCCACATAGACCGCGTGAGGCATAACCCGCATACTAACACGGAACTCTCGTAGCTCGCGCCGGCCCCCGGACCCGCATGAGGTATTCTCGAATCATGGTCCTGGACACGCGAGTCTACCCCGCGTCGGAGGCGACTTAACCGGTATCATCTCAAGAGGTAAGTGATATAGTACTAACACAGCGAACTTATAGTTCAAACAACATAAGCATAAGTAAGATCGACCTCTTTACACAAACGTTACAAGATACTAACACATAGCATCACAATATGTCTACTCACCAAAACCATCTTATTATACCTTTCAGAAATCAATACAAGTCTTTTATAAAACACATAAGTAAACTGTTCCTTTTTATAAAACTTAAGCCGTTATACGTAACTTCCCATAAAGCTAGTATAACCCTTAAGCTTCGTGTTTTAAAAACAACTATTCTTCTTCTTTCAAAACTGTGTTATAATTCTTTTGAAAGACTTTTAAGATCTTTATTATTCAGGCTTAAGTCGCAAGACATTGCCGTAAGTATTATTCAGGCTTAAGTCGAAAGACATTGCCGTAGTTATTATTCAGTTAACACATGTACGTCTACCGTACTATATATATATTTAAAATATCATGCTTTAGGAAGAATCACATACCTTCTCGGCGAAAACCTCCTGCCAAGTTGAATATGTCGCGCGCAGAGAATCAGCCTATAATAGTCACAGACATCTATCAAAGTCTAGACTACTCTGAAGGTCATTCTAAACAGAGGGTTCACAATTCTACGGAAAGTCGGGCAGCACAACCCTACCCGGTGAGCTATATGAGTCTACTGTGAAAACAGTCCTATGTGAGTACAGTCCAATTATTCTTCTAAGTATTTAATACTTATTCTTATACTTCTACAGTATGCATTCTCTAATACAAAAGAGGGTTAGGATTATTTACCTCGGTAAGCCCAATAATATCCAAGATAAAAGTCGCGCCTGAGCAAGGTTTAGCTCCTAAGTTGTACGCTCCGGTAGCTCCAAGAAAACCTTAGAAGTTCTTCACAACTTCTACTAAGGACTAAGGGATTTGGGCTAGGGTATTTTGGGCATTATAACAATACTAGAAGGCAACTTTTCTACCAAGGGAGGGTCGGTTTGGCTAGGCTAGGGAAGCCTCGGCCAACTTTACTCAAGGGGGGGGGGGGAAGGTGTTTGGACGAAATGGCTTTAAGGGAGAGGCGAGGATTTTTCAAGACTTGGAAGTAATTTTGTGGATGAAGAACTCTTCATCTAAGTGGGTGTTTATAGGTCAAGCCATGGCCAACCAAGGGCCAAGATGATGCCAAGTGCAAGGCAAGTGTAAGGCCAAGATTAGGGCAAGTGTCCTTGGCCAACTTGCACACAAAATATCCTACCTAATCCTTGACTTGTGCAAAGGCACAAAAAACGTGCCAACCTTGTCCAATTCGTCCAATGGACGATTTCAAGTCCACCAATTGGAGGGTGCCAAGTGTCGCCCTCCCGTTGGTCCAAAATGTTTCGTCTCTCGGAAAAATCCGCAAAAATTAGAAATGGCATAGCCGGAATTTACCTACGAAAGTCGTGGAAAGCGTTTACGTCGGAAAACTATTCGTTTAGTGAGTTGTGCCCAAGAAAAACGTTTTGTGCCTAAACTTTAAGGCTAGACTTTTGTACGTATTCCCTTACGTACATACTCTGGAAATACGGGGTATAACATTCTCCCCCCCTTAGAAACATTCGTCCCGAATGTTCCTTCCCAAGACAGTTAACGATAAGATTCTTCATAACTTAAACAGTTGCAAATGCCACACACGGCCACAGAACAACACTTAGGCATAAACGATAATGAAGATTTACAAGTAGGAAAGTGAATTACCTGGAGGTGTGGGGAATAGGTGAGGATACTTCTGCCTCATGTCCTCCTCGGCTTCCCACGTCATCTCCTCCCTGAGCTCGTTCCGCCACAAGACTTTGTGGAAGCCCGTCCTTCGTCATGAGCGCCTAACGACGATCGATTATCGCTATGGGAATCTCCTCATCGATAACCCGCCAGTCACTGGACATCGTCAATCGGATGCACTCTAGATGGATCCGATACATCTCTCAACATAGAAACATGAAACACCGGATGCACCGCCTCCGGTCGGACGGCAGATCCAACTCATAGCAACCTTGCTTACCTGCGAACAACTGTCGACCCAATGTACTGGTGAGTTTCCCTTCTTCCGAATCTCATCACACCGCCATGGGTGACACCTTTAGGAAAACCCAATCATGAACCTCGAACTCCGGATCTGCGACGATGATCTGCATCGACTTACATCGACTACGGTGTCAATAGCGCCTCGGATAAGCTTCACCTTATCCAGCACTGCTGCACCAAATCTGGTCCCACTAATGCACCTCTCCACATCGAACCAGCCTATAGGCGATCTGCACTTCCTCATACAAGGCCTCATAAGGCGCCATCTGAATCTTTGGGTGGTAGCTATTATTATACGCGAACTCAACTAGAGGCAAATGATCCTCCCAACTACCGCGAAGTCAATAACACGGGCTCGCGGCATATCCTCGAAGTGCGGATAGTGCGCTCTGCTGCCTGTCATGCTCGTGGATGAAATGCGTACTCGTGCTCACTGCGTCCTAAACCCCTCTGGAAGGACCTCCAGTTAGCGTGGCGGGCTCCTGCATGCGATATGATCGAAATAGGGACTCCATGCGATCGGCGATCTCTCGGATGTAAAGTCGGCATAATCCTCGGTGAAAAAGTCGTCTGACGGGAAGAAAGTGGGCTGATTTAAATCGGCTGTCGGCGATAACTCATATAGAATCATGTCTCCTCCGAGTGCGAGGTAATCCGTGATGAAGTCCATGTTGACCACCTCCCACTTCCGGTCGGGATCTCTATCGTCGTAACAAACCACGGGCCTGCGGTGCTCTACCTTCACCTTGACAACACGGGCACCGAGCTACGAACTCGCAGCGTCCTCTTCAAGCCATCCCACCAATACGGATCTAAGGTCGTAGTACATCTTGGTCGACCACGGATGGATAGAGTAACGCGCCTTGTGTGCTTCCCAAGAACTGCTGCCGAAGTCACGAAACATCCGGAACACACAACCGCCTCAAACCTTAGCACCCCATCAGGTGCTACCTCAGGACCGCTTGCCTCACGAAGAGTTGTATCACGATAACGTGTCAAAAGCTGGATCCTCGGCTGTTGCCTCTTCACCTCGCCGGCGATGGAAGACTCGGCAACCTCACGAACTCTAACCCCATCGCTATCGAGAATCAATCAAGCGGACACGAAGGCTCGCTAATCGATGCAAATCACGAACCATGTCCTCATCTCTAGCGCACATCCGATAGGCTCCCCATCGACCTACGACTAAGAGCATACGCCTAACATTGGCCTTCCCGGGTGGTACAGGGATATCAACATCGTAATCCTTAAGCAACTCTAACCACCGTCTCGCCGTAAGTTCGGCTCCTCCGGTGAAGATATCTTGGAGGCTCTTGTGGTGCGTATAAATATCCACGTGAACCCCATACAAATAGTTCCTCGGATCTTGGCGTGAATCGCTGCGCGATTCCAAATCATGGGTGGGGTAGTTCCTCTCGTGTTTCTTAAGCTGTCGGGATGCGTACGCTATAACTCTACCATGCTGCATCAACACACATCCCAGCCCGATGCCTGACGCAGACAATACACAACATAACCGTCTGGACCTGCGGAAGAGTAAGAACGAGGCGGTCGTCGATCTCTCTTTCAAGAATCGGAAACCCTACTACAAGCATCAGTCCATCAAACTTGCCGCCCGAGTCGGCCTAGTCAAAGTGCAGAAGATAAGCAAACTTCTCTACGAACCGATAATAACTGCAAGGCCCGAGCTGCGAACCTCTGTCGGAGTAGTAGGTCTAGGCCAACTCCGGACTGCCTCGATCTTGGTCGTATCTACCTGAATACCATCGGCCCCGACAATGTGCCCAAGAAAAGCCACCGAAGTTAACCAAAACTCACATTTGGAAAACTTGGCGTCTGTTCTTGAGTCGGAGAAGCTGTCGGCCTGATCGCCAAATGCTCGCATGCTCGCTCTGGCGAGAATAAGCCAAGATATCATCAATGAACACTATCACAACCGTGTCCAAAAATGGTTTGAACACTCGGGTCATCAAATCCATGAATACGCCGGAGCATTGGTCAACCCAAAAGACATGACCCTGAACTCATAATGCCGTGCGGTCCGAATGCGATCTAGGGACATCCACCTCTCGACTACTTTGATGATAGCGACGCAGATCAATCTTGGAGAAACATCTCGCCTCGCAATCGGTCGAACAAATCATCAATCACGGGAAGGGTATACGTTCTTAATGGTCACCTTGTTCACCGTTTTGTAGTCAACACACATGCGCGGCGTCCGTCCTTCTTCTTCACGAACAATCTGGCGCCCAGGGGAGAAACACTAGGTCGATAAAACCGCTTCTCGGCAAATCCCTAAGGCGGTCCTTCACTCTCTCAACTCGGCGGTGCCATTCGTATGGCGGAATGGAAATAGCCGAGTGTCCGCAATATGTCTATACAAAACTCAATCTCCTCTCGGGAGGATGCGAGGTCGTCTGGAAACACGTGCGGGAACTCTCGACCACTGGGCCCGACGGAAAATCTGGTGCCGCAACCCGATATCAAACACCCGAGCGAGATGGTAGATATACCCGCCGCACCATCTTCCCAGCCTTGAGGTAGGAAATAAACCTACCCCCGGCGATACCGTGCTCTTCCCACTCAACAACCGCTCCTCGGAAAGCTGGAACCGTACTACTCTCTCTCTGCGGTCTACATTGGCGTAGCAAGAAGCTAGCCAATCCATCCCCATGATCACGTCGAAGTCAATCATCTCCAACTCTATCAAGTCGGCTGGGTATGGCGACGTAAATGAATCACGAGGACAAGCTCTATATACGCCGAGCTACCACCGAATCACCCATGGCGTAGCTACCTCGAAAAGGGTCTATGGACTCGGGCTCTATCCCTATCCTACTAGCAACAAGGGAGATATATGGGGCCAGTAGAACCGGATCTATCAAAGCATACACATCAAACCGTGAACCGATAAAGTACTGGCGACATCGGTGAGGCCTCCCGATCTGTCGGTGGACAAAGCATAAATGCGGTTACGAGGACCGCTAGAAGCTGGGACGAGCCACGACCTGCGCGACCTGGCGACCCATGAGTACCACGCCTCGGGGCGATAAGCGTAGGAGATGATGAAGCGGCAACACGAAGGTGAGCCCTACCACCGCGCCCCGGTCGGACGATCCCTCATAAAGTGACCTGCTGGCTACAGCGTAACAAGATCCAAAAGTAGTACCACACTTCCGTAATGGGATCTGGCGTCGGCCACAGGGGGTAGTCCCGTCGGCGATCTCTACTGCTACGGGCGTCCGAAGCCACGGGCCAGTGCGCCTCGAATACTCCGGGTGTCTGAGGGCGGTGCGGGAGTGCTCGAGTGGGCGTGGTGCAAATCTAGGCTTCGAGGCCGCCACCACGATAGCCACCGAAGACCCTCCGCCTGGCCTTCTGCTTCTGTCCACTCGTCGACCTCTGCGCTCGCCGCATCAGGCGTGAGCTGCGTCACGGGTAATGTCCATACGGTGAAGAAAACACTCGCATGACTCGGCCATATAATCATCTAGCCCGGTGACGTAGCGGTGCACCCTATCCTCCATATCTGCTACCAACGCTGGGACATATCGAGCCAATGAATCAAACTCGACATTGTACTCCCTGACAGTGCGTCCTCTCTGCCTCAGCAGTAAAAATCTATCAGCCCGCGCCCTCGCCGTGCGTGGAGGCAAGAAGTGAGTGAGGAAAGCCTGCGAGAACTCATCCCAGTAGTGAGGACGCGTGCTCTCCCGGGATAACTCCATGAATCAAACCAATCGACTGCGGTATCACGCAGCCGATGCGAACCGAAGGTCACAGACTCGGTCTCTGAGGCCTTGATCACCCGCATGATCCTCTGAAGCTGACGGATGAACTCCTGCGGATCATCCTCCGGCCTCGACCCGTAAAACTCTGGCGGGCTACAACTCAAAAAATCCCGTAGTCTCAAACTATCTGCCCTCGGGTGCACGGGTGCGATCGCCCAGGCTGAGCTGGGCTGCGCGTCCGGCCTATCCTAGTATCGGCCACAACTCTAGCGATAGTGGGCCATCTCCTTGTGCCACTAACTCCTCAGCGGTGTGGGGCGGGAGGTGTGGGTGCTGTGGTCTCTTTGGGTGGCGGCGTCATAGAACTTCGCCGTCTCGGTATAGGCGGGCACGAGCCCTCGTGACTCGGGTGTCTGCTAGCAGCTCCTCATCGCCTTGCCCTTACGGGCGGGTTGCCTTACGTGGAGGCATAAGCTATTCTGAAAGGAATACGTTAGAGGGTCCAACCTATAACATGACTTCTAAAGCACGATCTCGGAATGAGAAGAATGAAACCAATCCTAAATATCCTATAGCCTCATGATTATTGGTGTGGTGCGCACAACACACCGATAATCAAGACTTCTACTAGATACGGTGCAGACACTTTCCGAGGATTAACTGCTCTGATACCACTTTTGTCACGACCCATTCCGGGGCCCGTGACTGGTGCCTTACCGGGGCACCCAAGTAGTCATACATCAGAGTAATCAGCGGAATATAAAACAAGACATGAAACAGTTTGTAAAATAAGACACAGTTATGTGAGAAAACGTCGCCTTTCGGCATATATATATATAAACATGGTTTAGCAGTTACATCTGAAAGCATACATGGCTCTGAACCTCTAAGGAAATATACAACTATGGCGGGACAGGGCCCCGCCATACCCTGACTGTACAAAACTATCTACAACAGGGAGATCATACCCAAAAGTAGAGCCTCCGGAGAAGATGGAGCTCCTGACACCAACGCAAAGATCCTAAGGATGCGGATCTAGCACCTGCTTGCCCTTACCTGCGGCATGAACCACGGCCGAAGGAGTCGATAACAGTACTAAGTATGTGAAACTGTAAAATACTGAAATGAAATCATATCATTTTAAAACCAGTTTACAAATATGCACGAAACAACCAATGTAACTGCACATAGTGCCACATCATAAACAAGAGCAACAATAGGTAACTGTAATAGGTCTTTTCTAGGCTGCGAATGATCGAAGCAGGGCCACTCGCCCGTATTATCATTCTGCAAGCCTAATCCTGGACTCCCGGAGTCCGCATAGGCCACTCACATGGGCCCGCATGAGGTATAACCCCGCATCGAGGGTAGCTACTCCTCGGCATCGTCTGGACTCGTTGTCGCGTGGCCACATAGGCCGCGTGAGGCATAACCCGCATACTAACACCGGAACTCGTAGCTCGCGTAGGCCTCTGGACCGCATGAGGTATTCTCGAATCGGGGTCCTGGACGCTGAGTCTACCGCGTCGGAGGCGACTTAACCCGGTATCATCTCGAGGTAAGTGATATAGTACTAACACAACACATAGTTCAAACAACATAAGCGTAAGTAATCGACCTCTTTACACAAAGCGTTACAAGATACTAACACGTAGCATCATAATATGTCTACTCACCAAAACCATCTTATTATACCTTTGAGAAATCAATACAAGTCTTTTATAAAACACATAAGTAAATCGTTCCTTTTTATAAAACTTAAGCCGTTATCGTAACTTCCATAAAGCTAGTATAACCCTTAAGCTTCGTGTTTTAAAAACAACTATTCTTCTTCTTTCAAAGCGTGTTATAATTCTTTTGAAAGACTTTTTAAGATCTTTATTATTGGGCTTAAGTCGCAAGACATTGCCGTAAGTATTATTCGGGCTTAAGTCGAAAGACATTGCCGTAGTTATTATTCGATTAACACATGTATGCGTCTCAGTACTATATATATATTTAAAATATCATGCTTTAGGAAGAATCACATACCTTCTCGGCGAAAACCTCCTGCCAAGTTGAATATGTCGCGCGCAGAGAATCAGCCTATAATAGTCACAGACATCTATCAAAGTCTAGACTACTCTGAAGGTCATTCTAAACAGAGGGTTCACAATTCTACGGAAAGTCGGGCAGCACAACCCTACGGTGAGCTATATAAGTCTCTTTGTGAAAAGCAGTCTATGTAGTCTGATTCAATTATTCTTCTAAGTATTTAATACTTATTCTTATACTTCTACAGTATGCATTCTCTAATACAAAAGAGGGTTAGGATTATTTACCTCGGTAAGCCCAATAATATCCAAGATAAAAGTCGCGCCTGAGCAAGGTTTAGCTCCTAAGTTGTACGCTCCGGTAGCTCCAAGAAAACCTTAGAAGTTCTTCACAACTTCTACTAAGGACTAAGGGATTTGGGCTAGGGTATTTTGGGCATTATAACAATACTAGAAGGCAACTTTTCTACCAAGGGAGGGGGGGTCGGTTTTGGCTAGGCTAGGGGGGGGGGGAAGCCTCGGCCAACTTTACTCAAAGGGGGGGGGGGAGGTGTTTGGACGAAATGGCTTTAAGGGAGAGGAGAGGATTTTTCAAGACTTGGAAGTAATTTTGTGGATGAAGAACTCTTCATCTAAGGGGGGTATTTATAGGTCAAGCCATGGCCAACCAAGGGCCAAGATGATGCCAAGTGCAAGGCAAGTGTAAGGCCAAGATTAGGGCAAGTGTCCTTGGCCAACTTGCACACAAAATATCCTACCTAATCCTTGACTTGTGCAAAGGCACAAAAAACGTGCCAACCTTGTCCAATTCGTCCAATGGACGATTTCAAGTCCACCAATTGGAGGGTGCCAAGTGTCGCCCTCCCGTTGGTCCAAAATGTTTCGTCTCTCGGAAAAATCCGCAAAAATTAGAAATGGCATAGCCGGAATTTACCCTACGAAAGCTGTGGAAACGTTTCGTCGGAAAACTATTCGTTTAGTGAGTTGTGCCCAAGAAAAACGTTTTGTGCCTAAACTTTAAGGCTAGACTTTTGTACGTATTCCCTTACGTACATACTCTGGAAATACGGGGTATAACAACAACTACCCATGGAATTATGACACAAATACTCCATGTATACTATGCACTCTGACAAAGATCACCCGCAAAATCTTTTACTCAAGACGGCCTTACATCTAAGGTCTCAATTGTCATAATTTCTAAGGTTCACAAATTTTCTCATCCCCAGACTTACCCTTTTCACTAACCAGGCTTCTAAATCACATTTTAACACAAAGCTATCCGAACATAACACTTAACACATCATCATAACATCAATACATACTAGTCTCTAGAGGGTTAAGGATATACCTGTAACTCGCTTCACTTTCCCTTGCCGCTACCTGCAGTGGACACTCTTTCGCAAAATGGCGTCTTGCCGCATAAGTATAACAATCTCCCAAACTAGTACGACACTCTCCCTATG
Source organism: Przewalskia tangutica (assembly GCA_029844215.1). NCBI lineage: Eukaryota > Viridiplantae > Streptophyta > Magnoliopsida > Solanales > Solanaceae > Przewalskia > Przewalskia tangutica. Next base: position 135,248 of record JAQGDG010000177.1, on the reverse strand, counting down.
GGTTTTACCACAGCGGATACTGCGAGATACGGGTAGCCTCATCCGGCGAGTACTCCTACTCCCCAGAAAATCTAAAACACAGGAGCTCGACCGCTCACGAATACCTGGGCGTACGAAGGCAGGAGGACCACTGCATCTTGGCGGAGGTGTATAACTAACTTTATTCTTTGGCGGTCCGCCTCGAAAGTTACCAAAGGACCTGCTTGTCTTGGCCTCTTATCGCGATCTGATCCGCGTCGGTCTTTACGTTCCTCCATCCCCTGTGCATAAGCCTGTATACGAGCAATGTCCATGCCCGGCTGAAGAGCTACACCTGAGCAAGCCTCTGCCAAATAATCATCGAGCCCGGTGATGTAGCGGTGCACCCTGTCCTCCATATCTGCTACTAACGCAGGGACATATCGAGCCAACGAGTCAAACTCAACGTTGTACTCGATCGCGTCCTCTGTCTCGGCATCAAAAATCTATCGGCCGTGCTCTCTCATACGTGGCGGCAGAAATGACCAGAATGCCTCGGAGAACTCGTCCCAAAGCGGTGGGCGCATGCACTTCGGGGACAGCTCGCGAATCAAACTTGATCACTGCGGTATCACGCATGGCCGTCTGAACCTAAGACCAGCGACTCGGTCTCGAAGCCTTGATCACTCTCATGATCCATGTAGCGTCGGATGAACTCCTGCGGATCATCCTCGTACCTCGACCGTAGAACTCTGCGGTGTAACTCGAAAGTCACAGCCTCAAACTATCCGATCTCGGGTGAACCCACGGGTCTTCTGGGCTGCTGCGTCTAGCCTATCCTCGTATGCGGCCCACGATCACGGCTAGTAATCGGGCCCGTCTCCGTAACCCGTCTCCTGCTCCGGTGTGGGGTGAGGCTCAGTGCAGTGGTCTCGGTAGCCTGCTGCGCCTCTAAACTCTCTTTGAAATGGCGGCGTGAAAACTCGCCCGTCTGAAGCACTATTCGGTAATGGCCGGCTGCGCCCTCGTACTCCTCTGTGTCTACTAGCGGCTCCTCGGCTGCCTTACCGCCTGGGCGGGTTGCCTTGCGTGGAGGCATAGCGGTAAAGCGAAATCGTCGAGAGGGTCCAACTTATAACACTCTACAGGCACGATCTCGAGTGAGAAGAATGAAACCAATCCTAAATATCCTATGGCCTCGATTATTGATGTGGTGCCGCGACACCGATAATCAAGACTCTACTAGATACGGTCTGTAGACACTTTCCGAGTACTAACTGCTCTGATACCACTTTTGTCAGGACCCGACCTCGGGCCCGTGACTGGTGCCTTACCCCGGGCACCCTAGTGATACAACATCAGAGAAAATCAGCGGAAATAAAAACTTAACATGTAACAAGATAAAATAAGAAACAGGCTAACCAAAACGGTTACCTTTCTGCATATATATATACACCTGAACAGTTACAATCCTTTACAAACCACACTTACTTGATCTGAGACCTCTAAGAATGTAACAACAACTATGACGGACGGGGCCGTCATACCACAGATGTACAAGTACCTACGTGAGAGGACTATACCAAAGATAAGCCTCAGGAGAAAAGGCTTCCCAAGCTGACTGCGATCCACATGAGCGAGGATCAACAGCCGGTGTACCTCTACTGCGGCATGAGCGGCCCCGAGAGGTCGATCTGGCCAAGTGCAGTATGTGGCCCGAATATCTGTAAATGAAATCATAATAGTCTATATAAAGCGGGAGACATGTATGATAGCAAACTACGATTACCTGACATATAAGCGATCGTGTCAGTCGGGGACTCGCGCCTCAAAGTCATCACTCAAATATAACTATGGGTCTCACGCCACAACATCAATCATGCGTGGAATACCTTCCGCTGCCGGCGATCTATGATATAATAACACGAAGTACATGAACACGGGTCCCACGTGTCGCCGGCCGTCGGGGCAAATGACGAAGGCATAGCTACGGATCCACTGCATCATCAATCGGCGGCAAGCGGAAATCGGCGGCTACGAACCTACCGTACCAGCAATACTAAACAACCATATCACGAAGGCGACACATGGCAAGTGCGATAGCCTCTACGAGATCCTCCTGCGCCACGTAGGCGGCGGTGGCAAGTAACGGGATAACCACCAGATCCTGGCCGTAAGTCACGGCTTCATCCAAACAACGACTCGCGAAGGCGACCGTGGCAAGTCGATAGCCTCTACCAGATCCTCACTGCGCCACGTGGCGGCGGGGGCAAGTAACCGAGCTAACCACGGATCACAACCGTAAGTCACGATGCCGCGCGGTGAAGGCGACACGTGGCAAGTCGATAACCTGCGGATCCACTGCGTCACGTAGGCGGCGGAGGCAAGTAACGGGCTAACCACGGATCACAACCGTAAGTCACGAGACTTCGCCACAAAGCGAGCGGGGCAATGCGAAGGCTAACTACGAACAAAGTCGAATCAGCCACGGCCAGGGGCGAAATGCGAGCCAACTACGGATACCAAAGCGAATCGGTAAAACCTCGTGGAGAGCTAGTCCGTGGAACAACAATCCTAATAGAACCATACCGTGGGCCCAGCGTGTCGATGGGTCCAAGGATATAACGAGATAACCGACCCTCCATGAGAGACTCGGTAAGCAGAATCAAAACACTTGCACAACAAAGGCTAGCACAACAAGCATAGGCAAGTCAACGTACTCATAGACTTTTATTTTATTACAACAAATTCGGATTTTAACCCCAAGGTACTACGCATTTTAACACTTTAAAAGATCCATTTCTTTCACAAAAAGTCACACGATACTCGTAGTATCAAAATATAGTAACTATCTTTTTTTTGTAAACCAAAACAATTTCCATACCTTCTTTTGAAATAAACTATTTTAAGACAAAAACATGCCTTTCTTTTAAACCAAAACACTTTAGTTCCTCGAATCTCCTTTCTTTTAGAAATCAAGTTCCTTACTTTGGAATTTAAGAAAAATCAATACTTGTTATTAATGATCTTATTAAAGCAGCCATGATCTAGGAAATGTAATACAATTTTGTCTTATCTTAGCTTCTATGCAGATGGAGGTTTCTACTGGTTTTAATATAATTAATTATTAGTCAATACCTTTTCCTTTTTTAACGCTGCAATGGTTTGTTCGATACTTTTTCTCATTTTCGAAATCAATATACTATTTCCTTTTAAAACCCAATTACCCATTCTCATAAAAGCGGTTTCACAACTTTTTAACACAAACCAAGTCCTTACTAATTCACATCAAGTCATTTATAAGTCAATTCTCTTATCTTTTTAAAAACCACAAACCATTTCTTTACCTACATAAAGTTGTTATAACAAACTTCCCATAAAGCCGTTATAACCCTTTATGTTTTAAACCAACCAAATTCGTTTAGCACACGTACGTCTACCGTACTACATAGTTCACACAATCATGCTAGAAAAGATAGGAAGAGGTTCACATACCTCGCGACGATTATCGACAATTAGCAAAACGCTCCAAGTACTATACCGCGCTAGCCTTTTCCACCCTTCAAGTAGAATACGCTACTCGTAGTAGTTCAACCTATAATGGTCATAAAATGTCTATTAATCTCTAGCTCTCTTCGTAGAATATTCTAAGTACAAGGTCACTAAATTCTACGGAAAATCGGGCAGCACTTCCTTTGTTTCTACATACTTTGCCACCTTTTTCAAGGCCGAATTCAATAACCAAACACCACATTTAAGGCTCAATCAATTCAGCAATTACAAAAGGGATTACACGCCCTACAAAACGTGTAAAATTCCGCCCCTCAATTGACATCAAAACTAGTCCACAAAATACAATGTCTATTCGGCAACTTGAGATACAACAACACCAATTCTTATCCAATTTAAGTTCTTGGGTCAAACATGTTATATAGTCATAAACAACTTCCACAACTACAATTTCCTTCTTTATATAACATATGACAACTAAACTAGTAACCAATTTGAATTACAATCTTAAGGCTAAACATGCTAGTTTCGGATTAGGGTTCCAATAGTCAATTCACTTATCAAACTTCATAATATACATCATCCTTGCTAATATCCAAAGCTACAACAAGTAGTAATCTTAATTACTAAAACGACAAGAATTATACCTTTACAAGCCCTTAAAATTTCCAAGATTCAAAGTCGCTCCTTAGCAATTCTTAGCTCCTTTCCTTATGCTCCAATTCGCTCCAAGCACTCCTTAGAAGCCTATGAATAACCCATCTTCAAGTTCCAACTTCAAAGTTGAAGAACTCCTTAAGTTTCCGCCTTGCGACTAATACGAAAACGCCACTTTTTCGGGATCTTTCTATTGAGATAACCTTACAACACTCTTAGGAACCTAGGGTTTAAGTCTTGTGAACAATGGAACAAAATTACAAAAATTTTGTGTGGATTTTTCACTAAAGCCGAGAGCACCCTAAGCCTCTCTCAAGTTCTCTAAAATTTTCTAAGTGTTGGAAGACAAGTCTTGCACTAGTGTGTATATATAAAACAATGGAGGGTCAAGATTATAACAAATGTGTGGCTAGGATGAAGATCACATGGATAATGGCCAAGTGGACAAGTTGACTTGGCCAATACACTCAAGCTTGAAGACTTTCATCCACAAGGGTCAAATGACCATCCTATTCTTGCATTAAATCATCCAAGACCATATGAGGGGGTGCCACGTGTCTCCCTCTCATTCGTTCATAAAATTCCGTAACCCTCGTGGGTCCCACAAAACGTAAAATTCCTCGGGTGGGCCCCACATGACCAAATCCGTAAAAATATAAATTCCAAAATTCTTATAAGTTCTTAAAGCCTTAAATACCAAAGTTGAGAATCCAATTCTCAATAATAAACCTCTTTCCTTCACGAAGTTCGGAAACTTTTCCGTCGAAAAATCACATCTTTCTTCCTTTCCAATATTACTGTCGTATTCTCGTACGTATGTCCTCACATACATACCCTGGAACTACGGGGTGTAACAGGTATCTTTGATTATCATACTTATCTTTTGTCCAGTTATGATCTTCTTTCTGATGCCATATTTTATATACTCAAGATCGTTATTTACGTCGACCCTTTTCTCGGGAGGTTTCATTTCATGCCCGCAGGTACAGACACTCAGTTTAGTGATCCTCCAGTCTAGGATTCCTGTTCAGCTAATTGGAGAGCTCCTTTGTTCCGGAGCCTAGTCATTTTGGTACAGATCCTTGCTATTGATTTATGCGTATTCATGGGTACAACGCGGCCCTGTCCCGTCATAGTTCAATGTTATTCTCTTGGAGGTCTATAGTTATGTGTGGGTTAGACGTATGTGGATTATTGACGTGTTTTGGTCAGCTGTACAGTTGTGATTCGTTTTGGGATATTTCTGTATATAGTAGTAGCCTTGTCATCTTGCCTATCTTGATATGGTTTATAGAATTCTGCATTATCATTGGTATCAATCTGTATTATATATGACAGGTCAGTATAAGGGTGCCCAGCTAGGGCACCAGTCGCGGCCCCATCGGGTCGGGTCATGAAAAAGAGTGGTATCAGAGCAGTTCGTCCTCGGAATGTCTACAGACCATGTCTAGTAGAGTCTTGTGTGTGGGTATGTTGTGCACCATACTTATACGTAGGAGGTTGCCGATCATTTAGGGATGGTTTCTATTCTTTCATATCATAAATCGTGTAGTAGAGCTGAGTCTTAAGAATTCGAGTTTAACTCGTGCACATTATAGTTTATAACTTGATTACCAAAAATGACTTGATTAGTTGATACTCGTAGCGATAGAGGAGCGATTTATAACCAGACTATTGGTACACCAGACAGAACAATCTGATTTCGAAATTATGAGAAGCTATCTCACTCGTATAAGGGGAGAAGATAATGTACGCTTGGGAAGCGGAATATTTGAGAAACTTAGAATATTAAGTAGCTATTTGAGACCTTAGATATCAGGCCTTCTTGAATATGATAGTTGACACTTGTTCTTGGTTAAAGTATGTGGTGTATGGGATTGTTCAAGGATATACATGTCTAGACTTAAGTGTTGGCTTACTTGGTAGAATTGTATCCATGAAAATATGAGTGGGATCCTTTGATGGTTTTCTATGTTAAAGTGAAGGAATGAATTTGTAGATTGTCTGTTTGGTCAACACTTCATACTTATAAAGTATATTTCAGTTTGTTTAGGTAAAATATAAATAGTTCCCAATGAGGATATGTCTGTTTCTAGATAACTAATAAATGTCCCATGCTGATTTAGAATAATATGTACAGTTGAAATAAAACAAAACAGGTTAATTTCATATTTGTCTAGTCGTGTATAGGCTACTTAGTTAATTAATACTTAATTTAAAGATATTAATTACGTATGAAGTGTCTAGATTTGATTTAATGGATTGACATGTTTGATTGAAGTTGGTTTTAGCCTGGATGGGTTATTAATTTAATGTGATAACTGATGTACTGTTTTGGAAACTCATTTGGCTATCTGTAAGTTGTTTAGTCATATTATCTATCTAAAACAAGAGACACTGATTAAGAACAAGATTAGTTGTCTATTTAACAAAACCTATCTTATATAAATGCGATTTGATAATTTAAAACTAGAAGAGAACGAGTTATGTGGATTGATATGTTTGTGGCTATATGATGTTATTTATGATGGGAATTGATAAAGGATAGCCTATGTGATGATTGTGAGTTATGAATATTATCTAAATGTTTCTTGTTAAAACTATCTTAAACTTGCTCTGTTGATTCATGGCCACATGGCAATATGTTGGAATAGTCAAGAGGTTGTTACACCGCGTAACTTCATGGCTACTAAGTGAGAACATGATTATGGAAATTAGATTTGAATGTTGGAAGGGAAGGATTTTTACATTTTCTTAGATGGAAAATTCTCGAGATTAATGTGATGACAAAAATTAATTTATAGTAGATGAATTATTTCCAATAGAATTATGGACTTAGTGATAATTTATTAGGTCTTGGTATTATGTATGGTGAGGCTATCGAAAAAATGGAAAAAATGACTAAGTATGGGAAGATATTTCATGTGAAGGGAAGACAAGTGGGCAAATGGAAAAGTGGGTCTACTTGGGTCTACCTCCACTTGTGCTTGTATACACAATTATATATATCAAGGTCTTGCAAGACTTAAGCTCTAAAAAAATATCTTCTTCATCTTCAAACCCTCATCTTTCCTTCTCCTTCAATTCGAAAATTCCATAGCCAAAAGGAAGAACAAGATCAACTTATTTTCTTTCCAAGATTAAGCACCTAGACTAAGTTCTAAGCCAAGTTTAATACACACAAGAGGGAGATACGGTACATGGCCGAAAATAGGTGTTGAAACCCTAAGCTTGTTGATGAACTTTTTGGAAGTAAAACATGAAAGCAAGATGGTTACAAGCTTGTAGAGGATACGTGTGTGTGATTGTAACGTGAAGAAGTGGTGCAAAACTGGAAAGTTGGTCACGGTTGGCCGAGACTTGGGACTGTTTTTGGCTAAGTTTAAGGTAAGATTTCTTCTTCCTCTTGAAGTAATTGGAAATTACATGATGTTATATTTGATATATGAACTTGTGTTAAGAGAAAAGGAGAACAAGAAATGCATGTCACAGTTTTGGCATGTTAGCCGAAAACTGGACAGTTTTGGTAATGTTGAATTCTTTGGTTATTGTTGTTATTTAACGTCACTAATCGCATTTTAAAATGAAGGAAACCATGTTGTTACAAGTTGAAACTGTTTATATACACATGTTGAAATGTGAGTTGGATTATAAGGAATTGTGAAAAGGGCTTTAGTTGTGTGTTGGCCGAAAACTGCCCAAAATTGTTGGATATTGTGGTGCAGTTTCAGGGACTGTTTTGTGGTGTTATAATGCTGGAAATTCAGTTATCATTATGCATGTTTAAGGTGGTAAATCGCTAACGTAAGTCCTAAAGGAATAAGGGTATATAAAGGTGTTATAAGCTTCACATTTTATCCTCATTGTCATAGAAGTATGGACTGTTTTTATGGGCTATTTTTATATGGATAAAGAGGCCGAATTTACATAAGAAATAGGTATGTGAATCATCTTGGTTGTTGTTTTGGTTGTGCCCTTAAGTGGTGCTTGGATATTGATGTATTTGGCCTTATTTATAACGTGGGAAAGTATGTATAAATACCTACCTGGGCACCCTTACAGGTATACATCAGAGATAATCAGCGGAACATATATGAAACTTAAAAATTAAAACAACAGAAGTAAAACAACAGGTAGCTGATAGGGCTACCTTCCTGGACATATATATATACAACCGAAGCAGTTGCCTCCTTTCCATTACAAAGCGACCTGATATGTGACTACAGACCTAAGAGTTTTAACATAACAATAGTGGCGGGACAGGCCCGCCATACCACGAATATCGTGAATCTATAACCTCGAGGAACAGTACCAAGAGATAAGCCTCTGTCACGACCCGTTCGAGGCCGTGGTAGTGCCTTACGGGCACCCAAGTAGTCATATATCGAGAAATCGTGAGAATATAAAACAAGGCGAAACATTATAAAAATAAAGCAGTTTATCGATGAAAAGCTTGTCTTTGGCGTATATATATAATCCAAGTTTGCGATTACATCCCGATTGTAAAATAGGACTACAGACCTCTAAGAAGTAAACCACTATGGTGGGACAGGGGCCCGCCATACTGAATGTACAAAACTATCTACAATCTGAGGAGATCATACCAAAAGTAGAGCCTCGGGAGAAGATGGAGCTCCGACACCAAAGCAAAGATCCTAGGATGTGGATCTAGCACGCCTTTGCCACTGCGGCATGAGCGCGGCCCCGAAGGAGGTCGATAACAGTACCAAGTATGTGAAGCGTAAGTACTTAAATGAAATCAAGTATTTAAAACCATTTGCAAATCGGTTCAATTGCACATAGTGCCATATCACAAACAAGAACAATAATAGGTAAAGCTATAGCGGTCTTTTCTAGGTCGCGAATGATCGAAGCAAGGCAAAGCGCCCGTAGTATCATTATCGTGCCTAATCTCGACTCATGATCGCGCATAGGTCACACAGACCGCGTAGGTGTTCCTCGCGGGGTAGCTAACCCGGTACCTCAGACTCCGATCGCATAGTCTCGATAGACCGCGTAGTCACACGGACCGCGTAGGGCATCCCCGCGTCGGGCTAAAACACCGGAATGATCAATCACGGAACTCCGGAGCTCGCATAGTCACATAGATGCGTAAGGCCGTATAGACCCGCATCAAGGGTGGCAAGCCCTCGGTATAACAAGTCAGGTATGTCACGACCGACCCGGGCGCGGCGGTGCCTACAGGCACCGTTCGGTATACATCGAGAGAATAGCGGGAACATACACAACACAAACATGTGTAAACAATATAACAACACGGGCTGGCCGATAAGGCGCCTTCCATAATATAAACAAAGTCAAAAGTACAACTTTACAACTCGGTTCTTATAGCCCAACCACGTATGTGAATACGGACCTCTGGAATAACAAGCGTGGCGGGGCGGGGCCATACATACCACGAATGTACATAATCTACTACCTCGGGAAAACCGTACCAAGAGCTAAGCCTCACGAGCAAATGGAGCTTTCTCAAAAATGAACCGAGATCCTAAGAGCGAGGATCACCAACCAGTTACCTAAAACTGCGGGCATGACGCGGCCCGAAGTCGATTACAACAGTGCAGAATATGGAGCGAAATAACGTCTGATGAAAGCAGATCATAGCGTACAAAAGAATGACAAGGACAAGTATAAAAGTACATACGGATCGCCGTGTCATTACGACATGAACTTAATTTCACATCAATATCTTTTCCCATTTTCAATAAAGGTTATAGCCACATTCTTACGCACATGATTAGGAAAAATCATTAAGTTCATTTCTATATAACCTACTTATCTTTCATAAGTATAATCCGGCCCTTTAAAGGAGGGCACATTTACTACCCGGCCCAATCTGGGACGCGATCAAGTCACACTAATATCAAGCGTGTCCGTGGAATCCCCCATCACTGCCGACAACTACAAGTTGTTATACCCCGTTTTTCCAGAGTATGTACGTATGGACGTACGTACGAAATTTGAGCCTTAAGATAGGCATTGGATTCGAAATTTGGGCACAAGTGCCGATTAGAGTCGTTTCGGCGAAAGCGTTTCCCACTTTTCGTAGGAAAATTCCGGCTATGTCATTTATTATTTTTGCGGATTTTTCCGAGAGACGAAACATTTTGGACCAACGGGAGGGTGACATGTGTCACCCTCACATTGGATGCAATAGGTTGGCTTGGACGATTTGGGCGTCCAAGAGCCTTGGTTGGCCTTGGCCGATTGGCTCCCTCTTTTGTGACCTTTATAGGTGAAAGTACTAAGAGTAGCGTATTCTACTCGAGGAGTGGAAAGGGCTAGCAAGGTTGTAGTACTTGGAGCTTTTTGCTTATTGTCGATAATCGTCGCGAGGTATGTGAACCTCTTCCTATCTCTTCTAGCATGATATGTGTGAACTATGTAAGTGCGGTGAGCGTCGTGTATTGTGTTTGATTGTTCTTAAAACATAAAGTGTTATAACGGCTTTATGGGAAGTTGGTTATAATAGCTTTATGTAGGTAAGAAAATACTTTGTGGTTTTAAAAAAGGTAACTGATGAGAATTATAACTGGCTTGTTATAATAAAGGACTTGATGTATTTCAAAAGATTTATAAATCGTTTTGAAGGGAGAGTAACACTTGGTTTTAAAAGGTTTTAAAAGAGTTATACTAAGCTTTATGGGAATTAGGTATAATGTCTTAAGAGAGGTAAAGAAAATGGTTTCTTGATGTTAGAAATTCACGAGACTTGATCTTATAAGATAAGAGACTTAACTTATTTGTTCTAATGTGAATGTTTGTGTGAAACCTCATTCGTGAGTAATGAGTACTTGGTGTTATTTAAAGGGATAATGTTTCTTGATTTGAAATCGGAATGTGTATCGACAGGACCAGCTGCGGCGTTAATAAAGGAAAATGTATTGAATAATGATGAATTGTATTAAAACCGGTAGAAACCTCATCTGCATAGAAACTAAGATGAGACAAAATGATATACATTTTCTAGATCATGTTGTGGTAATAAGAATGTTGTAAACAAGAATAACCTACTCTCACGTGAGACATATATTACTCAATTGTTCTAAAGGAATCAGTGATTAAGTTTGGGAACTATGAAACCATTTGAAAATGAGAAGCTTGAGTAATTGAAACTAGGCAAGCTGGAACTTAGGAAAAGAATGTTGTTACTTGATTTTGAAAAGGAATGTGGGTTGGTCATTCTAATACTACGGTGTCGGGTGACTTTTATAAAAGTAATGGATCTCTTTTAAAAGAACTTAACGTATGTAGTACTTTGGGGTTAAAAACCGGACTTTGGTATAAATGGAAGTACTTTGAGTTGTTGTGAAACTTGCCTATGCTTGTTGTTGTGAAACTTGCCTATCTTGTTGTTGTGAAACTTGCCTATGCTTGTGATGATAGCCTTTGTTGTACAAGTGTGGTATTTACGTATTCTGCGTCTCTCGATAGAGGCGGTTGACTTGTTGAGAACTTCTTTGGGGCGTCTTTGGCGATGATGGAGAATTCCACGGGTATGTTTCCATTTTGATTCTGTCTTGTTGTTGATATCACATGGACATGTCTACCGTCACGATATTAGGGGCATGCGGACGTGCGGCCGGGTTGATTACGATATATGGTTATTCTGCAACATGGGCGTGTCTACACCGTCACGATATTCGGGCATGTGGCGTGCGGCGGGGTTGACCACCAGTATATTGTTATTGAGGTTACATGGGCATGTCTACTGCCGTCTGATGTCCGGCGTGGCCGTGCGGCCTTGTTATTATTGTTGCATCATGGACATGTCTACAGAGGCAAGATTCGGGGCATGCGGCCGTGATCACGAACATGATGGATGTATGGCGTGAGACCCATAGTTATATTTAGTGGTGACTTTGAGGCGTGAGTCACGACTTGACTATTTTTATGTTGCGTCTTGTATTTTGGTTATCATACATGTCTCACCTTGTTAGCTATTATGATTTCATTCTGATGTTGTGATTTCACATACTTAGTACTGTTATCTTGACCTCCTTCGGGTGCGTTCATCTGCATGGTAGAGTACATCGGTCGTGGATCCTCGCTCTTAGGATCTCGATTCAGCGTTTTGGAAGCTCCGTTTCTCGGAGGCTTATCTTTTAGTATGTGTTCCACGAGTTGTAGGTTCTTGTACATTCGGGGTATGGCGAGCCCTGTCCGTCATAGTCGTTGTAAATCTTAAGTGCATAGAAGCGTTGTAGGCGGGGTTGTAAAGGATTAAAGCTATTCGGGTTTTATGTATATCGAAGGCAACTGTTTTTGGTTGCTGTCTATTTATTATATCTCTTGTTTCATGATTCATGTTTTATTTTCATTTGGTTTTCTCGATGTTGTATCACTAGGGTGCGGGGTAAGGCACGATGCGGCCCGAGTTCGGGCGTTACATAAGTGTAAAATATAATCATGTGTCGCGCGTGGCATCGAACCTCAATCGTCGTGCATACATTCACAACACGTATATATATCTCGCGTGGAATCCCATCACATCGGCGATCCAGGTATAATAATACACCAATAGGCATACATGAACACCAAGTCCCACTGGTGGTATAGCGTCTTGAGTCTACCCTCACTTATACTCTTACCTGGAGAAGTTGGTAAAGCGGGTGGTATAGCGTCTTGGGGTCTACCTCACTTATACTCTTACCGGAGAAGGTGGTATAACGTCTTGGGGCTTGCCCATTTATACTCCTACCTATCTCAACCGACCATTATACAAAGCAATCGGTATAATGTCTTGGGGTTTACCCTCACTTATACTCTTCCGTGGAGAAGGTGGTATAACGTCTTAGGGCTTGCCCTCATTTATACTCTTACTATCTCAACCGACCATTATAAAAAAGCGAAGCACTACCATATCTTCTATAAAAATCAGGAATTTAACCCAAGTACTTACAATTAGCGAGCATACGTGGAATCCCACATCCTGTCGGTATGTCAGTACTTACAACAAGGCGATCGGCAGTCGTCGCAAGCGTAATAAAACATAATACTTGCACTCAAAGGCTATCACCGGCTACATAGGCTAATTCTCGATTAACAAGCCAAAGTACTTATCGAGGCACACTTAGACTAATTTTCAATTAATCAAGACAAAGTACTAATCAAGGCAAATAGAATAATTCTCATTTAACAAGCCAAAGTACTTATCAAGGCATACTTAGACTAATTCTCAATTAATCAAGCCAAAGTACTAATCAAGGCACAAATAGAATAATTCTCATTTAACAAGCCAAAGTACTTATCAAGGCATACTTAGACTAATTCTCAATTAATCAAGCCAAAGTACTAATCAAGGCACGAATAGAATAATTCTCATTTAACAAGCCAAAGTACTTATCAAGGCATACTTAGACTAATTCTCAATTAATCAAGCCAAAGTACTAATCAAGGCACAAATAGAATAATTCTCATTTAACAAGCCAAAGTACTAATCAAGGCATACTTAGACTAATTCTCAATTAATCAAGCCAAAGTACTAATCAAGGCACAAATAGAATAATTCTCATTTAACAAGCCAAAGTACTTATCAAGGCATACTTAGACTAATTCTCAATTAATCAAGCCAAAGTACTAATCAAGGCACACTTAGACAAATTCTCAATTTGTCAAGCCAAAATACTAATCAAGGCATCACATAGAATTATTCTCAATTAAGCGGGCCAAAGTACTCGTCGTGCATTCTTTTCAAAGACTCGCTTTCCAAATAAAACTTCCCGATACTAACAACGTAGTATCAAGTCCTATCCACCTTTCAAGACAAGTCACAATACCTTTTTAGAAATACAATTACTTCTAAATCAAGTGACTTCTTTATTAAAACCTTAAGCAATTGGTACCTTTAAAACAATTTGCCCTTAGTAATGAAGTTATTTCTTTGATTACTTTATTAGAAAACCATTCTCTTAACCTTCCATAAAGCCGTTATAACCAACTTCCCATAAAGCGTTATAACCCTTTATGGTTTAGACCAACACGTTCCTTTTATAACGAGAGACTTCTACTTTTTGAAACCAAGTATTATATACTTTCAAATCAATTCTCATAACTTTCAAAAATACAATTAGTCTCTTAACCTTTAGAAAACAAGTGACTCCTTTTATTATAAAACCTTAGGCAATTGATGCCTTAAAAACAAGTTGCCTTTTCACTAAAATCAAGTCATTTATCTTTCCATAAAGCAAATATAACTAAATTCCCATAAAGCCGTTATATTCACTTTATACCTTAGCCAGAAACAATTTCCTATCCAAGGGACTTATACGTTTAACACGGAACAAGTATCATATACTTTAAAACTCTTCAAGTCCCTTAACCTTTAATAAAACTTAAGACATCCTTTATACTTTCAAAGAAGTGAGTAAATCTCGACTACTTTGACTTGGCTATTCACAAACTAGTAAAGGATATCAAGGTGTCAGACGTCTACCATACTACATCGTGCAACTAGTCATGCTCAAAGATAGGAAAAGTTCTACATAGAGTAGATCACCTGACTACCTCTTAACTTCTAAGAGTAACAGGAAACATGAAATGATACCACATGTATATTCCATACATAGAATCATGCCAAAGGAAGGAAGAGGTTCACATACCTCGCGACGATTGTCGACAAGTAGCAAAAATGCTCCAAAGTACATCAATCTTGATAGCTAATCCATCCTTCGAGTAGAATCGCTATACTTAGTACTTCAACCTATAATGGTCACCATACGTCCATTAACCTCTTATTTCAAACGTAGAATATTCTAAGTGCTAAGTCATTAAATTCTACGGAAAATCGGACAGCACCTCCTTTGTTTCTACTTACTTTGCCACCTTTTTCAAGTAGAAATCTGATAACCAAACAGCCCCAATTGGCTCACAACAATATAGAAGGTAGTCGATACAAATGAATAACTAAACAGCCCCAATTGGCTCACAATTTAGAAGGTAGTCAATCTGAATGAATAACAAACTAATACAAACTACAAGTCGAGATTCGGCCTTGAGTTCAACCGTACCAATTCTTATCAATTTCCATTTCAATCCAAATTGGTAGCATAACATTATATCAAGTCGCGTTTGATTATAATAACCATAATCTTTAAGTAGGTCAACATGCGGCGATTCTACATAACGACTAAAATTGTATTTCAATTTCAAAGGGCTAAACATGCCATTTCGGTTTGAGCTCTTAAAATTCCATAACACTTATCAAACTTCATAACACATATCACATGATCATTTCTAACTTATAATAACATTGAATCTTCAATTACAAAAGTAAGCGAAGATTATACCTCATTTTAGCCCAAATATGATCCAAGACTACAAGTCGATCCTTAGCAACTTTAGCTCCTCCTTTCGACGTTCCAATCCACTCCAAGCAACCGCTAGAAGCTCATGAACAATTTATCTTCAAGTTCCAACTTCAAAGTTGAAGAACCTCTTAGGTTTCGCCTTGCGACTAATACGAAAACACCACATTTTCGGATCTTTCTATTGAGAAACACTTACAATACCCTTAGGTACCTTGGTTTAAAGTGGGAATTATTGAATGACATTTGAAAATTTTTCCTTCAAACCCTAGCCCTTGGCGAGAAGCTCCCTCAAGCTTCCTCAATATTCTTGAAAATTTTCTAAGTGTTTTGCCTTGTCTTGCTACTAAGGAGCTTATATAAAAATATGGAGGGTCAAGATTAGAACAAATGGGTGGTTTGGATTCATTTTAATTAAATATCAAGCTAAGTGGGGTCATTGACTTGGTCAATGTTGTCAAGCTATTTGTCTTGCAAGACTTGGTCTTTTAAATTATGGTCAAATGACCATTTTCTCCATCACATTTTCGTCCAAGACCATTAGGGGGGGTGACACGTGTCGCTCTCCCGCTCGTCGCAATATTTTGTTTCCGACAAATTCCAAAATTCCGATAAATTTTTACTCGTCTCAAACCTTAACCTTTGAGTTCTTACGTACGTTCTTATAAACATATCCTGAAATTCCGGGGTGTAACAGGGTAGGTGATATAATAACAGTACAACGGACTTACCGTTTAGCAACGTAAGCACAGCAAGAATGACCCCCTTTCACAACATTACAAGACACTAACACAGGTAGCATCATAATATGTCTACTTATCAAACAATCTTACTACACTTAACAGAAATCAATACAAGGCTTTTATAAACAAACAAGTAAACAGTTCCTTTTATCCTTCTTAAGTTGTTATACCTAACTTTCCATAAAGCTAGTATAACTCTTTAAGCTTTTTGTTTAAAAACCAAATATTTCTCTTCTGTTAAAAATGATTCGGTATTCTTTTGAAATGCATCAATATTCTTATTCTTCAGGCTTAAGTCAAAAGACATTGCGTAATTATTATTCGAGCTTAAGTCAAAAGACATTGCAGTAATTATTATTCGATTAACACGTATGCGTCTACTACTATATATATATCTTAAAACATCATGCTTAAGAGTATAGGAAGAATCACATACCTTCTCGGCGAAAACCACCTGCCAAGTTGAATATGTCGCGCGCAGAGTATCGACCTATATCAGTCAAATACGTCTATCAATGTCTAGACTGTACTGTATAAAGCTCTAAGCAGAGGGTTCTCTATTCTATGGAAATTTGGGCGACTTCCACTGCAGGTAAGCTATACGATCTCTGTAAATACGGTCTATGTAGTGCATTTCAATTATTCTTCTTTTATACCCTACTGTGATACTTGATTCAATTCTATTTTGTAATATCCTTCTAAGTATTTATACTTATTCCTATACTTCTACGGTATGTATTCTCTAATTACAAAAGAAGGATAAGTTTATTTACCTCGATAAGCCCAATATTATCCAAGTATAAGCGTCGATCTGAGCGAGGTTTAGCTCTAATTTATGCGCTCAGATGGCTCCAAGAACCCTTAGAAGTTTCCAACAAATTCTACTAAATACTATACGGGATTTGGGCTAGGGTATCTTTGGTATAGTAACTACACTTGGAAGACAACTTTTCTACGAGGGAGGGTAGGTTTAGTGAGCTAGAGGTTGCTTGGCTAAGCTTCGCTCGAGGGGAGAAGGCTTTGTGGATGAAGAACTCTTCATCTTAAGGGGGGTATTTATAGGTCAAGCCATGGCCAACCAATGGCCAAGATGATGCCAAGTGCAAGGCAAGTATAGGGTGAGGATTTGCCCAAGTGTCATATCCATCCACTACACAAATATCCTACCAACTCCATGCCCATCCATTCGCCCTATTGCGCCCGTCCATCATGAGAGGTGACAAGTGTCGCCTCGTTGATCCAAAATGTTTCGTCTCTGGAAAAATCCGCAAAAATTAGAAATGACATAGCGGAATTTACCTACGCGAGTCTTGTAAAGCGTTTAGTCGGAAAGCGATTCTTTGTGTGAGTTGTGCCCAAGCGTCCTAGGCCTAAACTTTAAGGCTAAACTTTAAATGCGTCGCCTCACGTACATACTGCGGAAATCAGGTATAATATTCTCCTCATGAAACATTCGTCCCGAATGTTCCTTCCCAAGACAGTTAACGATAAGGTTCTTCATAACTTAAACAGTTTGCAAATGCCACATACGGCCCCAAAACAACACTTAGGCATATATGACAATTTTTTTAAAAAAAAAAAAATTACAAGTAGGAAAGTGAATTACCTGGAGGTGTGGGGAATAAGTGAGGATACTTCTGCCTCATGTCCTCCTCAGCTTCCCACGTCATCTCCTCCCTGAGCTCGTTCCGCCACAAGACTTTGTGGAAGCCACGTCCTTGGTCCGCGACGCCTAACGGCGATCGATTATCGCTATGGGAATCTCTCCATACGATAACCCGCCGGTCACTGGACATCGTCAATCGGATGCACTCTAGATGGATCCGTACATCTCCTCAACATAGAAACATGAAACACGGATGCTTTGCCTCCGGATCGGACGGCGAGATCCAGCTCATAGCAACCTTGCCTACCTGCGAACAATCGTCGACCCGATGTACCTTGGTGAGTTTCCTTTCCTCCGAATCTCATCACGCCGCCATGGGTGACACGCCAGAAAACCCAATCATCAACCTCGAACTCCGGATGACGGCGGCGATGATCTGCGTATGACTTCATCGACTCGAGCCGATGAACCGCTCTGGATAAGCTTTACCTTATCCACTGCTGCACCAAATCTGGTCCCACTAATCGTACCTCGCCACGTCGAACCAGCCTATAGGCGATCTGCACTTCCTCATACAAGGCCTCATGGCGCCATCCGAATCTTGGAGTGGTAGCTATTATTGTCGCAAACTCAACTAGAGGCAAATGATCCTCATTTTGCCACGAAGTCAATAACACGGGCTCGCGGCATATCCTCGAAGTGCGGATAGTGCGATCTGCTGTCCGTGCATGCGTGGATGGAATACGATGCTCGAGCTCACTGCGTCCCTAAACCATACGGAAAGACCTCCGAAGTTAGCGTAAGCGGGCTCCTGCATGCGATATGATCGAAATAGGGACTCCATACGATCGGCGATCTCCGGATGTAAAGTGCGCATAATCCTCGGTAGAAAGGTCGTCTGACGGAAGAAAGTGGGCTGATTTCGTCGACTGTCAGCGATAACCCAAATAGAATCATGCTTCGCCGGTGTGAGGTAATCACGTGATAAAGTCCATGTTGATTACCTCCACTTCGGTCGGGATCTCTATCGTCTGCGTCAAACCACTGGGCCTCACGGTGCTCTATCTTCACTGCGACAACATGGGCGAGCTACAAACTGCAGCGTCCTCTTCAAGCCGTCCCACCAATACGGATCGAAGGTCGTGGTACATCTTAGTCGACCGGATGGATAGAAATGCTTGCCGCTCGCTTCTCCTAGAACCTTGCTGGAAGTCGTGAAACATACGGAACACACAACTTTGTCCTCAAATCTTAGCACCCGTCGGTCTTCAAAAGAACCATCCTCACGAAGAACCGTATCACGATAACGTGTCGAGCTGGATCCTCGGTATTGCCTCTTCACCTCTCCGGCGATGGAAGACTGACAACCTCACGAACTTCGAACCCATGCTATCAGAATCAATCAAGCGGATACCAAGGCTCGCTAAGCGATGCAAATCACGAACCATGCCCTCCTCTGCCGCACATCGATAGACTCCCGTCGACCTCGACTAAGAGCATACGCCACAACATTGGCTTTCCCGGGTAGTGCGGGATATCGACATCGTAATCCTTAAGTAACTCTAACCACCGATCTGCCGTAAGTTCGGCTCCCTACGGTGAAGATATCTTGGAGGCTCTTGTAGTGCGTAAATATCCACGTGAACCCGTACAAATAGTGCCTCAGATCTTGGCGTGAATCACCGCGACTCCAAATCATGGGTGGGTAGTTCCTCTCGTGTTTCTTAATTTGTCGGGATCGTGCGCTATAACTCTACCTGCTGCATCAACACACATCCCCGATGCGCGCGTCACAATACACATAACCATCTGGACCCTGCGGAAGAGTAAGAACGGGGCGGTCGTCGGTCTCCTTCAAAGAATGGAAACCACCCGCGCATCAGTCCACTAAAACTTAGCGCCTTACGAGTCGGCCTAGTCAATGGTGCGAGAGATAGAAGCAAACTTCTACGAACCGATAATATCTGCAAGGCCTGAAATCGCGAACCTCCGTCGAATGGTAGGTCTAGGCCAAGTCTGATCGCCTCGATCTTGGCGTATCCACTCGAATGCCATCACCGAACAATATGCCCATGAAAAGCCACGAAGTTAACTAAAACTCACATTTGGAAAACTTGGCGTATAAGCTGGTCGGAGAAGCTGTCGGCCGATCGCCAAATGCTCGCGTACTCTGCTCGGCGAGAATAAACCAAGATATCATCAATGAACACTATCACAAGCGTGTCCAAAAATGGTTTGAACACTCGGTTCATCAAATCCATGAATACTGCGGAGCATTGGTCAACCCAAAGACATGACCACGAACTCATAATGCGTCTGAGTCGAAATGCGATCTAGGGACATCCACCTATCGACTCGTGCTGATGATAGCCGATCGCGGATCAATCTTGGAGAAACATCTCGCACCTGCAGTGGTCGAACAAATCATCAATCACGGGAAGGGGTATCTGTTCTTAATGGTCACCTTGTTGGTGCCTGTCAACACACATGCGTGCGGTCGTCCTTCTTCACGAACAATCGGCGCTCCCGGGAGAAACACTTGGCCTGATGAAGCCGCTTCTCCAAAGAAATCTCTCACCGGTCCTTCAACTCTCTCAACTCGGCGGGTGCCATTACGTATGGCGGAATGGAAATAGTAGAGTGTCCGCAACACTGTCGATACAAAACTCTATCTCCTCTCGGGAGGATACGGGAAGTCGTCTGGAAACACGTGCGGGAACTCTCGACCGAACTTACCACGAAAATCGCGCTGCGGCATCGATATCAAACACCGACGAGATGGTAGATATACCGCCTGCGCGTCTTCCTAGCCTTGAGGTAGAAATAAACCTACCGCCAGCGTCTGATGTTCCTTCCCACTCAACAATGGCTCGCCGAAAGCTGGAACCGCACCACTCTCTCCTGCGGTCTACATTGGCGTAGCAAGCTAGCCAATCCATACCCATGATCACATCGAAATCGGTCATATCCAACTCTATCAAGTCGGCTAGGTCAAACGATTGCATATAGTCCTTTGGACAAGCCCTATATACCCGTCGAGCTACCACCGAATCACCCACTGGCGTAGCTACCTCGAAAGGGTCTATGGACTCAGGCTCTATCCCTATCCTACTAGCAATAAGGGAGATATAGGACAGAGTAGAACCCGGATCTATCAAGGCATACACATCAAATCCGGCCCGATAAAGTACCAGCGACATCGGCGACGCCTCACGATCTGCCGGTGGACAAGGCATATATGCGATTACGAGGACCGCTAGGCTGGGACCGCGCCACGACCTCTGCGCGACCTCGCCCATGAGTACCCTACCCTCGGGCGAGTAGCGTAGGAGATGATGAGCGACAACACCGCTTTAGGTGAGCCACAGCGCCGCCCCCGGTCGGACAAACTCTCGCATAATGACCCTGCTGGCCACAAGTATAGCAAGCTCCCGGAGTAGTACTACAGCTCCCTGAATGGAATCTACCACAACGCACTTGGCGGACCTCGTCGGTTAGCACCCTTACTGGAAGTCGAAGTCTTGGGGCCACGACACGCCCCGAATGCTCTGTATGCAGAAAATGATGTAGGAGTGCTCGAGCCTGTGGTGCAAATCTAGACCTGGCGATGTCGTCCACCACGAGGGCTACCAAAGAACCGGCCGTCTTGGCGCCTTCCTGCTGGCGATATCTGTCTGCCGTCGGTCTACGCTCGCCGCGTCAGTGAGCTGCGCACGGGTAATGTCCATGCTGAAGAGACACCGCGCAAGACTCGGCCATATAATCATCTAGCGGTGGCGTGGCGGTGTACACGGTCCTCCATGTCTGCTACTAGCGCTGGGACATATCGAGCCAAAGAATCGAACTCGACATTGTACTCACTGGCGCCTAATCGCGCCTCGCCTCGTGATAAAAATGCGTCGGCCGTGCCCTCCTCATCTGCGGAGGCAAGAAGTGCGTGAGAAAAGCCTCCGAAAACTCATCCCATACTGCTGGAGGTGCATGCTCTCCTGAAAGCTCGCGAATCAAACCAATCGATTGCGGTATCGCGCGGCCGCGAACCGAAGGTCACGGACTCGGTCTCTGAGGCCTTGATCACACGCATGATCCTCTGTAACTGACGGATGAACTCCTGCGGATCATCCTCAGGCCTCGACCCGTAGAACTCTGGCGGGCTACAACTCAGGAAATCTCGTAGCCTCAAACTATCTGCCCTCGGGTGAACCACGGGTACGGAAATTTGGGCTGGCTAGCTGCATCGACCTATCCTCATGTCTGGCCACAATCCTGGCCAATAGCTGGGCCATCTCCTTGTACCCTAACTCCTCCGCGGTGTGGGACGGGAGAGTGCAGTCTTGTGGTCTCTTTGGGGCGGCGGCGTCATGGAACTCGCGTCTCGGGTATAGGCGGGCTGGTATTATACCGTATTTCAGTATGTACGTGTGGGCGTCGTAGAAGTTTGAGCCTTAAAGTTAGGCAAGTTTGAAATTTTGTGCACAACCCGTAAAGAATCGTTTTTCGGCGAAGCGTTTCTGAGAACTTGCGAAGGGAAAATTCGGCTATGTTGTTTTGTATTTTGCGGATTTTTCGAGCGGAACATTTTGGGCAACGAGAGGGTGACACTTGTCACCCTCAAGTGGCGATTTGGAGTGGACGAAGGGGCGTTTTCCTCCCTTGTTTTGTGCCTTATTTTGGCCTTGTTTTGTGCCTTGTTTTGTGCCATGTTTTGTGGAGTAGGGGTTAGGGTGCACTTGGCTTGATCTTGGCCTTACACTTGCAGTGCACATGGCTTGATCTTGGCCATTGGTTGTGCCAGCTTCCTATAAATACCCACTTAGTGATGAACTTCTTCATCCACCTCACTGTCTAAGTCTTGAAATCCCTCCTCCTCTTGTGGCTCTCGTCCAAACACTAGCCCCCTTTCGTGTAAGGCTTTGGCGAGAGGGTACCCTCCTCCCCTTGGTAGTGTTCTAATGAGGGTACCCCACTGCTAGTTGTTTGAGAAATATACCTCCTTGTGGTATTGAAATACTTCTCCAAGTATTGTTATAATTCCCAAAATACCTTAGCCTTATACCTTGTAGTATTCCAAAGTTACCTCTATACGTTGAGCCCGGAAATACTACCTTTTGTCCTTTTAGTCTCAGCCAAAACCACTAAGGAAATCTTCATAGTTGGTTGAAGTATTTAAGTAGAAGTTGGTTAGAACTTAAGGGTTGTTGGAGGCGGATTGGAGCGCACGGAGTAGGAGCTAAACCTTGCTCAGGATCGACTTTTATCTCGGATAATTTTGGGCTTATCGAGGTAAATATTCTTGTCCCCCTTATTGTAATTGGAAATTACATGTTGTAGTAATATATAGTTGAAATATACTATATATAGAACTGAACATAGCTTTGCGGCAATGTCTTTTGACTTAAGCCTGAATATAAAGAAGAGAACTGAACTGTAATTACATAGGGTGTATTCTGATGAACTTGTGGTATTAATGTATAGTAGAATTGTATACGTCCGGTTAGACGTATAACCCCCCCCCTGGTTGGCTTGGTAGCCGGCCTCGATAGAGGAGGAGTTTTACGCGGTTGTGGGGGGGGAGGTGTTGCCGAATTTTCTGTAGAATATGGAACCGTGCGGTTAGAAGTTAATAGACGTTTGTGGCCTTTATAGGTGAAAGTACTGCGAGTAGCGTATTCTACTTGAAGAGTGGAAAAGGCTAGCCAGATTCTGATCTTGTGGAAGCGTTTTGCTTATTGTCGATAATCGTCGCGAGGTATGTGAACCTCTTCCTATCCTTTCTAGCATGATGTTTTGTAAACTATGTAGTGCGGTGAGCGTCACGTATGCTAAATGAGTTGGTTGGTTTAAAACATAGGGTGTTATAATAGCTTTATGGGAAGTTAGTTATAACGACTACATGTAGGTAAGATTGGTTTATTGATTGTAGAAGTTAAGAGACTTGATCTTGAAAGATAAGAGACTTAACTTGTTTTACTTGGTAATTAACATTTTGTTAAAAGTGTTGTGAAAACTCATTCGCGAGTAATGATTACTTGGTTTTAAAATAATAATGTTTCTTGATTTGGAAATGAGAATAAGTGTCGAACGAACCACAGTAGCGCTAATAAAGGAAAATGTATTGACAAATAACTAATTGATATTAAAACCAGTAGAAACCTCCATCTGCATAGAAGCTAAGATAAGAGAAAATTGTATTACATTTCCTAGATCATGGTCTTTGTAACAAGATTGTTATAAACAAGAATAAGCGGCTCACATAAGGCATATGTTACTCAATTGTTTTAAAAGGATTAAGACTATGAGTTATGAAACCTTTCTAAAATGAGAAACTTGAGCATTTGTAATTAGGCAAACTTGAGCGTTTGGAAAATAATGTTGTTACTTGATTTTACAAAGGAAGCATTTTAGTTTACTTAAAAGATAGTCACTCTATTTTTATACTGCGGGTATTGTGTGACTTTTGTGAAAGAAACGGATCCTTTAATAAGAGTTAATGTATGTAGTACTTGGGGTTAAAACCCGGATTTGTTGTAATAAAATATAAGTCTATGAGTTGTTGAACTTGCCTATGCTTGTTGTGATAGCCTTTGTTGTGCAAGAATTGTGTTTCTATACTCTGGCGTCTCGATGGGTAGGTTGACTTGTTGAGAACTTACTTGGGCGTGCGGCGGTGTGGAGAATTCCGCAGTGCGCTCGCATTGATAGTGTTATTTTGCTGTCGCTTTGGACATGCCGACACGATCGTGGCGCGCGGGTATGGTTCCATTTTGATTGTTGTCTAGTTGTTTCCTTTTGGACATCACGACCGCGATCGTAGCGCGCGGGTATGGTTCCATTGGGATTGTTATCTTGTTATTCGCTTTGGACATCGCGACCACGATGGGTGGCCGAGTATGCTTCCATTTCGATTGTTATCTGGATATTTCCTTTGGACATACCGACACGATGGGTGGCCACGGGTATGCTTCCATTAGGATGGTTCGGGGCCATGCTTATCCGATGTGAGATCTGGGACATGCGGTAGTTGTGCGAGTTAAATTCGGGTTATATTTGAGTGATGACTTTGGCGTGAGTCACGACTTGACATATGCTTTTATGTTGTGAAGCGTAGTTTTGTTATCATACATGTCTCGGTTTTTATATGGTATTATGATTTCATTTCTGATATTTTGATTTCACATACTTGGTACTGTTGTCTTGACCTCGCCCGGAGCTGCGTTCATGCGCGGTAGAGTACACTAGTGTTGATCCTCGCTCTTAGGAGTCACGATTCGGCGTTAGGAAGCTCCGTTTCTCGGAGGCTTATCTTTGGTATGTTACCACGAGTTGTAGGTTCTTGTATAGTCGGGGTATGGCGGGGCCCTGTCGTCATGTTGTATAAAAACTCTTAAGTGCAGAAATCTTTGTTGTGGCGGGGTTTGTAAAAGGATTAAAGCTATTCGTTTTGAAAGAGTTGTTTATATATATTTTATTGGAAAGTAGTTTGGTTGGCTTTGTTTATGATCATATATCTTGTTTCTTGTTTAAATTTTATTTTCATTTGGTTTTCTATGATGTTGTATCACTAGGGTGCCGGGGTAAGGCACGATCACGGGCAGGGTTGGTCGTGACAAAAGTGGTATCGAGCGATTAATCCTCGGAAAGTGTCTGACCGAAGTGTCTAGTGCGATCTTGATTATCGATGTGTTGTGCACCACATCTATAATCGGAGGCTGAGACATTTAGGATTGGTTTCCATTCTTCTCATTACGAGATCGTTCCTTAGAATTTGTGTTGTAAGTTGGACCCTACGGCGTATCTCGTTTTTACGATTATGCCTCCGCGAGCAGCGAGCCAGAAGGCAAAGCGTAGAGTCTTGCTAGTGAGATCTGAGAAGTACGAGCGCGAGCGGTCGATCGAGATTATGCTTGACGGCGAGTTTTGCGGCGTCGCCCGGCCAGCGAGTTTAGAAGCGCGGCGATGGCTGCTGAGACCACGATACGAGCCTCGGTCCACAACACAGGCGAGATGATATGGGGTACAAGGAGATGGCGATTCTTGGCGAGTCGTGGCAGATATGAGGATAGGTGGATGCAGATTCGATTCGAGAGCACGATGGTTCACCCCGAGCGAGATAGTTTGAGGCTACGGGACTTTACGAGTTAGCCGCTTGAGTTTTATGGGTCAAGGCGAGGATGATCCGCGAGTTCATCAAGCGATTCTGTGGTCGTGAGTGATCAAGCCGGAGACCGAGTCGGTGGTCTTAGGTTCGCATCGGCTGCGTGATACCGCGATCGGCCCGGTTTGATCGTGGGAGCTGTCGGGAGAGCATGCGCTTCCAGCGGTATGGGACGAGTTCTCGGAGGCATTCCTCACTCACTTCTTGCCTCCGATGAGGAGGGCATGGTAACAGTTTATGATCTTTGAGACGAGAGGCGTGCGGTTGGGAGTACAACGTGGAGTTTGACTCGTTGGCTCGGTATATCCCGCTTTAGTGGCAACCATGGAGGATAGAGTGCACCGCTACGTCAGGGCTAGATGATTACTGCCAGCGAGGCTTGTTCGGAGTAGCTCTTGTAGGGCATGGACATTGCGCGTGCGAGCTCATGCGCTAGGATGTGAGGCACGGAGAGGTCAACGGAATGACTGGATCGCGAGAAGAGGCCGGGGCGAGGTCTTTGGCGACTTTCGAGGCGGACCGCCTCAAAGCGAGCTAGTTATGTACCGCCCTTGATGCAGGTGGTCCTCTCACCGTCTTTAGGGCGGTCGAGGGCTCGAGGTTCAGATTTTCGGGAGAAGCGAGGGTGTTAGCATTGAAGCCACCCACCACCTCGTTGTGACCATTGTGGTAGGCTCCATTTTGGGAATGTCGTGCTAATTTGGGAGTTTGTTTTACATGCGGCCAGCGGGGCCATTTGCGAGAAATTGTCCGAGGCCAGGTAGCGCGGATGTAGAGACTCGACGCCGGGATCTATGGTGGTTCATCGCCTACGATTATCGCCTGCGAGACAGACCTATGATTAGAGTGAAGCGGTGGATACAGTATATCCTTAACCTCTAGAGTTTTGGTATGCTTGATATTATGATCTTATTATTGTGTGCTATGCGGATATCATTGTGTTATTTGTGAGTTAGAAACATGGTTAGTTGGAAGGGTAAGTATGGGGGCATGGTAAGTGTGAACCTTAGAATATTTCACGATTGAGACCTTAGAGGAAAGGTCGTCTTGAGTAAAAGATTTATTTTATGTTTTACCTTTATCAGTCACGTAGTATCGTGGGAGATATTTGTGTGATAAGTCCATGGGTTGTGTAAAATGAAAGTGGTGGCTTTCATGATGTGAATTAGTAAGATTGTTCGTATGGAGGAGCAAGAGTTAGCGACGGAGGGTCGGGTTGAGGTCGTGTGCGGGTCAACCCGTAGCGATCTTAGGTAAGTCGGTTAGGTGGTCCCGCCAGATGGTAGGAGTCGAGGGTGCTAGGCCCGGTTTAGGTGACCATCGTATGAGTTCATGGATATGTTCGACGAGCGGTTCGTGAAGGCGGGAATGGCCTTAAAGAAGATTGAGGTTAGTAGGATGACCAAGTTGGGAGGTAGTGACTCGGAGATTTTGAACCAGGCGATGACTAGAGTATGAGTGCGTGTACTAGAAAGAGTTCAAGTATCACGAGAAGAATGCGACGAGTAAGAAAGAGCGAACGTGTTATGAGAGCGAGTGATCATTTCTTTTGAAGTGAGGTGCGAGGGCACTCTTTAAACCATAGGTGGAGGCTTGTTGTTATGTTAGAGGTAGTTCCTCGTTGGCTTGGGTTTAAGTATTTGTGCGTTTGTTATTTTTATGGCCATGTGTGGCATTGGTAACTTGGTTAAAGTTAAGAGGATACATTATCATTATCTGTCGTGAGAAGGAACATTCGGGACGAATGTTTCTAAGGAGGGAAGAATGTTATACAGTATTTCAGTATGTATGCGTGTGGCGTGCGTAGAAGTTTGAGCCTTAAAGTTAGGCAAGTTTCGAAATTTTGTGCACAACCCGTAAAGAATCGTTTTTCGACGAAGCGTTTCTGAGAACTGCGAAGGAAAATTCCGGCTATGTCATTTTGTATTTTGCGGATTTTTAGGCGACGGAACATTTTGGGCCAACGAGAGGTGACACTTGTCACCCTCAGTGGCGGTGTGGGTGGACGAAAGGGGGACGTTTTCCTCCCTTGTTTTGTGCCTTATTTTGGCCTTGTTTTGTGCCTTGTTTTGTGCCATGTTTTGTGGAGTAGGGGTTAGGGTGCACTTGGCTTGATCTTGGCCTTACACTTGCCTTGCACATGGCTTGATCTTGGCCATTGGGTGGCCCTTGGCTTCTCTATAAATACCCCCAGTGATGAACTTCATCCACTCCTCACTTTGTCTAAGTCTTGAAATCCTCCCTCCTCTTGTGGCTCTCGTCAAACACTAGCCCCCTTTTTCGTGTAAGGCATTGGCGAGAGGTACCCTCCCCCTTGGTAGTGTTCTAGCAGAGGGTACCACAGCCTAGTTGTTTGAGAAATATACCCTCCGTGGTATTGAAATACTTATCCAAGTATTGTTATAATGCCCAAAATACCTTAGCCTTATACCTTGTAGTATTCCAAAGTTACCTCTATCGTAGAGCAGAAATACTACCTTTTGTCCTTTAGTCTCAAACCGAAACCACAAGGAAATCTTCATAGTTGGTTGAAGTATTTAAGTAGAAGTTGGTTAGAACTTCTAAGGGTTGTTTGGAGGCGGATTGGAGCGCGGAGTGGGAGCTAAACCTTGCTCAGGATCGACTTTTATCTCGGATAATTTTAGGCTTATCGAGGTAAATATTCTTGTCCCCCTTATTGTAATTGGAAATTACATGTTGTAGGAATATATAGTTGAAGTATACTATATATAGAACTGAACATAGCTTTGAGGCAATGTCTTTTGACTTAAGCCTGAATCTAAAGAAGAGAAATGACGTAATTACATAGGTTGTATTACGATGAACTTGTGGTATTCTTGTATAGTAGAATTGTATACGTCAGGTTAGGCGTATAACCATTCGCTTAGAAATTTTACGTAGAATATGGGCGATGCGGTTAGAAGTTAATGAGCGTTTGTGGCCTTTATAGGTGGAAATCTGCGAGTAGCGTATTCTACTTGAAGAGTGGAAAAGGCTAGCAGATTCTGATCTTGTGGGCGTTTTGCTTATTGTCGATAATCGTCGCGAGGTATGTGAACCTCTTCCTATCCTTTCTAGCATGATGTTTTGTAAACTATGTAGTGCGGTAGACGTCATGTGCTAAATGAGTTGGTTGGTTTAAAACATAGGGTGTTATAATAGCTTTATGGGAAGTTAGTTGTAACGACTACATGTAGGTAAAAGATTGGTTTATTGATTGTAGAAGTTAAGAGACTTGATCTTGAAAGATAAGAGACTTAACTTGTTTTACTTAGTAATTAACATTTTGTTAAAAGTGTTGTGAAACCTCATTCATGAGTAATGAGTACTTGGTTTTAAAAGAATAATGTTTCTTGATTTGGAAATGAGAATAAGTGTCGAGCAGAACCACAAAGTAGCTAATAAAGGAAAATGTATTGACAAATAACTAATTGATATTAAAACCGGTAGAAACCTCCATCTGCATAGAAGCTAAGATAAGACAAAATTGTATTACATTTCTAGATCATATTCTTTGTAACAAGATTGTTATAAACAAGAATAAACGGCTCACACATAAGGCATATGTTACTCAATTGTTTTAAAAGGGATTAAGACTATGAGTTATGAAACCTTTTCTAAAATGAGAAACTTGAGCATTTGTAATTAGGCAAACTTGAACGTTTGGAAAATAATGTTGTTACTTGATTTTACAAAGGGAAGCATTTTGGTTTACTTAAAAAGATAGTCACTCTATTTTTATACTGCGGGTATTGTGTGACTTTTGTGAAAGAAACGGATCCTTTAATAAGAGTTAATGTATGTAGTACTTGGGGTTAAAACCCGGATTTGTTGTAATAAAATATAAGTCTATGAGTTGTTGAACTTGCCTATGCTTGTTGTGATAGCCTTTGTTGTGCAAGAATTGTGTTTCTATACTACCACGTCTCTCGATGGAGGGCCGGTTGACTTGTTGAGAACTTACTTGGACGTCGCGTGCGGTGGAGAATTCCGCAGTGCGCTCGCATTGATAGTGTTATTTTTGCTAATCGCTTTGGACATATCGACACGATCGTGGCGCGGGTATGGTTCCATTTTGATTGTTGTCTAGTTGTTTCCTTTTGGACATACTGACACGATGCGTAGCGCACGGGTATGGTTCCATTGGGATTGCTATCTTGTTATTCGCTTTGGACATACTGACACGATGGGTGGCACACGAGTATGCTTCCATTTCGATTGTTATCTGGATATTTCCTTTGTACATACTGACACGATGGGTGGCCCACGGGTATGCTTCCATTGGGATGGTTCCAGGGCCATGCTTATACCGAGGTGAGATGCCGGCATGCGCGTTGTCGAGTTAAATTCGGGTTATATTTGAGTGATGACTTTGAGGCGTGAGTCACGACTTGACATATCGCTTTTATGTTGTGAATCGTAGTTTTGTTATCATACATGTCTCGGTTTTATATATTGTTATGATTTCATTCTGATTTTCAGGCCACATACTTGGTACTGTTGTCGACTCCTTCGGGGCTGCGTTCATGCCGCAGTAGAGTACACCGATTTGATCCTCGCTCTTAGGAGGTCACAGTTCACGTTGGGAAGCTCCGTTTCTCGGAGGCTTATCTTTGGTATGTTACCACTGAGTTGTAGGTTCTTGTACGATCGAGTATGGCGGGGCCTGTCCGTCATGTTGTATAAAAACTCTTAAGGTGCGTAGTCTTGTGGCGGGGTTTGTAAAAAGGATTAAACTATTCGTTTTGAAAGAGTTGTTTATATATATTTTATTGGAAGGTAACCGTTTGGTTGCTTTGTTTATGATCATATATCTTGTTTCTTGTTTAAATTTTATTTTCCGTGGTTTTCTCGATGTTGTATTCTAGGGTGCCTGGTAAGGCACGATCACGCCCGGTTGGTCGTGACAAAAGTGGTATCGAGCGATTAATCCTCGGAAAGTGTCTACGAGCGGTTCAGTAAGTCTTGATTATCGATGTGTTGTGCACCACATCTATAATCGGAGGTCGCAGGACATTTAGGATTGGTTTCATTCTTCTCATTCCGAGATCGTGCCTTAGAGTTGTGTTGTAAGTTGGACCCTCCAGCGTATCTCGTTTTACGATTATGCCTCCGCGCAAAGCAACGAGCCCGAAGGCAAGGCACCGAGGGTGCTAGTGAGATCTGAGGAGTACGAGTGCAGTGCCCGGCCAAGACTGAATTGTGCTTGAGACGGCGAGTTTTGCGACGCCGCCCAGCGAAGCTTAGAGCCACGCAAAGGGTCACCGAGACCACGATACACGAGCCTCGCATCCCACAACCCGGAGATGATATGGGTACAAGGAGATGGCCCGCCGTGGCGCGTGGCCGATATGAGGATAGGCCGATGCATCAGCCTGGCCCAGATGCACCAGTGGTTCACCCCGGCGATAGTTTGAGGCTACGGACTTTCGAGTTAGAGCCCGCGAGTTTTATGGGTCAAGGCGAGGATGATCCGCAGGAGTTCATCAAACGATTCAACGGTCATGTGAGTGATCAAGGCTTCGAGACCGAGTCGGTGGTCTTAGGTTCGCATCGGTGCGTGATACCGCGATCGTTTGATTCGTGGAGCTGTCCCGGGAGAGCATGCGCGCTTCCGGTATATGGGACGAGTTCTCGAGGCATTCTCACTCACTTCTTGCCTCCGTATGGGAGGGCGCGGGCCGACAGATTTATGATCTTTGAGGCAGAGAGGCGTGCGGTTGGGAGTACAACGTGAGTTTGACTCGTTGGCTCGGTATATCCCCACTTTAGTGGCAACCATGGAGGATAGAGTGCACCGCTACGTCACGGCTAGATGATTACTTGACGAGGCTTGTTCAGAGTAGCTCTTCAGCCGGGCATGGACATTGCCCGCATGCAGGCTCATGCACTAGGATGTGAGGCACGGAGAGGTCAACGGAATGACCTGGATCAGCAGAAGAGGGCCAGGACAGCAGGGTCTTTTGGCGACTTTCGAGGCGGACCGCCTCAGCAGCAGGCTAGTTATGTACCCCCGCCAGTACAGGGTGGTCCTCTACCGTCTTTAGGAGCAGGTCAGGGCTCCAAGGGTTCAGATTTTCGGGAGAGCAGGGGTGTTAGCCAGCTGAAGCCACCCCTACCTCGTTGTGACCATTGTGGTAGGCTCCATTTTGGGGAATGTCGTGCTAATTTGGGAGTTTGTTTTACATGCGGCCAGCAGGGCCATTTTGCGAGAAATTGTCCGACCAGAGGTAGCGCGGATGTAGAGACTCGGCCTTCAGGATCTATGGCTGGTTCATCACCTTCTGATTATGCGCTGCAGACGGGCTATGATTAGAGTGAAGCGGTGGATACAGGTATATCCTTAACCCTCTAGAGTTTTGGTATGCTTGATATTATGATCTTATTATTGTGTGCTATGTACGGATATCATTGTGTTATTTGTGAGTTAGAAACATGGTTAGTTGGAAGGGTAAGTATGGGGGCATGGTAAGTGTGAACCTTAGAATATTTCACGATTGAGACCTTAGAGGAAAGGTCGTCTTGAGTAAAAGATTTATTTTATGTTTGACCTTTATCAGAGTGCGTAGTATACGTGGGAGATATTTGTGTGATAAGTCCATGGGTTGTGTAAAATGAAAGTGGTGGCTTTCATGATGTGAATTAGTAAGATTGTTCCGTATCGAGGAGCAAGAGTTGTAGCGACGGAGGTCGGGTTTAGTCGTATGTGCGGGTCAACCGTGCTTGGTCTTAGGTGGGGTTGGTTCTGGGTGGTCCCGCCAGATGGTAGGGTCAAGAGGGTGCTAGGCCCCAGTTTAGGTGACCATCGTATGAGTTCGTGGATATGTTCGACGAGCGGTTCGTGAAGGCCGGGAATGGCCTTAAAGAAGATTGAGGTTAGTAGGATGACCAAGTTTGGAGGTAGTGACTCCAGAGATTTTGGAAACTGAAGCGATGACTAGAGTATGGTACGTGTACTAGAAAGAGTTCAAGTGTACGAGAAAGTGCGGCAGTAAGAAAGAGCGAACTGTGTTATGAGCGGAAGTGATCATTTCTTTTGAAGTGAGTGCGAGGAGCACTCTTTAAACCATAGGTGGAGGCTTGTTGTGATGTTAGAGGTAGTTCCTCGTTGGCTTGGGTTTAAGTATTTGTGCGTTTGTTATTTTTATGGCCATGTGTGGCATTGGCAACTTGGTTAAAGTTAAGAGGATACGTTATCATTATCTGTCGTAAGAAGGAACATTCGGGACGAATGTTTCTAAGGAGGGGAGAATGTTATACCGTATTTCCGGGTAATATGCGTGTGGCGTGCGTAGAAGTTTGAGCCTTAAAGTTAGGCAAGTTTGAAATTTTGTGCACAACCCCGTAAAGAATCGTTTTTCGGCGAAGCGTTTCTGAGAACTTGCGAAGGGAAAATTAGGCTATGTCGTTTTGTATTTTGCGGATTTTTAGGCGGCGGAACATTTTTGGGCCAACGAGAGGTGACACTTGTCACCTCAGTGGCGATTTAGGTGGACGAAGGGGCGTTTTCCTCCCTTGTTTTGTGCCTTATTTTGGCCTTGTTTTGTGCCTTGTTTTGTGCCATGTTTTGTGGAGTAGGGGTTAGGGTGCACTTGGCTTGATCTTGGCCTTACACTTGCCTTGCACATGGCTTGATCTTGGCCATTGGTTGGCCCTTGGCTTCCCTATAAATGCCCCCCCGTAGTGATGAACTTCCATCCACTCCTCACTTTGTCTAAGTCTTGAAATACCTCCTCCTCTTGTGGCTCGTCCAAACACTAGCCCCATGCCGTGTAAGGCTTTGGCGAGAGGTACCCTCCCTTGGTAGTGTTCTAGCCAGGGTACCCCTGTCACGACCGGACCGGGCGTGGTAGTGCCTACCGGGCACCCTAGTGAGACAACATCAGTAATCAGTGGAACATAACACAACAACATGAAATAACAAGAAGCTGCATAACGATTATCTTTTAGAAAACTTGCCTTAGGCATAAATAATAATAACAACCCTTTCAAAATGAGCAGTTTAATCCTTTCTTTACAAACCACGCCACAGCGATACTCTGCACCTCCACGAAAGATATGACAACAACGGCGGACGGGGCCCGTCGTACCACGAATGTAGCACTACGACAGCGGGGACTATGCGAAGATAAGCCTCGGAGAAGCGGAGCTTCCCAAAAGCCGAGCTGTGACCCTAAGGCGAGGATCAACGGCGGTGTACCTTTACTGCGGCATGAGCGCGGCCCAGGAGGTCGATAACAGCAGTGCAGTATGTGAAACTGAAAATACATACTGTAAATGAAATCATAGCAGTCATATAAAGCAGGAGACATGTATGATAACCAACTACAGTTTACAACAAAGCAGTCATGTCAAGTTAGGGACTCACGCCCTCAAGTCATCACTCAAGTATAACAATGGGTCTCAGGCCCACAACATCAATCATGCCCGTGGAATACCTTCCTCACTGCCGGCAGTCTATGATATAAAAGCACCAAAGAACACACATGAACACCAGGTCCCACCTGTGTCATAATAAAACTGTACGGGGTAAGTACGAAGGCATAGCCGACTACTAAAAACCCACAGTACCAACAAGGTCATGAACTGTATCATAAGATCTGTCTAGACCGTCACATGATCAAAGCTGGCGCTTGCGCGATATCGATATGCGCGTCTAACCACGAACTCCGCGACTCCGCATAGGCCAATCTCATCGGCCGCGTGGTATTCCCGCATCGGTAGCTACTCCCGGCATCGTCACGGACTGAGTCGCATGGCCTGAGCGACGCGTGCCCATAAAGGCGCTGCGCTAACCTGGAACTCGTAGCTCCGCATAGGCCCCGGGACCCGCGTGAGGTATTCTCGAATCATGGTCCTGCATCACTGAGTCTACCGCGTCGGAGGCGGCTTAACCGGAATCATCTCAAGAGATGAATGCCACAATACTATCATAACGGCGATAGTTAATAAGCACAATCAAGGAAACCCTTTACACAAGCATCACAAGATACTAACACACGTAGCATCCTAACACGTTTACTTATCAAAGCAACAAGAAAGTATTACAAGGCTATCACAAACCAATACAATCAAGTTGTTCACACAAAGTACCTTCTACTATATGATTAACAAAATCGGGTTTTTATCCCCAAAGTACTTCATACATCAATTCTTTTAAAAGATCGTTACTTTCACAATGTCACACAATACGTAGTATAAAAATAGAGTGACTATCCTTTTAAAGTAAATCAATTACTTCTCTTTGTAAAAAATCAAGTAGCAACATTCTTTTCCAATGATCAAGTTTGCCTAATTTCCAATGTTCAAGTTTCTCATTTTAGAAAGGTTTCGTAGTTCATAGTCTTATTCATTTGAGAATATAATTCTCCTTAAAACTATCTGAGAAACATAAGTCTTATATGTGAGTAGGATATTCTTGTTTATAACAATCTTATTACAATGACCATGTTCTAGGAAAAATCATTTTGTCTCATCTTAGCTTCTATGCGGATGGAAGTTTCTAATGGTTTTAATAATACTTAATTAGTCAAAACATTTCCTTTTATTAACGCGATGGTTTGTCGATACACATTCGATTTCGAAATCGAGAAACATTCTTAAGCCGTTATACCTAACTTCCCATAAAGCTAGTATAACTCTTAAGTTTTTCAAAAACCAAGTATTACTCCTTCTTTCAAAATAATTCAAAAATCTTTTGAAATACTTCAAGTTCTTTATTAACACATAACAAGCCAGTTATAGTTCAAACCAGTTACCTTAAAAAAACCACATGTATTTTCTTACCAACATAAAGCTGTTATAACCAACTTCCCATAAAGCCGTTATAACACTTTATGTTTTACACCAATCAAATACATTTAGCACATGTACGTCACCGCACTACATAGTTCACACATATCATGCTAGAAGAGATAGGAAGAGGTTCACATACCTCGCGGCAGTATCGACTAATTAGCAAAACGCTCAAGTACTTCCAACCGTCGGCTACTCCTTAAGCCAAGTAGATCGCGCCACACGTAGTACTTCAACCTATAAGGCCATGGCGCTTATTAACATTAGATCCTCGTAGAACATTACGAAAATTGGCGACTCTCCCGCACAGCAGCGTAAATCTCTCCTCTATCGAGGCCTGGCTATCAAGCCAACCGGGGTTATACATCTAACCCTAACGGTACACCGCTTCACGGCCTACTACGCAAGTCTCACATGTAATACCCATGTAATTCTGATTCGGTAATCTTCTTCGATTCAGGCTTAAGTCGCAAGACATTGCCGATAACTACGTTCAGTTCTATTTATATATATAGTATACCTCAACTATAGTCTAACAATCATGTAATTTCCAATTACAATAGAGGGACAAGATATTTACCTCGATAAGCCCATAATTATCCAAGTATAAAGTCGATCCTGGGCAATCGTTTAGCTCCAACTCCGAGCGCTCCAACCCGCTCTAAACCACCCTTAGAAGTTCTAACCAACTTCTACACAATACTCCAACGGACTATGGAGATTTTCCTAGGGTTTCGGTTTGTGACTGACGGGAAGTATAATAGTATTTCTGGGCTTTTCATATAGGTATAACCTTAGAATACTACAAGGTATTCGGCTAAGGTAATTTGGGCATTATAACAATACTTTTGAGAGTATTTCTACACCACAAAGGGGGTATTAAGCGAAGCAACTAGGCTAGGGGAGAGGCTCTCGCCAAGGGCCTTTCAAAAGGGGAGCGGGGCTCTTGGACGAGAGTCAACAAGAGGGGAGAGGGAGGGATTTTAACACTTAGGATTATTTAGGAATGGATGAATAAGTCTTCAAAGGGATGGGTATTTATAGGCCAAGTGAAGGCCAACCAATGGCCAAGATTGAGCCAAGTGCTACACAAGTGTAAGGCCAAGATCAAGCCATGTGCACCCTAACCCTACTCCACAAAACACTCCACAAAACAAGGCACAAAACAAGGCACAAAACAAGGCACAAAGTAGCCCAATTCGCCATGGTTGCCGCTGCTTCGATGTGAGGGTGACACATGTCACCCTCCCGTTGGTCCAAAATGTTTCGTCTCTCGGAAAAATCCGCA
Source organism: Przewalskia tangutica (assembly GCA_029844215.1). Classification (NCBI taxonomy): domain Eukaryota; kingdom Viridiplantae; phylum Streptophyta; class Magnoliopsida; order Solanales; family Solanaceae; genus Przewalskia; species Przewalskia tangutica. Next base: position 98,209 of record JAQGDG010000177.1, on the reverse strand, counting down.
AAAATTAAAAATGACATAGCCGGAAATTCCCCTACGAAAGCTGTGGAAACGTTTCGTCGAAAAACGACTCAAACCGGGTGTTGTGTACAAATAAAATTCGGCCAAGCCACTTTCTCAAGTTTCAAATTTTCCTACGTACGTCCTTACGTACATACTCTGGAAATACGGGGTATAACATTCTCCCCTCCTTAGAAACATTCGTCCCGAATGTTCCTTCTAAGTCTCAAAACAAACGTGCGCCAGTATAGTCTTCACCACCATACTTACGAAACAATCCTGCCACAATGGCCACAGAAACAATCGCAAGAAAACGCCACATCTAAGTCCACGAGGAATCACCTCTAACATCATCACAAACACCTCTCTCCGGGGTCTAAAATATACTTCCTCCACACTTTTTTCCAAACAAAAGAGATGGTCACATCTATGCTCGCCATACATGCTCGCTTGTTCCCGATACCACTTTGTCACTTTGCGAGGTTCTAGTGTCACTCGGCGACCAACACATGGTACGGACTCATGCGATCCACGAGGCAGACACTCGAACTCTTACTACATTTAAATCTGCAGTCTCCAAAACTCTGGTTATCATTTTGTCACGACTGTTCGGCCCGTGGATAGTGCCTTACCAGCACCCTAGTGACACAACATCGAGTAATCACGAACATAAAACACATACATGAAACAAGTGAAGTACAAAACAATAGTGCGAGGAAAACTTGCCTTTTCTAAGATATAAAATTAACAACTTTTACAAATGAGCTTTAATCCTTTTACAAACCACGCCACAACAAGATTACTGCACTTAAGAAAGATACGACAACAACGACGGTGGCTTCGCCATACCACGAATGTAAGCACTTACAACAACAGGGACTATACGAAGATAAGCCTCCGAGAAACGGAGCTTCCCAAAAGCTGAACTGACCACAAGAGCGAGGATCAACGATCGTGTACCTCAACTCGCGCATGAACGCACTTCAAGGAGGTCGATAACAGTCCGAGTATGTGAAACTAAAAATATCGTAAATGAAATCATAATAGTCTATAAAGCGGAGACATGTATGATAAGCAAACTACGCTCACAACAAATAAACAAATATGTCAAGTCGTGGACTCACGCCTCAAAGTTATCACAATAAAACCGTGACGGGGCAAGTGCGAAGGCATAGCCGACTACTAAGACCCACGCATCAAAAATACCACAACCGTATCCCGAGGTCTTTCTGCACGCACCACGATCGGCCGCCACTCGCCCGCAATATCAATGCGGCGTCTATCCTCGAACTCTCGCAGCTCCGCATAGGTCACACACGACCCGCATGAGGTATTCTCGAATCATGGTCCTGCATCGCTCGAGGTATACCGCGCATCGGCGCTAACCCTCGGTATCCGCCTAGGCTCCCGCAACCCGCATAGTCTCAAAAGACCGCATAGTCTCAACAGACCGCATAGGGAATCCCCCGCATCAGGCTAAACACCCGGAATGATCAATCCTGGAGCTACCGCACTCCGCATAGTCACGAGGACCGCATAGCCGTGAAAGACCGCATCGGGTGGCAAGCCCTCGGTATAATAAGTCAAAGGGTATGTGATACAATAACGATAACCGCTTAACGTTTAACAACGTAAGCACAACAAGAATGACCCCCTTACATCATGATCACACAAGATACTAACACACGTAGCATCCTAACATGTTTACTTATCAATCAACAAGAAAGTATTACAAGGCTATCACAAACCAACACAATCAAGTTATACACACAAGGTACTTTAAGCTAACAAGTTCGTATCTCCCTAAAGTACTTCATACATTAAATCTTTTAAAAGATCAGTTGCTTTCACATAAGTCACACAATACCCGTAGTATAAAATAGAGTGATTGTTTTTTAAATAAACTAAAACACTTACCTTCGAAATCAAGTAACAACATTATTTTCCAAACGTCCAAGTTTGCCTAATTTCAAATGTTCACGTTTCTTATTTTAGAAAGGTTTCGTAGTTCATGGTCTTATTCATTTAAGAATATAATTCTCTTTTAAACCATGTGAGAAACATAAGTCTTATATGTGAGTAGGATATTCTTGTTTATAACAATCTTATTACAAAGAATTGTGATCTAGGAAATATCATTTTGTCTTATCTTAGCTTCTATGCAGATGGAAGTTTCTACTGGTTTTAATAATACTTAACTAGTCAAAACATTTCCTTTTATTAACGCTGCAGTGGTTTGTCGATACACATTCTGATTTCCGAAATCAGTAAAACATTCTTAAGCCGTTATACCTAACTTCCCATAAAGCTAGTATAACTCTTAGGTTTGTCAAAAATCAAGTATTACTTCTTCTTTCAAAATGATTCAAAAATCTTTTGAAATACTTCAAGTTCTTTATTAACACATAACAAGCCAGTTATAGTTCTAATCAGTTACCTTTTAAAAACCACATGTATTTTCTTACCAACATAAAGCTGTTATAACCAACTTCCCATAAAGCCGTTATAACACTTTATGTTTCAAACTAATCAAATACATTAAACACATGTACGTCTACCGTACTACATAGTTACACACATATCATGCTAGAAGAGATAGGAAGAGGTTCACATACCTCGCGACGAGTATCGACTAATAGCAAAACGCTCCAAGTACTTCCAACCGTCGGCTACTCCTTAAGTCAAGTAGATCGCGCCACACGTAGTACATCAACCTATAAGGCCACAAGGCGCTTATTAACATTTAGATCTCATCGTAGAATATTCTACCGAAAATTCGGCAGCACCTCCCCCCCCCGCAACAGCGTAAATCTCCTCCTCTATCGAGGCCGGCTACCGAGCCAACCAGGGGGGGGTTATACATCTAACCCTAACGGGTACAATTCTACTCCACGGTACTACTACACAAGTCTCATCAGAATACGCCTATGTAATTACAGTTCAGTACCCTTCTTTAAATTCAGGCTTAAGTCGCAAGACATTGCCGTAAGTTTTATTCAGGCTTAAGTCAAAAGACATTGCCGTAAGTTTTATTCAGGCTTAAGTCAAAAGACATTGCCGATAACTACGTTCAGTTCTATTATATAGTATACTTCAACTATATATTCAATCATGTAATTTCCAATTACAATAGAGGGACAAGATAATTACCTCGATAAGCCCATAATTATCCTAGTTAAAGTCGATCCTGGGCAATCGTTTAGCTCCAACCCCGTGCGCTCCAACCCGCTCTAAACCACCCTTAGAAGTTCTAACCAACTTCTACACAATACTCCAACGGACTATGGAGATTTTCCTAGGGTTTCGGTTTTGACTGACTAAGTATAATAGTATTTTCTGGCTTTTCAGATAGGTATAACCTTAGAATACAACAAGGTATATGGCTAAGGTAAATTGGGCATTATAACAATACTTTGAGAGTATTTCTACACCACAAAGGGGTATTATACGAAAGCAACAAGGCTAGGGGTACCCCACGCCACACTACTGTGAGGAGGCGCTACTGCCAAGGGGCCTCACGAAATGGGAGGACGAGAACAATAGAGGAGGGGAAGAGTCTTTCAAGACTTAGAGATTTTTAGGATGAATACGTCTTCCAAAGAGCTGGGTATTTAAAGGACAAGCCAAGGCCAACCAATGGCCAAGATCTTGACAAGTTCATAGCAAGTGTAGTGCCAAGATCTTGCCAAGTGCACCCTAACCAACTAACACAAAATATCCTACCAACCCTTGACTATTTCAACCACACTTTCGGCCAAGCCCTTTACCGTCCAAGCCTAACCAATGAGAGGGTGACAAGTGTCGCCCTCTTGTTGGTCCAAAATGTTTCGTCTCTCGGAAAAATCCGCAAAAATTAAAAATGTCATAGCCGGAAATTCCCCTACGAAAGCTGTGAAAACGTTTCGTCGAAAAACGACTCTAAACGGGTGTTGTGAACAAATTTAATTCGGCCAAGCCACTTTGCCTACTCAAGGCTTTAAACTTTTATACGTACGCCCTCACGTACATACTCTGGAAATACGGGGTATAACATTCTCCCCTCCTTAGAAACATTCGTCCCGAATGTTCTTTCTAAGTCTCAAAACAAACGCGCGCCAGTATAGTCTTCACTACTATACTTACGAGAACAATCCTTGCCACACATGGCCACAGAAACAACTTGCGCAAAAAGCTCACATCCAAGTCCACGAGGAAACACCTCTAACATCACCATAACACCTCTCACCGGGGTCTAAAATATACTTCCTTCGCACCTACTTTACACAAAAAGAAAATGATCACATCAATGCTCGCGATACCACTGATACCACTTTTGTCACTTTGCGCGAGGTTCGTGTCACTCGCGACCCAACAAATGGCACCGGCATGCGATCCGGAGGAGGTCGTACACTCGAACTCTTACCACATTCTCGACACGGCTTCCAAAATTCGGGTTACTATCCCTAACGTGGTCATCATTAGCGGGAACACTGATGGATCTCGATACTTTCCGATCATATCAATACGAAGACCGGACGCATCGCCTCCTAAGTCGGACGGCAATTGCTAACATATAGGCAACACGCCTATTCTTCACATGAACTCGTGCGGCCCAAAGTAACTCGCTAAGTTTTCCTCTGCTTCAAAACTCGTCACACCCAAACCGGGTGGTACCTGAAGACCGATCACAACTCGAACTCTGCCGCCGCCGATTATCCGTACGATTTCTCCGAGCTGCGTAACCTCTTCTAGACAAGCTTCACCCTATCCACATCCCGCTGAACACGTATCAACCAATTTTCGAACCTCGCCAACATCGAACCAATCGACCAAGAACTTACCCTTCCGCCCCTACAAGGCTTCATAAGCGACATCCGAACATTGAAATGGTAGCTTAAACACTACATCCACAGGAGACAACAATCCCCACAACTATCCTCGAAATCCAAACACCGCCCGGCGGCGAATGCGATTCAGACTCACGGAAGTTCTTAACACATGCCCGTAAAACTTCAAACAAAACAGCCATAACCTGGCTCCACATTCGCCATAAGGTGAAGGTAGGCACCCGCAGCCTTACAACCTTCCGATAACTCAACACCAAGTAAACGGTCGACGATCAAGAACACGATGGGCTGCATCGCCCGACCACCATCGGTCGAACGCATCCACGAGTTCAGACTGTTGGTTAACTAAACTGGGCCTAACACCCTCACAACCCTAACACAAGCGACCACCACAACCTGACCCCACCACCAAAACTACCGCGGGTTGACGCAACTGGCCTCAACCCGACCCAAGAACGCGCACAAAACTAGCTCCCGATCCGAACAATCTTACTAATCACGTTTGAAAACCTAGCGGTCTTTAGCTCAACTAACCTCTTTCATATCACGCTACTCAGGGACTTATCCCACAACCATAGCCCACGTGCACCATGCACTCTGATAAGGATCAAACATAACACTACACCTATACTCGAGATGGCCTTACCTCTAAGGTATCTACGTAAAACATTCTAAGGCTCACACCTTATCTATCCCCCAAAATCTTACTCCTGTTAACCCACCATGATTTCTAAACACAACTAACACACCGCTATCGAACATAGCACTTAAGGTATACTCACTTTATCACACATACCGATCTCTACAGGTTAAAGATATATCTATATCTACCGCTTCACTCCTTAGTCGTTTAATCAAACTCGCCTGTAGGCATAGCTAGGGAAGATGACGAACTACCCACCGATCTGAAGGCTAAGTCCTCCTACAAGGACACTCTATCGACATCGACCGACGGCCGTAGTACAACAAGTACTAACTAAAAGACGACATTCCCCGGGATGACGTCTGTCACACTGTGAACCGGAAGCCCTGGAGTTCTGACCAACTCCTGCATACTCCGAACATCCTGATATCCGTGGAAGACCACTGCATCGGTGGACGTGCGTAATCAAATCTGGCCGTGAGGTGACTCGCCTCGAAAGTTACCAAAGGACCTTGCTCGCCCGCCTTCTTCGCCCTCGTTAACCCGTCGATCTCACGCTTCTCGCCGCGCATAAGCCCGCATACGTGCCATGCTCAAGCCCAACTAAAGAATTACTCTTGCACAACCTTTTCTTAGGTAGTCATCAAGACTCGCGAGACATCGGTATACTCTCTGGTAGTCAAATCCATAGTTAGTAACAGGGTCGCCTCCTTGAAATCTATATTCACCGCTCTGCCGTGGAACCGGCGTTCAAATGTCATGGCCGCAGAGGAACCGCCGCCGTGCTAAACTCTGGGTTAGTAGCGTCGCAAAAACTCCCGAATGAAGCACCACCCTGTGATGTTTGGGCTGTGCCCACGTAACCCTCTCAGACTCTACTCGCGGCTCCTGCTTGCCCTCTGGGCGGGTTGCCCTACGCGAGGCATAACGATAAGGGAAATAATTTCGTCGAGGTCCAACTTACAACACAAAATCTAAGGCACGATCTCGAGTGAGAAGAATAGAAACCAATCCTAAATACCCTATAGCCTCTCGATTATTGGTGTGGTGCACAACACACCGATAATCAAGACTCATCGGATACGGTCAGACACTTTCCGAGGATTAATCGCTCGATACCACTTTTGTCACGACCTGTTCGGCGTGATCGTGCCTTACCGGGCACCCTAGTGACACAACATCGTAGTAATCACGGAACATAAAACACATACATGAAACAAGTGAAGTACAAAACAATAGATGAGGAAAACTTGCCTTTGGCGTATAAAATTAACAACTTTTACAAATGAACAGTTTAATCCTTTTACAAACCTCGCCCACAACATTACTGCACTCTAAGAAAGATACGACAACAACGACGACGGGGCCCGTCATACCTCGAATGTAAGCACTTACAACAACAGGGGACTATACCAAGATAAGCCTCCGGAGAAACGGAGCTTCCCAAAAGCTGAACTGTGACCCTAAGAGCGAGGATCAACGACTGGTGTACCTCAACCTTGTTATACCCCGTATTTCCGGAGTATGTACGTGGGGACGTACGTACAAAAGTTTAGCCTTAAAGATAGGCCAAGTTCGAAATTTGTACACAACTCGCTAAAAGAATCGTTTTCCGAAAACGCTTTCCAGCTTTCGTGAGAGAAAATTCCGCTATGTCATTAAGTATTTTTATGGATTTTTAGAGACGAAACATTTTGGACCAACGGAGGGCAACACTTGGCACCCTCCCATTGATGGACTTGAATCGCCCATTGACGAAATGGAGAACATTGGCACGTTTTTTGTGCCATGGCACAAGTCAAGGAGTTGGTAGGATATTTGTGTTTAGTTAATCCTCACCCTACACTTGCCTTGCACTTGTCTTCATCTTGGCCATTGGTTGGCCAAGGCTTGAGCTATAAATACCCCTTTGATGAAGAGTTCTTCATCCACAAAGTTATCTTCCAAGTCTAAAAATCCTCTCCTCTCCCTTTGTAGCCATTTCGTCCAAACACCTCCCCCTCCCCTTGTGAAGGTGGCCTTGGCCGAATACCCCCCTAGCCTAGCCAAAAATCTACCCCCCCTCCCTTGGTAGAAAAGTTACCTTCTTGTATCGTTATAATGCCCAAAATACCCTAGCCCAAATACCTTAGTACTTAGTAGAAGTTGTGGAGAACTTCTAAGGTTCTTGGAGCATACAACTTAGGAGCAAAACCTTGCTCAGCGACTTTTCTAGGATATTATTGGGCTTACCGAGGTAATAATCCTAACCCTCTTTGAATTAGAGAATACTTACTGTTATAGTATAAGAATAAGTATAAATACTTAGAAGTATAGCGAATAGAATTGAAGTGTTAATCACTTAGAAGGGTTTAAAAGAAGAATAATCAAATCAGATTTACATAGACTGCTACAATGAACTTATATAGCTCACCGGTAGGGAAGTGCCCGACTTCATCAGAATTATGAACCCCTGTTTAGAATGACCTTGAGTAGTCTTTAATAGATATCTGTGACTATTATAGGTTGACTCTCTGCGCGCGACATATTCAACTTGGCAGGTGGTTTTCGCTGAGAAGGTATGTGATTCTTCCTAAAGCATGATATTTTACAATATAACTACGGCAATGTCTTTGACTTAAGCTGAATAATACTTACGGAATGCCTCACGCTTAAGCCCGAATAATACTTACAGAATGCCTCACGCTTAAGCTCGAATAATACTCACGAATGCCTCACGGCTTAAGCCTGAATAATAAAGAACTGAAAACATTTCAAAAGACTACTGAATCATATTAACAGAAGAGAACTAATTGGTTTTTAAAACAGAAGCTTAAGAATTATACTAAGCTTTATGGGAAGTAAGTATAACCACTTAAGATTTATAAAAGAAACAAGTTTGCCTATGTGTTTATAACAGACTTGTATTGTGAAAAGAATAATAAAGATGGTTTGATAAATAGACATGATATGATGCTATGTGTGTTAGTACCTTGTAACGTTTGTATAGGTGAGTATCCTTGTTGTGCTTATGTTGTTTAAAGATAAGTTGTTATGTCAAGATACTATCACTCACCTCTTGCCGATACCGGGGTTGTCGCCTCCGATGCGGGTAGACTCAAAGTGATGCGGGACCATGATTCGAGAATACCTCACGCGGGTCCAGGGGCCTATGCGAGCTACGAGTTCCGTGTTAGTATGCGGGGTTATACCTCATGCGGTCTGTGGCCATGCGACAATGAGTCCAGACGACGCCGAGGAGTAGCTACCCTCGATGCGGGGTTATACCTCATGCGCCCACGTGAGTGGCCTATGCGACTCGGAGTCGAGGATTAGGCTGCAGAATGATGATGGGGCGAGTGGCCTGCTTTCGATCATTCGCAGCCTAGACAAGACTCATTACGATTACCTATTGTTGCTCTTGTTTGTGATGTGGCACTATGCGCGTTTCTGGTTGTTTCATACATATTTGTAAACCGGTTTTAAAAATGATATGTTTCATTTAAGTACTTTACGCTGCATACTTAGTACTGTTATCGACCTCCTTCGGGGGGCTGCGTTCATGCCGCAGGTAAGGGCAAGCAGGTGTTAGATCCGCATCCTTAGGATCTCTACTTTGGTGTCTGAGCTCCATCTCTTCCGAGGCTCTACTTTTGGTATGATCTCCACAGTAGATAGTTTTGTATGATAGGTATGGCGGCCCCGTCCCGCCATAATTGTATATTTCAGAGGTCTGTAGTCATGTTGTACAAAGGTCGGATGTAATCTGAACTATGATTATATATATATGCCGAAAGGCTGTGTTGTTCTCACATACACTGTGGCTGAGTTTATAAACTGTTTCATGTCTTGTTTTATATTTCCGCTGATTTCTCGGATGTATGACGACTAGGGTGCCCCTGCAGGCACGGCCACGCCCCGAACGTCGTGACAAAAGTGGTATCGAGCGATTAATCTCGGAAAGTGTCTAGGCACCGTATCTAGTAGAGTCTTGATTATCGGTGTGTTGTGCACCACACCAATAATCGTGAGGCTATAGGATATTTAGGATTGGTTTCATTCTTCTCATTACGAGATCGTCTTTGTAGAGCCGTGTTATAGGTTGGACCCTCTAACGTATTCCTTTCCCGCAATGCTTATGCCTCCACGTAAGGCAACCCGCCCGTGGCGGCAAGGCAAATGAGGAGTCGCTAGCAGACACCCGTAGTCACGAGGGCTCGTGCCCGCCTATACCAGACGGCGAAGTTCTATGACGCCCGGCCAAACAAAGACCACGCACCACACCTCCGCCCCACACCGGGCGGAGGAGTTAGGGCAAGCGAGACGGCCCGCCTTTGGCTAAAGTTGTGGCCCGACACGAGAGAGGTCGACGCGGTTCAGCTCACCCAGCCTCGGTACCGTGCATCTGTTCACCCGAGGCGAGAGTTGAGGCTACGAGATTTCTTGAGTCAGAGCTCACGGAGTTTTATGGGTCGAGGCGAGGATGATCCGCAGGAGTTCATCCGTCGATTCAGAGGATTTTGAGAGTGATCGCATGCGGAGACCGAGTCCGTGATCTTTGGTTCACATAGGTCGCGTGATACCGCGATCGATTGGTTTGATTCATGGGAGTTATCCCGTGGAGAGCACGCGTCCCCGCCTACTGGGAGGAGTTCTCGAGGCTTTCTCACTCACTTCTTGCCTCCACAGATGGCGAGGGCGCGGCCGATAGATTTTTACCGCCGAGGCGAGAGGACGACCGCCGTGGAGTACAATGTCGAAGTTTGATTCATTGGCTCGATATGTCCCAAAGATTGGTAGCAGATATGGAGGATAGGTACACCGCTATGTCACCGGCTGACGACTATATGGCCGAGTCTTGTGCGGGGTTTCTCTCCACCGGTATGGACATTACCCGCACGCAGCTCACGCCTTGGATGCGGTGAGCGCAGAGGTCGACGGTGGGCGACAGCAGCGAGGAAGGCCGTGACGGAGGGTCTTCCGTGGTTATCATGGTGGGCGGCCTCAAGAAGATCTAGATTCGCACCACACCGGCTCGAGCACTCCCGCACCGCCCTCAAGACACCGAGTTTTCGAGGGCGGACAGTGGCCCTGTGGCTTCGGGACGCCCGAGTAGCAGGTATCGCCGATCGGGACCACCCTCCAGGTGGCCGTCGGTAGATCCCATTACGGGAAGTGTGGTACTACTTATGGATCTTGTTACGCCAGGCTGCCAGGTCACTTTGCGAGGGACTGTCCCGACCGGGGCGCTACGGTGGTAGGCCCGGCCGAGTTACGTGGGCGCTTCATCATCTCCTACGATTACTCGCCCGAGGCGTGGTGCTCGTGGGTCGCCAGGTCGCGGCAGAGGTCGCGCGCAGTCCCGATTCTAGCGGTCTCGAACCGCATGTATGCTTTGTCCACCGACAGATCGTGAGGCCTCACCGATGTCGCCGTGTACCTTATCGGTTCGGGTTTGATGTGTATGCTTTGATAGATCCGGTTCTACTCGCCCCATATATCTCCTTGTTGCTAGTAGGATAGGATAGAGCACGAGTCCATAGACCTTTTCGAGGTAGCTACGCATGGGTGATTCGGTGGTAGCTCGGCGGTATATAGAGCTTGTCTGTGACCATTTACGATCGTCGGACCCCAGCCGACTTGATAGAGTTGGAGATGATTGACTTCGACGTGATCATTGGGATGGATTGGCTAGCTTCTGCTATGCCAATGTAGACCGCAGAGAGAGAGTAGCACGGTTCCAGCTTTCCGGCGAGCCATTGTTGAGTGGGAGGAGCACCAGATCGCCAGGGGTAGGTTTATTTCCTACCTCAAGGCTAGGAAGATGGTGCGGCGGGTATATCTACCATCTAGTTCGAGTGTTTGATCGAGGTTGCGTACCAGATTTTCGGGCCTCGTAGTCGACAAGTTCCCGACGTGTTCCCGGATGACCTCGGTATCCTCCCGAGAGGAGATTGAGTTTTGTATTGACTTATTGCGGATACTCGGCTATTTCCATTCCGCCATACTGAATGGCACTGCCGAGTTGAGAGAGTGAAGGATCGGCTTAGGGATTTGCTAGAGAAGGGCTTCATTAGGCCCGTGTTTCTCCCCAGGGCGCGTATTGTTCGTGAAGAAGAAGGGCGGACGCCGCGCATGTGTTGATTACGGTGAACAAGGTGACCATTAAGAACAGATACCCTCCCGTGATTGATGATTTGTTCGACCGGTTGCGGTGCGAGATGTTTCTCCAAGATTGATCTGCGATCGCTATCATCAAAAGTAGTCGAGAGGTGGATGTCCCTAGGATCGCATTCCGACCAGACGCATTATGAGTTCGTGGTCATGTCTTTGGTTGACCAATGCTCCGCGGTATTCATGGATTTGATGAACCGAGTGTTCAAACCATTTTTGACACGTTTGTGATAGTGTTCATGATGATATCTTGGTTTATTCTCGCCCGAGCAGAGCATGCGAGCATTTGGCGATCGTATCTTGCGCTTCTCAGATCAGCAGCTTGTACGCCAAGTTTTCCAAATGTGAGTTTTGGTTGACTTGATGGCGTTTCTTGGGCATATTGTCGGGTGATGGCATTCGAGTTAATACGCCAAGATCGAGCGCCAGACTTGGCCGAGACCTACTACCCGGCCAGAGGTTCGCAGCTCGGGCCTTGCGAGTTATTATCGGCGGTTCGTGGAGAAGTTTGCTTTATCTCGCACCATTGACTAGGCCGACTCGTAGGCGCAAGTTTGATGGATCGATGCTTGGAGCGGTGGTTTCGATTCTTGAAGAGAGACCGACGACCGCCCGTTCTTACTTCCGCAGGTCCAGATGGTTATGTCGTGTATTGTGACGCGCCGCATCGGGTTGGGATGTGTGTTGATGCAAAGATGGCGAGTTATAGCATATGATCCCGACACCAAGAAACACGAGAGGAACTACCCCACCCATGATTTGGAGCCGCAGGTGATTCACGCCAAGATCCGAGGCACTATTTGTATGGGGTTCACGTGGATATTTATACGCACCACAAGAGCCTCGGTATATCTTCACCGGAGGAGCCGAACTTACGGCGAGACGGTGGTTAGAGTTGCTTAAGGATTACGATGTTGATATCCTATACCACCGGGAAGGCCAATGTCAGGCGTATGCTCGAGTCGTAGATCACGGGGAGCCTATCGATGTGCGGCTAGAGAGGAGGGACATGGTTCGTGATTTGCATCGCTTAGCGAGCCTTGTGTCCGCTTGATTGATTCCGATAGCGATGGGGTTAGAGTTCGTGAGGTTGCCGAGTCTTCCATCGTCGAGAGGTGAAGAGGCAACAGCCGAGGATCCAGCTTTGATTCGATATCGTGATACGACTCTTCGTGAGGCGCGGTCCTTGAGGTAGCACGATGGGTGCTAAGGTTTGAGGGCGGTTGTGTGTTCCAGATATTTCAGACTTGGCAGAGTTCTGGGGAAGCACACAGCAAGCGTCTATCCATCCGTGGTCGACTCAAGATGTACCACGACCTTAGATCCGTGTATTGGTGGGATGGTTTGAAGAGGACGTTGCGAGTTCGTAGCTCGCCCGTGTTGTCGCAGTGAAGGCAGAGCACCGCAGGCCCGGTGGTTTGTTACGCACGATAGAGATCCCGACCGAAGTGGAGGTGATCAACATGGACTTCATCACAGATTGCCTCGCACTCGGAGGAGACATGATTCCATATGGGTTATCGTCGACGGTCGTGAAATCAGCCCACTTTCTTCCCGCGGACGACCTTTCTACCGAGGATTATGCCGCACTTTACATCCGAGAGATCGCCGATCGCATGGAGTCCCTAGTTCGATCATATCGCATGCAGGAGCCCGCCACGCTAACTTCGGAGGTCCTTCCGCAGGGTTTAGGACGCAGTGAGCACAGCATCGCATTTCATCCACGCATGCACGGACAGCAGAGCGCACTATCCGCACTCTCGAGGATATGTCGCGAGCCCGTGTTATTGACTTCGGTGGTAGTTGGGAGGATCATTTGCCCTAGTTGAGTTTGCATATAATAATAGCTACCACTCCAAAGATTCGGGATGGCGCCTTATGAGGCCTTGTATGGGAGGAAGTGCGGTCGCCTATAGGTTGGTTCGATGTGGCGAGGTGCGGCTAGTGGGACCAGATTTGGTACAAAGCAGTGGATAAGCGAAGCTTATCCGAGAGCGCTATCGACACCGTAGTCGGCGTAAGTCGATGCAGATCATCGTCGCTTCGGATCTTGAGTTCGAGGTTCATGATTGGGTTTTCCTAGTGTCACCCATGAAGGGTGTGATGAGATTCGGGAAGAAGGAAACTCACCCAAGGTACATTGGGCCATTTCGCATTGTCCGCAGGGTAGGCAAGGTTGCACATGAGTTGGATCTCGCCGTCCGATCCGGAGGCGGCATCCGGTTTTTCACGATCTACGCCGAGGAGATGTATCGGATCCATCTAGGTACACCCGATTGGCGATGTCCAGTGATCGAGGGGTTATCGTATGAGGAGATTCCCATGGCGATAGTCGATCGTCAGTTAGGCGTCGCGACCAAGGACGTGGCTTCCACAAAGTCTTGTGGCGAACGAGCTTAGGAGGAGATGACGTGGGAAGCCGAGGAGGACATGAGGCAGGTACCTCACCTATTCCCACACCTCCGTAATTCACTTTCCTACTTGTAAATTTTCGTTATCGCTTTTACCTAAGTGTTGTTTTGTGGCCGTGTGTGGCTTTTGCAATCGCTTAAGTTTTGAAGAACCCGATCATTATCTGTCTTGGGAAGGAACATTCGGACGAATGTTTCTATGAGGGGAGAATGTTATACCGTATTTCCGAGTATGTACGTGGGGACGACGCATAAAAGTTTAGCCTTAAAGATAGGCCAAGTTCGAAATTTGTACACAACTCGCTAAAAGAATCGCTTTCCGACGAAACGTTTCACGCTTTTCAGAGAGAAAATTCCGCTATGTCATTAAGTATTTTATGGATTTTTCCGAGAGACGAAACATTTTGACCAACGAGGGCAACACTTGGCACCTCCCATTGATGGACTTGAATCGCCCATCGACGAAAATGGAGAACATTGGCACGCTTTTTGTGCCATGGCACAAGTCAAGGAGTTGGTAGGATATTTGTGTTTAGTTAATCCTCACCCTACACTTGCCTTGCACTTGTCTTCATCTTGGCCATTGGCCAAGGCTTGAGCTATAAATACCCCTTTGATGAAGAGTTCTTCATCCACAAAGTTATCTTCCAAGTCTAAAAATCCTCTCCTCTCCTTTGTAGCCATTTCGCCCAAACACCTCCTCCCTCGTGAAGGTGGCCTGGCCGAATACCCCCTAGCCTAGCCAAAATCTACCCTCCCTTGGTAGAAAAGTTACCTTCTTGTATCGTTATAATGCCCAAAATACCCTAGCCCAAATACCTTAGTACTTAGTAGAAGTTGTGGAGAACTTCTAAGGTTCTGAGCATACAACTTAGAGCAAAACCTTGCTCAGCGCGACTTTTCTAGGATATTATTGGGCTTACCGAGGTAATAATCCTAACCCTCTTTTGAATTAGAGAATACTTCATCGTTATAGTATAAGAATAAGTATAAATACTTAGAAGTATAGCACGTAATAGAATTGAAGTGTTAATCACTTAGAAGGGTTTAAAAGAAGAATAATCAAATCAGATTTTACATAGGATCGCTTTCACGAGACTTATATAGCTCACCGGGTGGGAAGTGCTGCCCGACTTACCGTAGAATTATGAACCCTGTTTAGAATGACCTTCGAGTAGTCTTTAATAGATATCCGTGACTATTATAGGTGACTCTGCGCGACATATTCAACTCGCGGTGGTTTTCACGAGAAGGTATGTGATTCTTCCTAAAGCATGATATTTTACAATATAACTACGCAATGTCTTTGACTTAAGCTCGAATAATACTTACGGAATGCCTCACGCTTAAGCTCGAATAATACTTACAGAATGCCTCACGCTTAAGCTCGAATAATACTCACTGAATGCCTCACGCTTAAGCACGAATAATAAAGAATCAAAACATTTCAAAAGACTCTCAATCATATTAATGTAAGAGAACTAATTGGTTTTAAAATGCTTAAGAATTATACTAAGCTTTATGGGAAGTAAGTATAACCACTTAAGATTTATAAAAGAAACAAGTTTGCCTACGTGTTTATAATGACTTGTATTGTGAAAAGAATAATAAAGATGGTTTGATAAATAGACATGATATGATGCTATGTGTGTTAGTACCTTGTAACGCTTGTATAGGTAGTATCCTTGTTGTGCTTATGTTGTTTAATGATAAGTTGTTATGTCAAGATACTATCACTCACCTCTTGAGACGATACCGGGGTTAAGTCGCCTCCGACGCGGGTAGACTCAAAGTGATGCAGGACCATGATTCGAGAATACCTCATGCGGGTCCAGTGGGGCCTATGCGAGCTACGAGTTCGAGTGTTAGTATGCGGGTTATACCTCACGCGGTGCGTGTGGCCATGCGACAATGAGTCCAGGATTTACGCCGAGGAGTAGCTACCCTCGATGCGGGTTATACCTCACGCGCCCACGCGAGTGGCCTATGCGGACTCGGAGTCCAGATTAGGCTGCAGAATGATGGGGCGAGTGGCCTGCTTCGATCATTCGCGGCCTAGACAAGACTCATTACGATTACTATTGTTGCTCTTGTTTGTGATGTGGCACTATGCGCGTTTCTCGTTGTTTCATACATATTTGTAAACCGGTTTTAAAAATGATATGTTTCATTTAAGTACTTTACGCTTTCGCATACTTAGTACTGTTGTAATCGACTCCTTCTGGGGCCGCTCATGCCGCAGGCGGGCAAGCAGTGTTAGATCCGCATTCCTAGGATCTCTACGTTGGTGTCGAGCTCCATCTCTTCCGAGGCTCTACTTTTGGTATGATCTCCCGTTGTAGATAGTTTTGTATGCCAGGTATGGCGGGCCCCGTCCCGCCATAATTGTATATTTCAGAGGTCTGTAGTCATGTTGTACAGTTGTCGGATGTAATCTTTGAACTATGATTATATATATATGCCGAAAGGCGTGTTTTTCTCACATAACCGTGTCTTATTTTATAAATCGTTTCATGTCTTGTTTTATATTTCCGTGATTTCTCGATGTATGACTACTGGGTGCCCCAAGGCACGCCACGGCCCCGAACGGTCGTGACAAACTCGCAGATGAACGCACTCAAGCGAGGTCAAGCATAACAGTGCCAGTATGTGAAACTAAAAATATCAGAAATGAAATCATAATAGTCTATAAAGCAGAGACATGTATGATAAGCAAACTACGCCACAACAAATAAACAAATATGTCAAGTCGTGACTCACGCCTCAAAGTTATCACAATAAAACCGTGACGGCAAGTACGAAGGCATAGCCGACTACTAAGACCCACGCATCAAAAATACCACAAATCGTATCCCGAGGTCTTTCTGCACCGCACCATATGATCGGCCGCCACTCGCCCGCAATATCATGCGCGTCTATCCTCGAACTCTCGCAGCCCGCATAGGTCACACACGGACCCGCATGAGGTATTCTCGAATCATGGTCCTGCATCACCGAGGTATACCCCGCATCGGGCGCGCTAACCCTCGGTATCCGCCAGGCTCCCGCAACCCGCATAGTCTCAAAAGACCGCATAGTCTCAATGCATCGCATGTGGAATCCCCGCATCGGGCTAAACACCGGAATGATCAATCCCGAGCTACCGCACTCGCATAGTCACGAGGACCGCATAGCCGTAAAGACCGCGATCAAGGGTGGCAAGCCCTGTATAATAAGTCAGCCGGTATGTGATACAATAACAAGATAACCGCTTAACGCTTAACAACGTAAGCACAACAAGAATGACCCTTACATCATGATCACACAAGATACTAACACACGTAGCATCCTAACATGTTTACTTATCAATCAACAAGAAAGTATTACAAGGCTATCACAAACCAACATAATCAAGTTATACACACAAGGTACTTTAAGCTAACAAGTTCGGGTATCTCCCAAAGTACTTCATACATTAAATCTTTTAAAAGATCCGTTGCTTTCACATAAGTCACACAATACCAGTAGTATAAAATAGAGTGATCGTTTTTTTAAATAAACCAAAACACTTACCTTCAGAAATCAAGTAACAACATTATTTTCCAAACGCCCAAGTTTGCCTAATTTCAAATGTTCACGTTTATTTTAGAAAGGTTTCGTAGTTCATGGTCTTATTCATTTAAGAATATAATTCTCTTTTAAACCATGTGAGAAACATAAGTCTTATATGTGAGTAGGATATTCTTGTTTATAACAATCTTATTACAGCAGCCGTGATCTAGGAAATATCATTTTGTCTTATCTTAGCTTCATGCAGATGGAAGTTTCTACCGGTTTTAATAATACTTAACTAGTCAAAACATTTCCTTTTATTAACGCCGCGGTGGTTTGTCGATACACATTCGATTCAAATCAAGAAACATTCTTAAGCCGTTATACCTAACTTCCCATAAAGCTAGTATAACTCTTAGGTTTGTCAAAAATCAAGTATTACTTCTTCTTTCAAAATGATTCAAAATCTTTGAAATACTTCAAGTTCTTTATTAACACATAACAAGCCGCTTATAGTTCTAATCAGTTACCTTTTAAAAACCACATGTATTTTCTTACCAACATAAAGCTGTTATAACCAACTTCCCATAAAGCCGTTATAACACTTTATGTTTCAAACTAATCAAATACATTAAACACATGTACGTCTACCGTACTACATAGTTACACACATATCATGCTAGAAGAGATAGGAAGAGGTTCACATACCTCGCGACGAGTATCGACTAATAGCAAAACGCCCAAGTACTTCCAACCGTCGCTACTCCTTAAGTCAAGTAGATCGCGCCACACGTAGTACATCAACCTATAAGGCCACGCGCGCTTATTAACATTTAGATCTCATCGTAGAATATTCTACCAAAATTCGCAAGAAGACTTCCCCGCAACGCAGACATCTCCTCCTCTCTATCGAGGCCTGCCAATGAGCCAACCGTGGGTTATACATCTAAACCTAACGGGTACAATTCAAATCCACGGAACAACAACACAAGTCTCTGAATACAGCCCTATGTAATTACTGATTCAAGACTTCTTTAAATTCAGCTTAAGTCGCAAGACATTGCCGTAAGTTTTATTCAGGCTTAAGTCAAAAGACATTGCCGTAAGTTTTATTCAGGCTTAAGTCAAAAGACATTGCCGATAACTACGTTCAGTTCTATTATATAGTATACTTCAACTATATATTCAATCATGTAATTTCCAATTACAATAGAGGACAAGATAATTACCTCGATAAGCCCATAATTATCCTAGTTAAAGTCGATCCCGGCAATCGTTTAGCTCCAACCCCGCGCTCCAACCCGCTCTAAACCACCCTTAGAAGTTCTAACCAACTTCTACACAATACTCCAACGACTATGGAGATTTTCCTAGGGGTTTGGTTTTGTGGTAGCGGAAGTATAATAGTATTTTCTGGCTTTTCAGATAGGTATAACCTTAGAATACAACAAGGTATATGGCTAAGGTAAATTGGGCATTACAACAATCCTTTTGAGAGTATTACTACACCACAAAGGGGGGTATTAAACGAAACCAACAAGGCTAGGGGGGGGGTACCCCACGGCCACACTACTGTGAGTGGGCGCTACTCTCCAAGGGGGCCTCACGAAATGGGGAGGACGAGAACAATAGAGGAGGGGAAGAGTCTTTCAAGACTTAGAGATTTTTAGGATGAATAAGTCTTCCAAAGAGGCTGGTATTTATAGGACAAGCCAAGGCCAACCAATGGCCAAGATCTTGCCAAGTGCATAGCAAGTGTGGCCAAGATCTTGCCAAGTGCACCCTAACCAACTAACACAAAAATATCCTACCAACCCTTGACTATTTCAACCACACTTTCGCCAAGCCCTTTACCGCCCAAGCCTAACCAATGAGAGGTGACAAGTGTCGCCTCTTGTTGGTCCAAAATGTTTCGCCTCTCGGAAAAATCCGAAAAATTAAAAATGTCATAGCGGAAATTCCCTACGAAAGTGTGAAAACGTTTCGGTCGAAAAGCGACTCTAAACGGGTGTTGTGAACAAATTTAATTCGGCGAAGCCACTTTGCCTACTCAAGGCTTTAAACATTTATACGTGCGCCTGCGCATACTGCGGAAATAGGGTATAACACATTTCAACTTGGTTATCATTAGTGGGAATACTGATGGATCTCATTTTCCATCTCGAACATAACACGAGCATTTGGGCCGCTGCCTAAGTCGGACGACAAATGCTAACATATAGGCAACCCGCCTATTCTTCATGAACTCAAAAGGGCCCAAAGTAACTCGGGCTAAGTTTTCCTCTGCTTTCCAAAACTCGTCACACCCTAACCGGGGTGGTACTTTCAAGAAGACCGATCGGCTGAACTCTGGCGTCGTCGCCGATTATCCGCACGATTTCTCGAGTTGCGGAACCTCTTCAGACAAGCTTTACCACATCCACGATCTGGGACAAGCTCAACCAACTAATCGAACCTTGCCAACATCGAACCAATCGACCTAGGATCTCACATCCGCCCCAAGGCTTCATAAGGCGACATCCGAACACCGAAATGGTAGCTCAAACACTCCTTCGTGAGAAGACAACAATTCTCGCAACTATCCCCGAAATCAAACAACGCCCGAGGCGAATGTGATTCCGAGACTCACTGAGTTCTTAACACATGCTTGGAAAAACTTCCGAAAACAACAACAGCCCACCTGGGCTCCACTGCTCGCCATAAGGTGAAGGTAGGCACCGTGCGACCTTACAACCTTTACGATAAAACAACACCGCCGAGTAAGCGGTCTTTGCTAGAAAACAAGGCGGTGACCTCGCCGGCGACTCATCGGTCGAATCGTCCAGTCGTCTGTTGGCTAACTAAACTGGGCTAACACCTCGTGACCCTAACACAAGGCGGGACCACCACAACTGACCCACCACCAAACCTCTGGCGGGTTGACGCGGCGTGGCCTCAACCCGACTCGACGCGCGCACAATGCTAGCTCACGAAGAAAACTCTCACTAATCATGCTACGAAAACCTAGCGGTCTTCTTAGCTCAACTACCCTTTCATTCCACACTACCAGGGACTATCCCAAACGTAGCTCACGTGCACTATGCACTTCCGATACGGATCAAACATAACACTACACCTTTTCTCGAGATGGCCTCACCTCTAAGGTCTCTACGTATAAAACTCTAAGGCTCACACCTTCTCTATCCCCCAAATTTTACTTGGTTAACTAACCAAGATTTCTAATCACAATATTAACACACTGCTATCAAAACATAGCACTTATGATATACCCATCTTATCACACATACTGATCTCTAGAGGGTTAAAGATATATCTATATCTACTGCTTCACTCCCCTTAGTCGTTCTAATCAAACCTGCCTCGCAGGGCGCATAGCTAGGGAAGATGACGAACTACCCACCGATCCTGAAGGCTAAGTCCTTCTACCAGGACACTCTTTCGACATCAGACCCTGACGGTCATAGGTACAACAAGTACCAACTAAAAGACGACATTCCCCGGGATGACGTCTGTCAAACTGTGAACCGGAAGCCCTGGAGTTCTAACCAACTCCTGCATACCCCGAACGTCCTGAAATCCGTGGAAGACCACTCTGCACTGGTGGATGTGCAAATCTAATCTGCTGGTGAGGCGACTCGCCTCGAAAGTTACCAAAGGACGCTTCGCTCTGGCCTCTTACCAACGTCGCCCGTTAACGTCGATCTACGCTACCGGCTGCTGCGCATAAGCCCGCATACGTGCCATGCTCAAGCCCAATCAAGAATTACTCTTGCACAACCTCTTTTAGATAGTCCTCAAGACTCGCAGTACATCGGTATACTCCGGTAGCCAAATCATAGCTAATGCGGTCGCCTCTGAAATCTATATTCTGTTCCGGCCGTGGAGCGGAAGGTTCAAATATCATGGCGCAGTAGGCGCTGCCGCCGTGCTAAACTCTGCGGGGCTAGCGACGCCGCAGAACTCCCGAATGAAGCACCACCCAAGGTGATAATTGGGCTCGTGCCACGTAACCCTCTCGAACTCTACTCGCGGCTCCTCGCCGGTTGCCTTGTCCTCCTGGGCCCGGGTTGCCCTACGCGGAGGCATAACGGTAAGGGAAAGAAATACGTTAGAGGGTTCAACTTACAACACAGCTCTAAGGCACGATCTCAGAGTGAGAAGAAATAGAAACCAATCCTAAATATCCTATAGCCTCCTGATTATTGGTGTGGTGCAACACACCTATAATCGAACTTCTTGGATCTGATGCGTAGACACTTTCCGAGGATTAACTGCTCTGATACCACTTTTGTCACGACCCGGACCCGGGCCCGTGACTGGTGCCTTACCCCGGGCACCCTAGTGAGACAACATCAGAGTAATCAGCGGGACATAACACAACAACATGAAATAACAAGAAGCGTGTGATTATCTTTTAGAAAACTTGCCTTGGCGTAAATAATAATAACAACCCTTTCAAAATGAATAGTTTAATCCTTTCTTTACAAACCACGCTTGCAAAGATTACTACAGACCTCCACGAAAGATATGACAACAACGACGGACGGGGCCCGCCATACCCAGAATGGCACTACGACAACAGGACTATACCAAGATAAGCCTCGGAGAAACGGAGCTTCCTAAAAGTGAATCGTGACCCTAAGAGCGAGGATCAACGGCGGTGTACCTTTACTGCGGCATGAACGCGGCCCGAAGGAGGTCGATCTGTGTGCAGTATGTGAAACTGAAAATACATATCGTAAATGAAATCATAGCGATCATATAAAGCGGAGACATGTATGATAACCAAACTACGCTTTACAACAAAGTAGTCATGTCAAGTTAGGGACTCACGCCTCAGTCATCACTCAAGTATAACAATGGGTCTCGGGCCCACAACATCATTCATGCCCATGGAATACCTTCCATCGCCGGATCTATGATATAAAAGCACCAAGGAACACATGAACACGGGTCCCACGTGTCATAATAAAATGCGGGGTAAATGCGAAGGCATAGCCGACTACTAAAACCACGCACTACCAAGGTCATGAAGCGTATCATAAGATCTGTCTGCAGTCACATGATCAACGGCGCCGCAGATATCGATGTGCGCGTCTAACCTCGGAACTCCCGACTCCGCGATAGGCCAATCTCATCGCCCGCATGAGGTATTCCGCATCGGGTAGCTACTCCGGCATCGCCCCGACTTCCAGTCCGCGTAGCTACGCGCGTGCCCATAAGGGCGACGCTAACACGGAACTCGTAGCTCGCATAGGCCCCGGGACCCGCAGGTATTCGAATCATGGTCCTGCATCACCGAAGTCTACCCCGCATCGGAGGCGATTAACCCTAATCATCTCAAGAGATGAATGCCACAATACTATCATAACGATAGTTAATAAGCACAATCAAAGCGGAAACCCCTTTACACAAGCATCACAAGATACTAACACACGAGCAAAGATCCTAACACGCTTTACTTATCAAAGCAAGAAAGTATTACAAGGCTATCACAAACCAATACAATCAAGTTGTTCACACAAAGTACCTTCTACTATATGATTAACAAAATCGGGTTTTTATCCCCAAAGTACTTCATACATCAATTCTTTTAAAAGATACGTTACTTTCACAATGTCACACAATACCCGTAGTATAAAAATAGAGTGACTATCCTTTTAAAGTAAATCAATTACTTCTCTTTGTAAAAATCAAGTAGCAACATTCTTTTCCAATGATCAAGTTTGCCTAATTTCCAATGTTCAAGTTTCTCATTTTAGAAAGGTTTCGTAGTTCATAGTCTTATTCATTTGAGAATATAATTCTCCTTAAAACTATCTGAGAAACATAAGTCTTATATGTGAGTAGGATATTCTTGTTTATAACAATCTTATTACAGCAGCCATGTTCTAGGAAAAATCATTTTGTCTCATCTTAGCTTCTATGCAGATGGAAGTTTCTACTGGTTTTAATAATACTTAATTAGTCAAAACATTTCCTTTTATTAACGCATTTGCGATGGTTTGTCGATACACATTCTGATTTCCGAAATCAGTAAAACATTCTTAAGCCGTTATACCTAACTTCCCATAAAGCTAGTATAACTCTTAAGTTTTTCAAAAACCAAGTATTACTCCTTCTTTCAAAATGATTCAAAAATCTTTTGAAATACTTCAAGTTCTTTATTAACACATAACAAGCCAGTTATAGTTCAAACCAGTTACCTTAAAAAAAACCACATGTATTTTCTTACCAACATAAAGCTGTTATAACCAACTTCCCATAAAGCCGTTATAACACTTTATGTTTTACACCAATCAAATACATTTAGCACATGTACGTCTACCGTACTACATAGTTCACACATATCATGCTAGAAGAGATAGGAAGAGGTTCACATACCTCGCGACGAGTATCGACTAATTAGCAAAACGCTCCAAGTACTTCCAACCGTCGGCTACTCCTTAAGCCAAGTAGATCGCGCCACACGTAGTACTTCAACCTATAAGGCCACAAGTGACATTAACATTAGATCCTCGTAGAACATTCTACGAAAATTTGGCGGCACCTCCGCAACAACGTAAATCTCCTCTATCGAGGCTATCAAGCCAACCGGGTTATACATCTAACCTAACGGTACAATCGCTTCACGGTCTACGCAAGTCTCATCATGTCTGACCATGTAATTACAGTTCAGTAATCTTCTTTCGATTCAGGCTTAAGTCGCAAGACATTGCCGATAACTACGTTCAGTTCTATTTATATATATAGTATACCTCAACTATAGTCTAACAATCATGTAATTTCCAATTACAATAGAGACAAGATATTTACCTCGATAAGCCCATAATTATCCAAGTATAAAGTCGATCTGGGCAATCGTTTAGCTCGACTCGAGCGCTCAACCCGCTCTAAACCACCCTTAGAAGTTCTAACCAACTTCTACACAATACTCCAACTGACTATGGAGATTTTCCTAGGGTTTCGGTTTGTAGTCGACGGGACGTATAATAGTATTTCTGGGCTTTTCATATAGGTATAACCTTAGAATACTACAAGGTATACGGCTAAGGTAATTTGGGCATTATAACAATACTTTTGAGAGTATTTCTACACCACAAAGGGGGGTATTATACGAAAGCAACTAGGCTAGGGGGGGAGAGGGCTCTCGGCCAAGGGGGCCTTTCAAAGGGGGAGAGGGGCTCTTGGACGAGAGTCAACAAGAGGGGAGAGGGAGGGATTTTAACACTTAGGATTATTTAGGAATGGATGAATAAGTCTTCAAAGGGATGGGTATTTATAGGCCAAGTGAAGGCCAACCAATGGCCAAGATTGAGCCAAGTGCTACAAGTGTAAGGCCAAGATCAAGCCATGTGCACCCTAACCCTACTCCACAAAACACTCCACAAAACAAGGCACAAAACAAGGCACAAAGTAGCCCTCGCCGAGGTTGCGCCTTGCTTCCAATGTGAGGTGACACATGTCACCCTCCCGGTTAATCCAAAATGTTTCTCTCTCGGAAAAATCCGCATAAAAATTAAAAATGACATAGGAAATTCCCTACGAAGTCGTGGAAACGTTTCGTCGAAAAACGACTCAAACCGGGTGTTGTGTACAAATAAAATTCGGCCAAGCCACTTTCTCAAGTTTCAAATTTTCCTACGTACGTCCTTACGTACATACTCTGGAAATACGGGGTATAACACCCCCCCTAGCCTAGTTGTTTCGAGAAATATACCCCCTCCCTTGTGGTATTGAAATACTTCTCCAAGTATTGTTATAATGCCCAAAATACCTTAGCCTTATACCTTGTAGTATTCCAAAGTTACCTCTATACGTAGAGCCCGAAAATACTACCTTTTGTCCTTTTAGTCTCAAACCGAAACCCTAAGGAAATCTTCATAGTTGGTTGAAGTATTTAAGTAGAAGTTGGTTAGAACTTCTAAGGGTTGTTTGGAGCGGATTGGAGCGCACGGAGTAGGAGCTAAACCTTGCTCAGGATCGACTTTTATCTCGGATAATTTTGGGCTTATCGAGGTAAATATTCTTGTCCCCCTTATTGTAATTGGAAATTACATGTTGTAGGAATATATAGTTGAAGTATACTATATATAGAACTGAACATAGCTTTGCGGCAATGTCTTTTGACTTAAGCCTGAATATAAAGAAGAGAACTGAACTGTAATTACATAGGACTGTATTACAGTAGACTTGTGTGGTATTGCTGTATAGTAGAATTGTATACGTCCGGTTAGACGTATAACCCCCCCCTGGTTGGCTTGGTAGCCGGCCTCGATAGAGGAGGAGAATTCTGCGATTTGCGGGAGGCTTCGAATTAATCGTAGAATATGGAACCGTGCGGTTAGAAGTTAATAGACGTTTGTGTCCTTTATAGGTGGAAGTACTGCGAGTAGCGTATTCTACTTGAAGAGTGGAAAAGGCTAGCCGGTTCTGATCTTGTGAGCGTTTGCTTATTGTAATGATCGTCGCGAGGTATGTGAACCTCTTCCTATCCTTTCTAGCATGATGTTTTGTAAACTATGTAGTACGGTGACGACGCATGTGCTAAATGAGTTGGTTGGTTTAAAACTTAGGGTGTTATAATAGCTTTATGGGAAGTTAGTTATAACGACTCTATGTAGGTAAAAGATTGGTTTATTGATTGTAGAAGTTAAAAGACTTGATCTTGAAAGATAAGAGACTTAACTTGTTTTACTTGGTAATTAACATTTTGTTAAAAGTGTTGTGAAACCTCATTCGCGAGTAATGAGTACTTGGTTTTAAAAGAATAATGTTTCTTGATTTGGAAATGAGAATAAGTGTCGAACGAACCACAGCAGCGCTAATAAAGGAAAATGTATTGACAAATAACTAATTGATATTAAAACCAGTAGAAACCTCCATCTGCATAGAAGCTAAGATAAGACAAAATTGTATTACATTTCTAGATCACGGTTTGTAACAAGATTGTTATAAACAAGAATAAACGGCCACACATAAGGCATATGTTACTCAATTGTTTTAAAGGGATTAAGACTATGAGTTATGAAACCTTTTCTAAAATGAGAAACTTGAGCATTTGTAATTAGGCAAACTTGAACGTTTGGAAAATAATGTTGTTACTTGATTTTACAAAGGGAAGCATTTTGGTTTACTTAAAAAGATAGTCACTCTATTTTTATACTGCGGGTATTGTGTGACTTTTGTGAAAGAAACGGATCATTTAATAAGAGTTAATGTATGTAGTACTTGGGGTTAAAACCCGGATTTGTTGTAATAAAATATAAGTCTATGAGTTGTTGAACTTGCCTATGCTTGTTGTGATAGCCTTTGTTGTGCAAGAATTGTGTTTCTATACTACTGGCGTCTCGATGGGTAGGTTGACTTGTTGAGAACTTACTTGGACGTGCCGGCAGTGACGGAGAATTCCACGGGTACGCTCCTTGTTATACCCCGTAGTTCCAGGGTATATAGGTGAGGATGTACGTGCGAGATTACGACAGAAATTTTGGAAAGAAAGAAAGATGTGATTTTTCGCGGAAAAGTTTAGGTTTTGTGAAGAAAAGGTTCGTTAATGGGAATTGGATTCCCATTTGGTATTCGGACTTCTTAGAATATTTGAGAATTATGGAATTTTATTTAGGAAATGGTCACGTGGGGCCCACGGGTGAAATTCTACGGTTTGTGGGCCCGCTTAGTTTTTGAGATTTTGGCCATTATGGATATTTTCGGAGATGAAATATTTTGGGCGAGTAGGAGGCGACACGTGTCACCCTAGGTGGCCCTTGGCGAAATTAGCTAGACAGTGGCGAGCCAGTGGCGAGTCTTGCTAGATATTTTGTGTGGACAAGTGGCTTGTGGGTCCCACCCACACTTGTCCCCAATCTCAACCACACACTTGCCTTCATCCTATCCCTTGGTTTGTCCTATATATGCACCCTTAGTTGATGAAATCTTCCACTTAGACATTTGAAGACTTGAAAAACCCTCATTCTCCCTTGACACAGAGCTCTCGGTTTTGCCCCCATTTCTTGAGCAAAATTTGTCCAACAATTCTTAAACTCTCAAGTGTTCTTCCTAAGGTGTTAGGAAGATTGTGTACCAAGAGTTGGAAAAGATTTCACACCACAGCCTTGAAGGGATGCCTTGGCCGAAAGTTGTCATCTTGAAACCCTAAGTGTTCTTCACTTTTTGGAGTTGAATCTTGAAGAGAAGTTGGTTAGGAGCTTCTATGGGTTGCTTGTAGCGGATTGGAGCGTAAAGATTTGGAGCTAAGACTTGCTTGGAGCGACTTTAAGAACTTGGATATTTTGGGCTATTTGAGGTAGTGGAACTTAAACCTCTTTGTGAATTGGTTGTTATACATATATTATAAGTATATTATGGATTATATAATATATGGAGTAAGTTTGGAAGAGTTGGATCTTGTTAACTTGTTAAAAGAAAGGATTGGCCGTTTGCCATTAAAATGGTAAGCATATCTTACTTGCTAAGAAGCTAATAACAAAGTAACTATAACTTATATTAAGAATGAAAATATAAGTTGGTTGACTAATGAGTAAATTGGATAAGTAAAATGGACAAAGTTGGCCAAGGACCCCAACTTAAGAATTTGTATTTACTTTGGGTATTTACATTGGGTATGTATTTACATTTACATTGGGAAGATTTTTCAATCGCGTTAGTTTGGGCGTGTGATCCCTTTTTAATTATTGTATTGTTATGAAGGCGTGATAGTAAACGCGTTCTGGTTGGCGCGTAATCCCTTCTTTTACTTATTGTTGTTATGGGCGTGATAGTAAACGCGTTACCGTTTGGGCGTGTAATCCCTTCTTTATGTTGTTTAATTATTACGCCTTATATATATATATGGTATATATATTACGGTTATTCGGGCCTTGGTAAAAGATGGAAAAGTGAGTATAAACGGGGGAAGTGCTGCCGAAATTTCCGTAGATTTTGAGGGCTTTTTATTGGTATAAGTCTTCAATGATAAGAAAGGTTTGATAGAAGTACTATGACCATTTTAGGAGTGGAGTACTACGTGTGGCGTGATCTACTTGGCTTAGGAGTAGTGACGGGTTGAAAGTACTTGGGCGTTTTGCTTATTGTCGATAAATCGTCGCGAGGTATGTGAACCTCTTCCTATCTTTTCTAGCATGATTGTTGTGAACTATGTAGTACGGTGAGCGTACATGTGCTAAGTGATTTGGTTGGTTTAAAACATAGGGTGTTATAATAGCTTTATGGGAAGTTAGTTATAACGACCTTATGTAGTGAAAATGGTTTCTTGATGTTAGAAGTTAAGAGACTTGATCTTATAAGATAAGAGACTTAACTTATTTGTTTTAATGTGGATGTTTGTGTGAAACCTCATTCGTGAGTAATGAGTACTTGGTTTTTAAAGGGATAATGTTTCACGATTTGGGAATCGAGAATGTGTATCGACAGACCATTGCGGCGTTAATAAAGGAAAATGTATTGAATAATGATGTATTGTATTAAAATCGGAGAAACCTCCATCCGCGTAGAAGCTAAGATGAGACAAAATGATATTACATTTTCTAGATCATGCATTTGTAATAAGATCGTTATAAACAAAGAATAAACTACTCACATATATGACATATGTTACTCAATTGTTTTAAAAGAGATTAAGACTATGAGTTATGAAACCTTTCTAAAATAAGTGACTTGAGCATTTGAAAATGAGAAGTTTGAGTAATTGAAACTAGGCAAGCTGGAACTTAGGAAAAGAATGTTGTTACTTGATTTTGAAAAGGAATGTGGGTTGGTCATTCTAATACTATGGGTATAGGGTGACTTTTATAAAAGTAATGGATCTCTTTTAAAAGAACTTAGCGTATGTAGTACTTTGGGGTTAAAACCGGACTTTGGCATAAAATGAAAGTACTTTGAGTTGTGTGAAACTTGCCTATGCTTGTTGTTGTGAAACTTGCCTATGCTTGTTGTTGTGAAACTTGCCTATGCTTGTGATGATAGCCTTTGTTGTGCAAGTGTGGTATTTACGTATTCTGGCGTCTCGATGAAGCGGTCGACTTATTGAGAACTTACTTGGGCGTCTTTGGCGATGATGGAGAATTCCACGGGTATGTTTCCATTTTGATTCTTGTCTTGTTGTTGATGTCACGTGGGCGTATGTCTGCCGTCACGATATTCGGGGCATCGGCCGTGCGGCGGGTTGATTACGATATATTGTTATTGTGGTTACATGGACATGTCTACACAGAGTAGAATTCGGGGCATGTGGCGTGCGGCGGGGTTGATCACCAAGATATTATTGTTGATGTCACGTGGGCGTGTCACCGAGGTAGAATTCGGGCATGTGGCCATGGGGCATTGGTATTATTGTTGCATCATGGACATGTCTACACCGTCTGGTCGGGGCATGCGGCCGTGATGCGAACATGATTGATGTTGTGGGCGTAAGACCCGATTATATTGAGTGATGACTTGAGGCGTGAGTCACAGTTGGACATGTTGCTTTTATGTTGTGAGCTGTAGTTTGGTTATCATACATGTCTCTCGCTTTATATAGACTAGTATGATTTCATTCTGATATTTTCTGATTTCACATACTTGGTACTGTTATCTTGACCTCGCCCGAGTGGCGTATAAAGAGGCGAGCCTACCACGCGGGGAACCGAGGCAGTGGCTCTCCGTATGGCACGTCTGAGAAGGTCCAAACCTCGGGGATCGCATAAACGGTACGTACCATTTGTTGGGTCGTGGAGCAAGGCTCGCGACAAAGTGACAAAAGTGGTATCGAGCGGTTAATCCTCGGAAAGTGTCTACAGACCGTGTCTAGTAGAGTCTTGATTATCGATGTGTTGTGCACCACATCTATAATCAGGAGGCTGCAGGACATTTAGGAATTGTTTCCATTCTTCTCATTCCGAGATCGTGCCTTAGAGTTGTGTTGTAAGTTGGACCTCGGCGTATCTCGTTTTTACGATTATGCCTCCGCGCAGAGCAACGAGCCACGAAGGGCAAGACAGTAGAGGAACCGCTAGTGAGATCTGAGAGAAGTGCGAGCGCGAGCCCGAGCAGTACACGAGGTTGTGCTTGAGACGGCGGGTTTTGTGGCGCCGCCAGTGAGGTTAGAGCGCGGCAATAGGCTGCTGAGACGCGATACTGAGCCTCGATCCGCGATGCAGAGGCGAGAGAGATGGGTTATAAGGAGATGGCGATTCTTGGCGAGTCGTGGCAGATATGAGGATAAATTTGGATCGGTGATTCGATTCGATGCTGATGGTTCACCCAAGCGGATAGTTTGAGGCTACGGGACTTTACGAGTTGTAGCCTTGAGTTTTATGGGTGAGGCACGAGGATGATCGCGAGGAGTTCATCGGCGATTCTGACAGATCATGCGGGTGATCGAGGCTTGAGACCGAGTGCGTGACCTTTGGTTCGCGTCGGTGCGTGATACGCGATCGATTGGTTTGATTCATGGGAGCTTTCGGGAGAGCATGCACCTCAGCGGTATGGGATGAGTTTTGGGGCGTTCCTCGCGCACTTCTTGCCTCCGCGGATGAGAGGAGAACGCGGGCGACAGATTTTGATGCTTAGACAGGCGGGCGTGCGGTTCGGGAGTACAATGTGAGTTCGACTCATTGGCGATGCGTCCAGCGTTGGTAGCTAGTATGGAGGATCGAGTGCACCGATATATTCTGAGGCTCGATGATTACATGTCGAGGCATGTTCGGGAGTAGCTCTTGTTGGGCATGGACATTGCGCGTGCGAGCTCATCTTTGGGATGTGAGGCACGGAGAGGTCGACGGAATGACGAATCGGCGAGAGAGGGCGAACAGCGGGGTCCTTTGGTGACTTCGAGGCGGACCGCCTCGGCGGCATACTAGTTTTGTACCTCCGCCCGGTGCAGTGGTCCTCCACGACCTTGAGTATTCGGGGCGGTCGGGGCTCGAGGTTGAGTTTCGAGGAAGTAAGGGTGTTGGCGGATCACGGTCACCCTACCTCGGTGTGGTCGATGTGGTAGACCGCATTTGGGAAGTGTCGTGGTGCGGGGAGCTTGTTATTTTGCGGCCAGCGGGGCCATTTGCGAGGCTGTCAGACCAGGTATACGGATGATACGACTCGACCCTAGGATCGTGGTGGTTCATCGCGCCTTCTCTGATTATGCGCCTGCGTGAGGCCTATGATTAGAGTGGAGTGGTAGCGGTATATCCTTAACCCTCACAGAGTTTGGTTTTGCGCGATATGATGATCTTATTATTGTGTGCTATATGCGGATTGCGTTGTGTTGTTTGTA
Organism: Przewalskia tangutica; assembly: GCA_029844215.1. Taxonomy (NCBI): domain Eukaryota; kingdom Viridiplantae; phylum Streptophyta; class Magnoliopsida; order Solanales; family Solanaceae; genus Przewalskia; species Przewalskia tangutica. Next base: position 66,376 of record JAQGDG010000177.1, on the reverse strand, counting down.
AGTTAGAAAACATGGTTAGTTGGAAGGATAAGTGTGGGGGCATGGAAAGTGTGAACCTTAGAGTTTTATCGTGGAGACCTTAGGCGAGGCCGTCTTGAGTGGGTGATTTTACGGTTGGTCTTTGCGATGTACTTGGTATGCGGGGAAATATTGTGGGATAATTACATGGGTAGTGTGAGATGGAAGTGGTAGCTTTCATGGCGTGAATTAGTAAGATTGTTCGGATCGGGAACAAGAGTTGGCGCGTTTAGGGAGTCGGGTTGAGGGCCATTTGCGGGTCAACCAGCCAATATTGAGGTGGGGTCGGTTCGAGGTGGTCCGCGGTGGTAGGTCACGCGAGGGTGCTAGGCCAGTTTAGGTAACCATCGTCACGAGTTCGTGGATCGTTCACGAGTCGGATCGTGAAGGCGGGAATGGCCTTAGAGTAAATTGAAGCTAGTGGGAGCTGTTGTAAGATTAGAAATGATTCCTCGTTGGCTTGGATTTGAGTTTTGCGCACATGTTATATTACGGCCATTGGTGGCGTGATCGGTTTGTAAGTATAGTAGTGAAGACTATCCGACACAGCAATACGTTTGGAGACTTAGAATGAACATTCGGGACGAATGTTTCTAAGGGAAGAATGTTATACCCGTAGTTCCGGGGTATATAGGTGAGGATATGCGTGCGAGATTACGGCGAAATTTTGGAAAGAAAGAAAGATGTGATTTTTCGGAAAAGTTTAGGTTTTGTGAAGAAAAGGTTCGTTAATGGGAATTGGATTCCCAGTTTGGTATTCGGACTTCTTAGAATATTTGAGAATTATGGAATTTTATTTAGGAAATGGTCACGTGGGGCCACGGGTGAAATTCTGTTTTGTGGGCAGCTTAGTTTTGAGATTTTGGCCATTATGGATATTTTCGGAGATGAAATATTTTGGGCCAGTAGGAGGCGACACGTGTCACCCTAGGTGGCCTTGGCGAAATTAGCTAGGCAGTGGCAGACCAGTGGCGAGTCTTGCTAGATATTTTGTGTGGACAAGTGGCTTGTGGGTCCACCCACACTTGTCCCCAATCTCAACCACACACTTGCCTTCGTCCTATCCCTTGGTTGTCTATATATGCACCCTTAGTTGATGAAATCTTCCAGCTTAGACATTTGAAGACTTGAAAAACCCTCCTTCTCCTTGACCTAGAGCTCTCGGTTTGCCCCATTTCTTGAGCAAAATTTGTCCAACAATTCTTAAACTCTCAAGTGTTCTTCCCTAAGGTGTTAGGAAGATTGTGTACCAAGAGTTGGAAAAGATTTCACACCACAGCCTTGAAGGGATGCCTTGGCGAAAGTTGTCATCTTGAAACCCTAAGTGTTCTTCACTTTTTGGAGTTGAATCTTGAAGAGAAGTTGGTTAGGAGCTTCTATGGGTTGCTTGTAGCGGATTGGGCGTAAAGATTTGGAGCTAAGACTTGCTTGGAGCGACTTTAAGAACTTGGATATTTTTGGGCTATTTGAGGTAGTGGAACTTAAACCTCTTTGTGAATTGGTTGTTATACATATATTATAAGTATATTATGGATTATATAATATATGGAGTAAGTTTGGAAGAGTTGGATCTTGTTAACTTGTTAAAAGAAAGGATTGGCGTTTGCCATTAAAATGGTAAGCATTATCTTACTTGCTAAGAAGCTAATAACAAAGTAACTATAACTTATATTAAGAATGAAAATATAAGTTGGTTGACTAATGAGTAAATTGGATAAGTAAAATGGACAAAGTTGGCCAAGGACCCCAACTTAATTTGTATTTACTTTGGTATGTATTTACATTGAATTTGTATTTACATTTACATTGGGGAAGATTTTCAATCGCGTTAGTTTAGGCGTGTGATCCCTTTTTAATTATTGTATTGTTATGAAGGCGTGATAGTAAACGCGTTACGGTTGGCGCGTAATCCCTTCTTACTTATTGTTGTTATGGGCGTGATAGTAAACGCGTTACCGTTTGGGCGTGTAATCCCCTTCTTTATGTTGTTTAATTATTCGCCTTATATATATATATGGTATATATATTACGGTTATTCGGGCCTTGGTAAAAGATGGAAAAGTGAGTATAAGCGGAAGTCTTTGAGAAATTTCCGTAGATTTTGAGGGCTTTTTATTGGTATAAGTCTTGATGATAAGAAAGGTTTGATAGAGTACTATGACCATTTTAGGAGTGGAGTACTACGTGTGGCGTGATCTACTTGGCAGGAGTAGCCGACGGGTTGAAGTACTTGGGCGTTTTGCTTATTGTCGATAAATCGTCGCGAGGTATGTGAACCTCTTCCTATCTTTTCTAGCATGATTGTTGTGAACTATGTAGTGCGGTAGGCGTACGTGTGCTAAGTGATTTGGTTGGTTTAAAACATAGGGTGTTATAATAGCTTTATGGGAAGTTAGTTATAACGACCTTATGTAGTGAAAATGGTTTCTTGATGTTAGAAGTTAAGAGACTTGATCTTATAAGATAAGAGACTTAACTTATTTGTTTTAATGTGGATGTTTGTGTGAAACCTCATTCGTGAGTAATGAGTACTTGGTTTTTAAAGGGATAATATTTTACTGATTTCGGGAATCAGAATGTGTATCGACAGACCATTGCAGCGTTAATAAAGGAAAATGTATTGAATAATGATGTGTTGTATTAAAATCAGTAGAAACCTCCATCTGCATAGAAGCTAAGATGAGACAAAATGATATTACATTTTCTAGATCATGGCTGTTGTAATAAGATCGTTATAAACAAAGAATAAACTACTCACATATATGACATATGTTACTCAATTGTTTTAAAAGAGATTAAGACTATGAGTTATGAAACCTTTCTAAAATAAGTGACTTGAGCATTTGAAAATGAGAAGTTTGAGTAATTGAAACTAGGCAAACTGGAACTTAGGAAAAGAATGTTGTTACTTGATTTTGAAAAGGAATGTGGGTTGGTCATTCTAATACTATGGGTATAGGGTGACTTTTATAAAAGTAATGGATCTCTTTTAAAAAGAACTTAACGTATGTAGTACTTTGGGGTTAAAAACCCGGACTTTGGCATAAAATGAAAGTACTTTGAGTTGTGTGAAACTTGCCTATGCTTGTTGTTGTGAAACTTGCCTATGCTTGTTGTTGTGAAACTTGCCTATGCTTGTGATGATAGCCTTTGTTGTGCAAGTGTGGTATTTACGTATTCTGGCGTCTCTCGATAGAGGCGGTCGACTTATTGAGAACTTACTTGGGCGTCTTTGGCGGTGATGGAGAATTCCACGGGTATGTTTCCATTTTGATTCTTGTCTTGTTGTTGATGTCACGTGGGCGTATCTGCCGTCGCGATATTAGGGGCACGCGGCGTGCGGTGGGTTGATTACCGATATATTGTTATTGTGGTTACATGGACATGTCTACACCGAGGTAAATTCGGGGCATGTGGCCGTGCGGCGGGGTTGATCACGGTATATTATTGTTGATGTCACGTGGGCGTGTCTACAGGGTAAATTCGGGGCATGTGGCCATGGGGCATTGGTATTATTGTTGCATCATGGACATGTCTACCGATGCGAGTCGGGGCATGCGGCCGTGATGCGAACATGATTGATGTTGTGGGCGTAAGACCATGATTATATTAGTGATGACTTGAGGCGTGAGTCACATTTGGACATAGCTTTTATGTTGTGTTGTAGTTTGGTTATCATACATGTCTCCCGCTTTATATAGACTAGTATGATTTCATTCTGATATTTTCTGATTTCACATACTTGGTACTGTTATCTTGACCTCCTTCGGGGCTGCGTTCATCTGCGAGTAGAAGTGCATCGATCGTGGATCCTCGCTCTTAGGATCTCGTTCAGCGTTTTGGGAAGCTCCGTTTCTCGGAGGCTTATCTTTTGGTATGTGTTCCACTGAGTTGTAGGTTCTTGTACATTCGGGGTATGGCGGAGCCACTGTCGTCATAGTTATTGTAAATCTTAAGTGCGTAATCTTTGTTGTGGGCGGGGTTTGTAAAGGGATTAAAGCTATTCGTTTTGAAAGAGTTGTATTTATTATGTTATTGGAAGGTAACCGTTGGGTTGGCTGTTTTATGTTCATATATCTGTTTCTTGTTTAAGTTTTATTTTCATTGGTTTTCTCGATGATTGTATCATTAGGGTGCGGGATAAGGCACGATGCGGGCCGGGCAGTCGTTACACTCCTGTTGATAGTGTTATTTTTGCTAATCGTTTTTGACATACTGACACGATGCGTGGCGCACGGGTATGGTTCCATTTTGATTGTTGTCTAGTTGTTTCCTTTTGGACATCGACACGATCGTAGCGCCGCGGGTATGGTTCCATTGGGATTGCTATCTTGTTATTCACTTTGGACATCTTGACACGATGGGTGGCCGAGTATGCTTCCATTTCGATTGTTATCTGGATATTTCCTTTGTACATGCCGACACGATGGGTGGCCCGGGTATCTTCCATTAGGATGGTTCGAGGGCCATGCTTATCTGAGTGAGATCTTGGGACATGCGGCCGTTGTGCGGGTTAAATTCACGGGTTATATTTGAGTAAATACTTTGATGGCGTGAGACCCTGACTTGACATGGCTTTTATGTTGTGAACTGTAGTTTTGTTATCATACATGTCTCCGGTTTTTATATAGATTATGATTTCATTTCTGATATTTTGATTTCACATACTTGGTACTGTTATCTTGACCTCGCCCGGAAGTGCGTTAAATCTGCATGGTGAGTACACTAGTGTTGATCCTCGCTCTTAGGAGTCCGATTCGGCGTTGGGAAGCTCCGTTTCTCGGAGGCTTATCTTTGGTATGTTACCACTGAGTTGTAGGTTCTTATGCTGTCGAGGGTATGGCGGGGCCTGTCCGTCATGTTGTATAAAAACTCTTAGAAGTGCATGTAATCTTTGTTGTGGCGGGGTTTGTAAAAGGATTAAGCATTCGTTTTGAAAGAGTTGTTTATATATATTTTATTGGAAGGTAACCGTTTGGTTGCTTTGTTTATGATCATATATCTTGTTTCTTGTTTAAATTTTATTTTCATGGTTTTCTATGATGTTGTATCACTAGGGTGCGGGGTAAGGCACGATCACGGGCGGGTTGGTCGTGACAAAAGTGGTATCGAGCGATTAATCCTCGGAAAGTGTCTGAGCCGTGTATGCAAATGCGATCTTGATTATCGATGTGTTGTGCACCACGTCTATAATGTCGAGGAGGCTGAGACATTTAGGATTAGTTTCCATTCTTCTCATTACGAGATCGTTCCTTAGAGGCATGTTGTAAGTTGGACCCTCGGCGTATCTCGTTTTACGATTATGCCTCGCGAAAGCACGAGCCCGGAAGGGCAAGGCGAGAGTCTTGCTAGTGAGATCTGAGAGAATGCGAGCGCGAGCCGTCGATACTGAGATTGTGCTTGACGGCGAGTTTTGCGGCGCCTTGGCCAGCGAGTTTAGAGCGCGGCGATGGGCTGAGACCACGATACACGAGCCTCGGTCCAGCGACACTGGAAGCGAGATGATATAAGTACAAGGAGATGGCGATTCTTTGGCGGTCGTGGCCATATATGAGATAAAGTGGATCACAGCGATTCGATTCGATGCTGATGGTTCACCGGCGAGATAGTTTGAGGCTACGGGACTTTACGAGTTGTAGCGCTTGAGTTTTATGGGTGAAGGCGAGGATGATCGCGAGAGTTCATCAAACGATTCTGGTCGTGAGTGATCGAGCCGGAGACCGAGTCGGTGGTCTTAGGTTCGCATCGGTGCGTGATACGCGATCGGTAGTTTGATTCGTGGGAGCTGTCGGGAGAGCATGCGCTTCAGCAGTATGGGACGAGTTCTCGGAGGCATTCTCGCTCACTTCGCCTCCGCGGATGAGTAGAACGCGGTAAACGATTTATGATCTTTGAGGCAGAGGCGTGCGGTTCGGGAGTCTGGCGTGGAGTTTGACTCGTTGGCTCGGTATGTCCCGCTTTAGTGGCAACCATGGAGGATAGAGTGCAGCTACGTCGCGGGCTAGATGATTACTTGCGAGGCTTGTTGGGAGTATCTCTTGTGGGCATGGACATTGCCGCATGCGAGCTCATGCACTAGGATGTGAGGCACGGAGAGGTCAGCGGAATGACTGGATCGTGAAGAGGGCGGGACAGCGAGGTCTTTGGCGACTTCGAGGCGGACCGCCTTCGGCGAGCTAGTTATGTACCCCGCCGATGCAGGTGGTCCTCTACCGTCTTGAGGCGGTCGGGGCTCGAAGGGTTGATTTTCGGGAGAAGCGGGGTGTTAGCGGTGAAGCCACCCTACCTCGTTGTGACCATTGTGGTAGGCTCCATTTTGGGAATGTCGTGCTAATTTGGGAGTTTGTTTTACATGCGGCGGGGCCATTTGCGAGAAATTGTCCGGCCAGTAGCGGATGTAGAGACTCGACGCCCGGGATCTATGGTGGTTCATCGCCCTACGATTATCGCCTGCGACAGGCCTATGATTAGAGTGAAGCGGTGGATCTGGTATATCCTTAACCTCAGAGTTTTGGTATGCTTGATATTATGATCTTATTATTGTGTGCTATGTACGGATATCATTGTGTTATTTGTGAGTTAGAAACATGGTTAGTTGGAAGGGTAAGTATGGGGGCATGGTAAGTGTGAACCTTAGAATATTTCACGATTGAGACCTTAGAGGAAAGGTCGTCTTGAGTAAAAGATTTATTTTATGTTTGACCTTTATCAGAGTGCGTAGTATACGTGGGAGATATTTGTGTGATAAGTCCATGGGTTGTGTAAAATGAAAGTGGTGGCTTTCATGATGTGAATTAGTAAGATTTTTCCGTATGGAGGAGCAAGAGTTGGCGCGATGGAGGGTCTGGTTGAGGTCGTATTGCGGGTCAACCGTGGCGGTCTTAGGTAAGTCGGTTACGGGTGGTCCGCCAGATGGTAGGGTCAAGAGGGTGCTAGGCCCCAGTTTAGGTGACCATCGTATGAGTTCGTGGATATGTTCGACCAGAAGCGGTTCGTGAAGGCCGGGAATGGCCTTAAAGAAGATTGAGGTTAGTAGGATGACCAAGTTGGGAGGTAGTGACTCGGAGATTTTGGAAAGCGGCGATGACTAGAGTATGATGCGTGTACTAGAAAGAGTTCAAGTATCACGAGAAAGTGCGATGAGTAAGAAAGGAAGCGAACCTGTGTTATGAGAACGGAAGTGATCATTTCTTTTGAAGTGAGGGTGCGAGGGGAGCACTCTTTAAACCATAGGTGGAGGCTTGTTGTGATGTTAGAGGTAGTTCCTCGTTGGCTTGGGTTTAAGTATTTGTGCGTTTGTTATTTTTATGGCCATGTGTGGCATTGGCAACAGTTAAAGTTAAGAGGATCGTTATCATTATACATCGTGAGAAGGAACATTCGGGACGAATGTTTCTAAGGAGGGGAGAATGTTATACCCCGTATTTCCAGAGTATGTACGTGTGGGCGTACGTAGAAGTTTGAGCCTTAAAGTTAGGCAAGTTTCGAAATTTTGTGCACAACCCAGTAAAGAATCGTTTTTCGGTGAAGCGTTTCTGAGAACTTGCGAAGGAAAATTCGGCTATGTCGTTTTGTATTTTTGCGGATTTTTAGGCGGCGGAACATTTTTGGGCCAGCGAGAGGGTGACACTTGTCACCCTCAGTGGCGATTTGGAGTGGACGAAAGGGGGCGTTTTCCTCCTTGTTTGTGCCTTATTTTGGCCTTGTTTTGTGCCTTGTTTTGTGCCATGTTTTGTGGAGTAGGGGTTAGGGTGCACTTGGCTTGATCTTGGCCTTACACTTGCCTTGCACGTGGCTTGATCTTGGCCATTGGTTGGCCAGCTTCCTATAAATACCCACTTAGTGATGAACTTCTTCATCCCTCCTCACTTTGTCTAAGTCTTGAAATCCCTCCTCACTCTTGTGGCTCTCGTCAAACACTAGCCCCACTTTCGTGTAAGGCATTGGCGAGAGGGTACCCTCTTGGTAGTGTTCTAGCCAGGGGTACCCACTAGCCTAGTTGTTTGAGAAATATACCCTCCTTGTGGTATTGAAATACTTATCAAGTATTGTTATAATGCCCAAAATACCTTAGCCTTATACCTTGTAGTATTCCAAAGTTACCTCTATCGTAGAGCAGGAAATACTACCTTTTGTCCTTTTAGTCTCAAACCGAAACCCTAAGGAAATCTTCATAGTTGGTTGAAGTATTTAAGTAGAAGTTGGTTAGAACTTCTAAGGGTTGTTTGGAGCGGATTGGAGCGCACGGAGTAGGAGCTAAACCTTGCTCAGGATCGACTTTTATCTCGGATAATTTTAGGCTTATCGAGGTAAATATTCTTGTCCCCCTTATTGTAATTGGAAATTACATGTTGTAGGAATATATAGTTGAAGTATACTATATATAGAACTGAACATAGCTTTGCGGCAATGTCTTTTGACTTAAGCTGAATATAAAGAAGAGAAGCGGCGTAATTACATGGGGTGTATTACAGTAGACTTGTGTGGTATTCTTGTATAGAAGAATTGTATCGTCAGGTTAGGCGTATAACCCCACTGGTTGGCTTGGTAGCGGCCTCGATAGAGGAGGAGTTTCTGGCGGTTGCGGGGAGGAGAGTCTTTAGAATTTTACGTAGAATATGGGCGTGCGGTTAGAAGTTAATAGGCGTTTGTGGCCTTTATAGGTGGAAATCTGCGAGTGGCGTATTCTACTTGAAGAGTGTAAAAGGCTAGCCGGTTCTGATCTTGTGGGCGTTTTGCTTATTATCGATGTCGTCGCGAGGTATGTGAACCTCTTCCTATCCTTTCTAGCATGATGTTTTGTAAACTATGTAATGCGGTGAGCGTCGTGTGCTAAATGAGTTGGTTGGTTTAAAACATAGGGTGTTATAATAGCTTTATGGGAAGTTAGTTATAACGACTCTATGTAGGTAAGATTGGTTTATTGATTGTAGAAGTTAAGAGACTTGATCTTGAAAGATAAGAGACTTAACTTGTTTTACTTAGTAATTAACATTTTGTTAAAAGTGTTGTGAAACCTCGTTCGCGAGTAATGAGTACTTGGTTTTAAAAGAATAATGTTTCTTGATTTGGAAATGAGAATAAGTGTCGAGCGAACCACGGCGGCGCTAATAAAGGAAAATGTATTGACAAATAACTAATTGATATTAAAACGGTAGAAACCTCCATCTGCATAGAAGCTAAGATAAGACAAAATTGTATTACATTTCCTAGATCATGTTGCTGTAACAAGATTGTTATAAACAAGAATAAGCGGCTCACATAAGGCATATGTTACTCAATTGTTTTAAAGGGATTAAGACTATGAGTTATGAAACCTTTTCTAAAATGAGAAACTTGAGCATTTGTAATTAGGCAAACTTGAGCGTTTGGAAAATAATGTTGTTACTTGATTTTACAAAGGAAGCATTTTGGTTTACTTAAAAGATAGTCACTCTATTTTTATCTGCGGGTATTGTGTGACTTTTGTGAAAAGCGGATCCTTTAATAAGAGTTAATGTATGTAGTACTTGGGGTTAAAACCGGATTGTTGTAATAAAATATAAGTCTATGAGTTGTTGAACTTGCCTATGCTTGTTGTGATAGCCTTTGTTGTGCAAGAATTGTGTTTCTATACTACGCGTCTCTCGATGGAGGCGGTTGACTTATTGAGAACTTACTTGGGCGTGCGGCGGTGGCGGAGAATTCCGCAGATGCGCTCGCATTGATAGTGTTATTTTTGCTAATCGCTTTGGACATCTTGACACGATCGTGGCGCCGCGGGTATGGTTCCATTTTGATTGTTGTCTAGTTGTTTCCTTTTGGACATCACGACCACGATCGTAAGCGCCGCAGGTATGGTTCCATTGGGATTGCTATCTTGTTATTCGCTTTGGACATCGCGACGATGGGTGGCCCGAGTATGCTTCCATTTCAATTGTTATCTGGATATTTCCTTTGGACATCTGACACGATGGGTGGCTGCGGGTATGCTTCCATTGGGATGGTTCGAGGGCCATGCTTATCTGAGGTGAGATCTTGGGGCATGCGGCCGTTGTGCGAGTTAAATTCGGGTTATATTTGAGTGATGACTTTGAGGCGTGAGTCCACGACTTGACATATTGCTTTTATGTTGTGGCGTAGTTTTGTTATCATACATGTCTCGGTTTTTATATAGTATTATGATTTCATTCTGATATTTGATTTCACATACTTGGTACTGTTATCTTGACCTCGCCCGAAGCTGCGTTAAATCTGCGCGGTGAAGTACGCGGTGTTGATCCTCGCTCTTAGGAGTCGCGATTCAGCGTTGGGAAGCTCCGTTTCTCGGAGGCTTATCTTTGGTATGTTACCACGAGTTGTAGGTTCTTATCTGATCGAGGTATGGCGGGGCCTGTCCGTCATGTTGTATAAAAACTCTTAGAAGTGCATGAAATCTTTGTTGTGGCGGGGTTTGTAAAAGGATTAAAGCATTCGTTTTGAAAGAGTTGTTTATATATATTTTATTGGAAGGTAACCGTTTGGTTGGCTTTGTTTTATGATCATATATCTTGTTTCATGTTTAAATTTTATTTTCGTGGTTTTCTCGATGTTGTATCACTAGGGTGCAGGGGTAAGGCACGATCACGGGCCGGGTTGGTCGTGACATGAGCCTCGTAACTCGGTGTCTGCTAGCGACTCCGCCGCACTTGCCGCCACGGGCGGGTTGCCTTGCGTGGAGGCATAAGCGTACGAGAAAGGAATACGTTAGAGGTTCCAACTTATAACCTGGCTCTAAGGCACGATCTCGAGTGAGAAGAATGAAACCAATCCTAAATATCCTATAGCCTCACGATTATTGGTGTGGTGCGCGACACGATAATCGAACTACTAGATCTGATGCGTAGACACTTTCAGGATTAAGCGCTCTGATACCACTTTTGTCACGACCCGTTCGGGGCAGTGGTAGTGCCTACAGGGCACCCAAGTAGTCATACATCAGAGTAATCAGCGGAATATAAAACAAGACAGGAAACATTATAAAAATAAAAACAGTTTATCAGATGAAAAGCTTTCCTTTCGGCATATATATATAACCCAAGTTTTTGCAGTTACATCCCAACTGTACAATAGGACTACAGACCTCTAAAGTAAACCACTATGGCGGGACGGGGCCCCATACAGTGAATGTACAAAACTATCTACAATACAGGAGATCATACCCAAAAGTAGAGCCTCGGAGAAGATGGAGCTCGACACCAAAGCAAAGATCTAAGGATGTGGATCTAGCACTGCGGCATGAGCGCGGCCCAGAAGAGTCGATCAACAGTACCAAGTATGTGAAAGCGTAAAGTACTTAAATGAAATCAAGTATTTAAAACCATTTGCAAATCAGTTCAATTGCACATAGTGCCATATCACAAACAAGAACAATAATAGGTAAGCTATGAGTCTTTTCTAGGCGCGAATGATCGAAAGCAAGGCAGCGCCCATAGTATCATTATGCGTGCCTAATCACGGACTCCGCGATCCGCATAGGTCCTGAGACCGCGTGAGGTGTTCCTCACATCGGGGTAGCTAACCGGTACCCTCACGGACTCCGCGATCGCATAGTCTCAATAGACCGCGTAGTCACCGCGACCGCATATGGCATCCCGCGTCGGGCTAAAACACCGAAATGATCAATCCTGGAACTCCGCGACTCGCATAGTCACGCGACTGCATAGGCCGTATAGACCGCGTCAAGGGTGGCAAGCCCTCGGTATAACAAGTCGAGGGGTAGGTGATATAATATGATGCAACGGACTTACCGTTTAACAGCGTAAGCACGGCAAGAATGACCCCTTTCACGACATTACAAGACAACACACAGTAGCATCATAATATGTCTACTTATCAAACAATCTTACTACATACGAGAAATCAATACAAGGCTTTTATAAACAAACAAGTAGCAGTTCCTTTTATCCTTCTTAAGTTGTTATACCTAACTTCCCATAAAGCTAGTATAACTCTTTAAGCTTTGTTTAAAAACCAAATATTTCTCTTACGTTAAAAATGATTGATATTCTTTTGAAATGCATCAATATTCTTATTATTAGGGCTTAAGTCAAAAGACATTGTCGTAATTATTATTGGGCTTAAGTCAAAAGACATTGCCGTAATTATTATTGATTAACACGTATGCGTCTAGTACTATATATATATCTTAAAATATCATGCTTAAGAGTATAGGAAGAATCACATACCTTCGTGAAAACCACGCCAAGTTGAATATGTCGCGCGAGTATCGACTATATCGATCAAATCGTCTATCAGCGTCTAGGCGTATTGTATAAAGCTCTAAGCGAGAGGGTTCTATTCTATGGAAATTTGGGCAGACTTCCCTGCGTAAGCTATACGATCTCGTAAATACGATTATGTGAGTGCAGTTCAATTATTCTTCTTTTATACCGCCCTTCTTGTGATATGATTCAATTCTATACGTAATATCCTACAAGTATTTATACTTATTCTATACTTCTACGATGTATTCTCTAATTACAAAGAAGGATAAGTTTATTTACCTCGATAAGCCCAATATTATCCAAGTATAAGCGTCGATCTGCGAGGTTTAGCTCTAATTTATGCGCTCAGATAGCTCGATAACCCTTAGAAGTTTCCAACAACTTCTACTAAATACTATACGGGATTTGGGCTAGGGTATCTTTGGTATAGTAACTACACTTGGAAGACAACTTTTCTACCAAGGGAGGGGGGTAGGTTTCGGCTAGGCTAGAGGGTTGCTTCGGCTAAGCTTCACTCGAGGGGAGAAGGCTTGGGCGAAAAGGCTCAAGGAGAGGGAGGAATTTCAAGACTTGGAGAAAGATTTGGGGATGAAGAACTCTTCATCTTAAGGGGGGTATTTATAGGTCAAGCCATGGCCAACCAATGGCCAAGATGATGCCAAGTGCAAGGCAAGTGTAGGGTGAGGATTTGCCCAAGTGTCCTTATCCATCCACTACACAAATATCCTACCAACTCCATGCCCGTCCATTCGGCCTATTGCGCCCCGTCCATCAATGAGAGGGTGACAAGTGTCGCCTCTCGTTGATCAAAATGTTTCATCTCTCGGAAAAATCCGCCAAAAATTAGAAATGACATAGCGGAATTTACCTACGCGAGTCTTGTAAAGCGTTTAGTCGGAAAGCGATTCTTTGTGTGAGTTGTGCCCAAGCGTCTGAGCCTAAACTTTAAGGCTAAACTTTCGTGCGTGCGCCCTCGCGTACATACTGCGGAAATACGGGGTATAACACCTCGAGCAAATGGAGCTTTCCCAGCGAACCGAGATCTAAGAGCAAGGATCGTGACACTGTGTACCTAAAACTGCGGGCATGAGCGGCCCCAGAAGTCGATTACAACAGTGCAGAATCTGAGCGAAATAAGGTCTGATAAACAAAACACATCAGTATAAAAGCATGAGGGTAAGTATAAAAGGGTAAATACAGAACCTACCATGTCATTACCGTCGTGAACTTAATCGTACATTATTATCTTTTCCAATTTTTTTTCAATAAAAGTTATAGTCACTTTCTTACGTACATACTTAGGAAAATCATCTAGTTCATTACCATATAACTTACTTACCTTACATAACATAATCAGGCCGCTTTATGGAGGGCGCTATCTTCTGACCCGATGCGGGGCGCGATAAAATCACGTAGTACGCCCGTGAAGGTATCTTGCCGGCCCAATCTGGGGCGGTAAGATCACATAGTCGCCCGTAAAGGTATCTGCCGGCTCAATCTGGGACGTGGTAAGGTCACATAGTCTGCCCGTAAGGTATCTTGCCCGACCCAATCTGGGACGCGGTAAGATCACATAGTCTGCCCGTAAGGTATCTGCCCGGCCCGATATGGGGCGCGGTAAGGTCACATAGTCTGCCCGTAAAGGTATCTTGCCGGCCCAATCGGGACACGGTAGGTCACATAGTGCGCCCGTAAGGTATCTTGCCCGGCCCGATCTAGGGCGGTAAGGTCGTATGTAGTCGCCCGTAAAGGTATCTTTGCCCGGCCCAATCTGGGGCCGGTAGATCACGTAGTCTGCCCATAAAGGTATACTGCCCGGCCCAATCTGGGATGCGATAAGGTCATGTAGTCTGCCCATAAAGGTATACTGCCCGGCCCAATCTGGGACGCGGTAAGGTCATATAGAATCCGGTAATTTAACCCAACGTGCCACGTACCTCTACTCCTTTTAAAAAAATGACTCTTTTTCAAATAATACTTCCAAGATACTAACAACCGTAGTATCAAGTCATATCTACTTTTCAAGATAAGTCACAATACCTTTTAGAAATACATTTACCGGCTTCTAAATCAAGTGACTTCTTTCTTTAAAACCTTAAGCAATTTGTACCTTTAAAACAATTTGCCCTTCTTTATTTCAAATCGTTTCTTTGCTTACCTTACTGAAGAAAACCATTCTTTTAATCTTCCATAAAGTTGTTATAACCAACTTCCCATAAAGCCGTTATAACTCTTTATGTCCAAGACAAATTCATTCCTTTTATAACCAAGAGACTTATACTTTCAAATCAAGTTACATAACTTTTTAAAATACTTCAAGTCTCTTAACTTTAGAAATCAAGTTCCATAACTTGAAAAATAAAGTTCTTAACCTTTTAAGAATTCAAGGTTCTTAGTCTTAAAAACTTCATACGTAAACTCTTTTAAATTAAGTAACATATACTTTGGTGTGCTGTGAATAAGTTATACTTATTTATAACGATCTTATTCAAGTAGCCATGATCTAGAAAATGTAATACAATTTTGTCTTATCTTAGTTTCTATGCAGATGGAGAATTCTACTCTTTTTAATCAAATCAATTGTCATTACATTTTCCTTTATTAATGCTGCAATGGCTTGCTCGATACTTATTCTCATTTGTGCCGTAAAATTAGCCAAGTCAACTTGGCTCCAAATATCTCCTAACGACTCTAACATCCCCATAGGTATCACGACCGAACGGGCGTGGTGGTGCCTTACCGGACACCCAGTAGCCGTACATCAGTGTCAGTGGAACATAAAACAAGACATGAAAATATTATGAAGTAAACGATGTCGAGAAAAACTTGCCTTCGGCATATATATAAATCAATTTAAAACCGACGATTACATCCTTATTACAACTACGCCAACAGCGATTACTCAGGACCTACAGAATGATACGACAACAATGGCGGACGGGGCCGCCGTACCGCGAATGTAAATACTCTACAACGACGGACTATACCTGATAAGCCTCGGAGAAAGCGGAGCTTTCCCAATTGTTGTGACCACAGGCGGTCGATGGTGGTGTACCTTTACTGCGGCATGAGCGGCCCCGAAGGAGGTCGATCTGACAGTGCAGTATGTGGCGAAAATAAATCGTAAATGAAATCATAGTAGTCTATATAAAGCGGGAGACATGTATGATAACCAAACTACGATTCCTGATAAATAGCGATCATGTCAAGTCGGGGACTCGCGCCTCAAAGTCATCACTCAAATATAACTATGGGTCTCGCGCCACAACATCAATCATGCGTGGAATACCTTCCTCACCGAAGTCTATGATATAAAAGCATCGAGGAATACACATGAACACGAGTCCGCTGTGTCCTAATAAAACCGTGCGGGGTAAGTCACGAAGGCATGGCCGACTACTAAAACCAGCCAATAAGGTCATAAAGCGTATCATGAGATCTGACCGTCACGTGATCAAAGGCGGCCACTCGCGCGATATCTAAATGTGCGCGTCTAGCCACGGAACTCTCGCGACTCGCATAGGCCAAACTCATAGGCCGCGTGAGGTATAACCGCATCGAGGGTAGCTACTCCGGCATCCGCTGGACTCGCGTCCGCGTAGCCCATAGACCGCGTGACCATAAAGGCGCGGCTAACACGGAACTCGTAGCTCCGCGTAGGCCCGGGACCGCGTGAGGTATTCTCGAATCATAGGTCACACTGGACACTTTGAGTCTACCCGCGTCGGAGGGCGCAACCTCGGAAACAAGTCAAGGTGAGTGGTACAATACCAACATATCGGTGATAGTGAAACAATTTAAGCGCAATCGAGGAAACCCTTTACACAAACATCACAAGATACTAACACCGTAGCGTCTGGCGTGTTTACTTAATAATCAACAAGAAAGTATTACAAGGCTATCACAACCCAACACAATCAAGTTATACACACAAGGCACTTTCTACTATATGATTAACAAGATCGGGTTTTATCCCCAAAGTACTTCATTCATTAACTCTTTTAAAAGATACGTTACTTTCACAAAAGTCACCTGATACGTAGTATATGAAAATAGAGTGATTATCTTTTGAAGTAAATCAAAACACTTCTCTTTGTAAAATCAAGTAACAACATTCTTTTCCAAACGTTTCCAGTTTGCCTAATTTCAATTACTCAAGCTTCTCATTTTCGAAAGGTTTCGTAGTTCATAGTTTCATTCATTTAAGAATATAATTCTCTTTTAAACAATCTGAGAAACATATGTCTTATATGTGAGTAGGTTATTCTTGTTCATAATCAATCTTATTAAGCAGCAATGATCTAGGAAATGTAATATCATTTTGTCTCATCTTAGCTTCTATGCGGATGGAGGTTTCTACTAGTTTTAATAATACTTCATTATTCAGTACATTTCCTTTTATTAAGCCATTGCGATGGTTTGTCGATACCCATTCTGATTTCCGAAATCAGTAAAACATTATTCTCTTTAAAAACCAAGTACTCATTACTCACGAATGAGGTTTCACACAAAATTCATATTAATAAATAAGTCAAGTCTCTTATCTTTTAAGATCAAGTCTCTTAACTTCTAAAATCAATAAATAATTCATTTTATCTTTCTTAAGCCGTTATACCTAACTTCCCGTAAAGCTAGTATAACTCTTAGCTTTTAAAACCAAGAATTACTCTTCTTTCAAAAACAGTTCTTAAGTCTCTTGAATTACTTCAAGATTCTTATTATTCGGGCTTAAGTCAAAAGACATTGCCGTACAACTACGTTCAATTAGCACGCGTACGTCTACCGTACTATATATATATTCTTTTAAAATATCATGCTCAAGAGGATAGGAAGAATCACATACCTCGACGATTATCGACTATAAGCAAATCGCTCACGGCTATAACCCTAGCCTTGTCCACTTCTCAGTAGCACATGCTACTCACAGAGCATTCAACCTATACAGTTATACAAGTCTATCAAAGTCTAGACTACTCGGTAGAATAAATCTAGATACCGGATCTACGGAAAATCGGGCAAAGACTTCCTTATCAGTCAAACTACACAAGTCTCATGTCTGATCTACGTAATCTGATTCGATTCTCTTCTTTATATTCAGCTTAAGTCGAAAGACATTGCCGCAAAACTATGTTGATTCTATATATAGTATACTTCAACTATATATTCCTACAACATGTAATTCCAATTCTGATAGGGACAAGATATTTACCTCGATAAGCCCATAATTATCCAAGTATAGATGTCGATCCTTATGGCAACGCTTAGCTCCTACCGGTGCTCGAACCCGCTCCAAACAACCCTTAGAAGTTCTACGCAACTTCTTCTTAATACTCCAACCAACTATGGAGATTTTCCTTAGGGTTTGGTTTGAGACAAAAGGACATCTGTAGTATTTAAGACTCTACGTATAGAGTATCTTTGGAATACTACAAGGTATAAGGCTAAGGTAATTTTGGGTATAACAACAATACTTTTGAGAGTATTTTTACCAAGAGGGGGGGTATTTATACGAGACAACACCACAAGGGGGTGTATACCCCTCGGCAACCCCAGTGGGGTACTCTCGGCGAGGGGAGGTCTCTCGGCGAGGGCCTTCTCAAAGGGAGGCTGGGGCGAGAACCACACTACAAGGGAGGAGGATTTTAACACTTAGGAAATTTTAGGACTGGATGAAGAAGTCTTCCAAAGGGGGGGGGGGGGGTATTTATATTAAAAGCCAAGGCCAACCAATGGCCAAGATCATGCCAAGTGCAAGGCAAGTGTAGGGCCAAGATTCACCCATGTGTCCTTATCCATCTACCACCAAAATATCCTACCAACCCCTTGACCAACAAGGCCACCAATCGTCCACTTTACCGCCACCAATGAGAGGGTGCCAAGTGTCGCCCTCTCGTTGGTCCAAAATGTTACGTCTCTCGGAAAAATCCGCAAAAATTAAAAATGACATAGCCGGAATTTTCCCTTCGCAAGTTGTGTAAAACGTTTCGTCGAAAAACGACTCTAATCGGGTGTTGTGCACAAAATAAATCGGCCAAGCCTACTTTAAAGCCCAAACTTTTCTACGTACGTCCTTACGTACATACTCTGGAAATACGGGGTATAACAAAGACTTGGTAAGAACTTAGGATAACCTAGACATAACTTTTACATAGAGTAAATCACATACATACCTCTTAACTTGTAAGAGTAGAAAGGAACATGAAATATTACTACATGTATATTCCATACATAGAATCATGCCAAAAGAAGGAAGAGGTTCACATACCTCGCGGCGATTATCGACAAGTAGCAAAATGCTCCAAAGTACTTCAACCTTGATAGCTATTCCATCATTCAAGTAGAATAAACTATACTTAGTACTTCAACCTATAATGGCCATAATACGTCCATTAACTTCTTACTGACGTAGAATATTCTAAGTGCTAAGTCACTAAATTCTACGGAAAATCGGACAGCACCTCTTTTGTTTCTACATACTTTGCCACCTTTTTCAAGGCCGAATTCAATAACCAAACACGCCACATTTAAGGCCTAACAATGCAATTAATCAATAGGGGATTACACGTCTACTAGACGTGTAAAATTCCGCCCCACAAACGATATCAAACTAATACATACTATTAGGCCAATTCGTGACTTGAGATCTGATAACACCAATTCTTATCCAATTTCCATTTCAATCCAAGTTGTTAGCATAACATGATATCAAGTCGCAATCGATTATAACTACTATAATCTTCAAGTAAGTAACATGCGACTATTCTAAATATGACCAAATTGTAATCCAACTTCAAATGGCTAATATGTCATTTCAGATTTTAGGCTACAACAATCCATTACACTTATAAAACTTTAACACATATACTTCATGCTAGTAAAATGCAAGGCTAACAACAATATATAATCTTGTAACACTTTAAGAAAACAAGATTATTACCTCAACGATTCTTAGTCCAACTTCAAATCCGAAGTCGCTCCTTAGAAACTTAGAGCCTCTTCTTGACACCTCAATCCGCTACTTGAGACCCTTAGAATATCACAAACCACTTCCCTTAAATCTTCCAATCAAAACCTAGAAAAGCAACTAGGTTTTCACCTTGCGACTAATACGAAAACGCTATTTTTCCGGGATTTTTCTATTGAGATACCCTTACAATACCCTCATGAACCTTGGTTTAAAGTGTGGAGCTTAAAGAACAACAAACGATTTTTTTTTTTAAACCCTTGAACCCGAGAGCTTGCAATGGCAAGAACAAGTTTTCTTGAAAATTTGGCTAAGTGTGGGAGCTTGTCTTGCTAGTAGTGATACTATAAAGAAACATGGAGGGTCAAGATTAAAACAAATGTGTGGTTTGGATGCATCACTTTTAAATATCAAGCTAAGTGGTCCCATTGACCAAGTCAATATTATCAAGCTCCACAACTTGCAAGACTTTGTCATCCTAGCAATGGCCAAATGACCCTTTTGGCCATGCTATTTTAAATCAAGGCTACTTAAGGGGGTGACACGTGTGCTCCCATTAAATCCTGATATTTCGTTTTCCGACAATTCCATAATTCCGATAAATTTTTACAAGTCTCTAATCTTAACATTTGGGATTCTCACGTACGTTCTTAAAAACATGTCCTACAAACATGGGGTGTAACACCTCAATTGCCTCAACATAGTACTTTTCCCACGGTTATCTAAAAATGTAACTTATGGCATGACGACACTGAAGATCCTACCAGTCTCACATCCATCACCTAATAGCATGGGTACACATAACCCCATAATACGTAAAACCATCATTTTACGTGGGGGAGAGAGCTTATCTCTCTTTCATAATCTTGACCATCAAGCGCCACCTTATAATCGTATCGATTTTTAAGACCTACCAATGACATCTTCTGTTTTCCGCAGGCAGCACTCGTACTTATCTTATTCTTGCTTTGCGTATTTTCCTGAAATTATTCGGACAGTCGTGGCCCTGACCGCCACACTAAACAACTCCAAGCACATCCAAGGGCACTTAACATAAAATCCTTCAATAATCGTACGTTCTTATCTTCGTATCTTAACGTTCAAATTCAAATAAATCATTTTAATAAAACAAGTCACATAGACTTCACAATTTATCATGTCAAAGAAGGAAGGAATAACTTACATACTACTAACACTTCCATTCCTTCCCCACCGATAACCGGCTCATCGGGAAACAGGAATCGAACCAACATCTCTCTATAGTCAACCTTGGCATACAAGAAGCCAACTAGTCCATACCATGCGACCTCAAAGTGCGCGCATGTCGGCTCTACTAGGTCGCTAGGTCTAACGGTATCATTACGGGCAAATCTTATATACCCGGCTACCACCAAAACACTCGCGGATGTAGCTCGCCGAAAGGTTCTTATGGATTCGGACTATTCCTCTACACTTGGTTGCTCTCTTTCTTCGGTCGTACTCTTTCTGTACGAACTTATTCGGCATACGTACATAACCTCGTCTGATTCGGCCTCCAATCTTTGGAGTTACTATATCAAACAATACAAGGCCATTTAGGCTCACGACCCGATTCGGTGGAACGTCCCACGAACAGTAAAACAATTAACTAGACTTGGGCCTTGCACCCTCGTGTTATGCCCCGTAGTTCCGGAGTATGTATGTGAGGATGTACGTACAATGTATACGCCCTAATTAGGGTAAAATTGATAGAATTGTTTTCCGACGAAAATTATTCCGAACCTTGTGAAGGAAATTTTACGTTTTCAATAATATTTTTACGATTATGGAATTGTTCCGAGAGATAAAATATTTTGGACCAATAGGAGGGCGACAAGTGTCACCCCTAGATTGGGCCATGTGGGACGAAATTGAGTGGACAAGTAGGCAAGACAAGTGGCCAAAAGTCTTGCATGGAAGACATGGCTTGGACGATTTTTAGCAAGTAGTGGGCAAGTCTTGCATGGTCAAGTCTTGCATGGTATTGCATGTCTTTAGTAAGACAAGTGTGGGAAGGAACCTTCACATATGATCTCTACCTTACACATGTGTTAATCTCAACCCTTGGTTGTGCTATATAAACCCCCTTAGTGGATGAAAATCAGCCACACTTAACATATTACAAGACTTGAAAAACATTTCCTCTCCCTCCTTCTCTATCTTGATTTCGTCCAACCCCCCCCCCCCCCTCCCCTAACCAAATGTTGTCCAAAAATTCTTAAACTTATAAGTGTTCTTCCTTAATGTGTTAGGAAGATTATTAACCAAGAGTTAGACAAGATTTCACACCCCTAGCCTCAAAAACCTCCCCTTGGCCGAGAGTAGGCAGATTTTCGAAACTGTTTTGGGCAGATTCTTAGTCAAGTTTGGAAGGGAATATCTCCTAGCATATAAGGAGTTTTTGGGTGTTTCAAAAGCCTAAAATGAAGTTTGTCGAGTCTAGTTTCCAACGCAACAACCCACTCATCGATAGGATACTGGAGTAGAGAGTTATCGACGTTTCAAGTTCAGCTGACGAAGCAGTAGCTAAAAATCTGGACAGTCACGTTTTTGGGCTATCTTGAGGTAATGAACCTTAACCTCCTTGTGAAGTTGATTTATTATGTATATATGGATATTATACATATATTGGAAGTATATTATGGACTATAAGATATAAAGAAAGATTTGGATCTTGCTAAGAAGTTAACAACAAAGAAACTATAACTTATAATAAGATTGGAATATAAGTTGAAGGACTAATGAAGTAATTGGATAAGTATTATTGTAAAGGTTGGCCAAGGACCCCAACTTAAGGACCGTATCTACTTTGGACTTTTTACTTTGGACTTCTTTACTTATTGTTATTATGAAGGGAGATAGTAAACCGCGTTACCGTTTGGGCGTGTTATCCCCTTCTTTTACTTATTGTTATTATGAAGGGAGATAGTAAACCGCGTTACCGTTTGAGCGTGTTATCCCCTTCTTTACTTATCATTATTATGAAGGAGAGATTGTTAATCGCGTTCCGTTTGGGCGTGTTATCCCCTTCTTTAGTTATTATTGTTATGAAGGAGAGATTGTTAATCGCGTTCCGTTTGGGCGTGTTATCCCCTTCTTTAGTTATTATTGTTATGAAGGAGAGATTGTTAATCGCGTTCCATTTGGGCGTGTTATCCCCTTCTTTAGATTTCAGTATTATTGCACCTTAATTATAGTAGGTTAATCACGGTTATCGGGCCTTGGAAAAGGTAGAAAATTGAGTAGAAACGGGGGAAGTGCTGCCGAATTTTCCGTAGAATATGGAACCTTGTACTTAGAAATATTCTATGAAGAGATCTAGAAGTTAATAGACGTTCTATGGCCATTATAGGTTGAAGTACTACGAGTAGTGTATTCTACTTGAAGGGTGGAAAAGGCTAGAAAGGTTATAGTACTTTGGAGCGTTTTGCTAATTGTCGATAATCGTCGCGAGGTATGTGAACCTCTTCCTATCTCTTCTAGCATGATATTTGCGAAATATATATATAGTACGGTAGACGTACGTGTGTAAAATGAATTTGGTTTATTTAAAACATAAAGTGTTATAATGGCTTTATGGGAAGTTAATTATAACAACTTTATGTAAGTAAAGGAATGGTTTGTTGATTTTTTTTTAAAAAAAAGATAAGAGACTTGACTCATATTTGACTTGATTTAATATGTGAAGAACTTGAATTGTGTGGAAAGTTGTGAAACCTCATTCGTGAGTAATGAGTACTTGGTTTCGAATGATAATGTTATATCGATTGCGGAAATGAGAATAAATATCGAACACCCCACTGCAGCGTTAATAAAGGAAAATATATTGACAAATAATTAATTATATTAAAACAAGTAGAAACCCTCCATCTGCATAGAAGCTAAGATAAGACAAATTTTTATTACATTTCCTAGATCACGGTTGCCTTACTAAAGTCATTAATAACAAGTATTGATTTTTCTTAAATTCCAAAGTAAGGAACTTATTTTCTAAAAGAACAGAGACTTGAGAATTTGAAGTATGTTGGTGTAAAGGAAAGGCATGTTTTTGTCTTAAGATGGTTTAAAAAGACGTATGGAAATTGTTTGGGTTTACTTAACAAGATAATTACTCTATTTTGATGCTACGGGTATCGTGTGACTGTTTGTGAAAGAAATGGATCTTTTTAAAGAGATTAAAACATGTAAGACCTTGGGGTTAAAACTCGGACTTGTTGACATGAAGTAAAGGTACCTTGTGTGAGTAATTTGCTTATGTTTTGTGATAGCCTTGTAATACTTTCTTGTTGGCTTGATAAAGTGAACATGTTGTGATACTACGTGTGATAGTATCTTGTGACGCTTGTGTAAGGAGGTTATTCTTGTTATGCTTATTTTGTTTAACGATAAGTCGTTGTGTTCGATTCTTGTGATGTTTGTGTAAAGAGGTTATTCTTGTTATGCTTATGTTGTTTAACGATAAGCCGTGGTGTACGATTATTGTGAAGTTTGTGTAAGGAGGTTATTCTTGTTATGCTTATGTTGTTTAACGATAAGCCGTGGTGTACGATTATTGTGATGTTTGTGTAAGGATGTTATTCTTGTTGTGCTTATGTTGTTTAACGGTAAGCCGTTGTGATAATATTATACCACTCACCTCTTGACATGATAATACCGGGGGTTAAGCTGTCCCCCGATGCGAGGGATACCTCATGCGGGTCCCGGGGACCTATGCGGAGCTACGGAAGTTCCAGGATAGTGTGCGAGGAATACCTCATGCGGTCTATGTGGCCATGCAGACTACGGGAGTCCAGGTCGATGTCAAGGATTAGCTACCCTCGATGCGAGGAATACCTCATGCGGGCCAGAGGTGGCCTATGCGGACTACGGGAGTCCAGGATTAGGCACGCATAATGATACTATTGGCGATTGGCCTTGCTTCGATCATTCGCGGCCTAGAAAAGACCAGTTACATTATATCTATTATTGCTCTTGTTTATGATGTGGCACTATGTGCGGTTAACTTGGTTGTTTCGTACATAATTGTGAATTGTTTTTAAAATGTTATGGTTATATTTGAGTGATGAACTTGAGGGCGTGAGTCCCTGACTTGACATGACTTCTTACATATTGCATATCGTAAATTGGCTATCATATATGTCTCTTGTTTTATATAGACTATTATGATTTCATTCTGATATTTTGATTTCACATACTTGGTACTGTTATGCGGCCCGCCGGGGCTGCGTTCATGCCGCAGGTAGAGGTACATCAGTCGTTGATCCTCGCTCATAGGATCACAGTTCAGCGTTTTGGGAAGCTCCGTTTCTCCGGAGGCTTATCTTTTGGTACGATTCCCTGAGATTGTAGGTACTTGTACATTCAGGGGTATGGCGGGGCCCTGTCCCGTCATAGTTGTGGTTACATTCTTAGAAGTGCATGTAATCTTGTTGTGGCGGGGTTCGTAAAGGATGTAACTGTTCAAGTTTTGGTTTATATATACATGCCGAAAGGCGACATTTTCTTGGTTAGACTGTTCTTACTCTTTATTGTTTCATGTCTTGTTTTTATATTCCGCTGGTTACTCTGATGTATATCTACTTGGGTTCCCGGGTAAGGCACCAGTCACGGGCCCGGGATCGGGTCGTGACACCTCGTGACCATGTCACGTAGCAGAACTACTACCAACTGATCCCACTCCATTTTAGGCTATGGGGCGACCCGTAATAGGTCCTCAACCCGACCCACCACCGTACTTAACTCTTACCCTTAGTATGAATTAAATCTTATTGCCCTAGAAGGCCTTATATACCTAAGGTCTCGGCGGTTATCAATATTCTTAGGCTCGCAATTCTCGCAATTTCCATGCTCCAAGCCTACCTTCTCAGTCCCCCCGTAAACGGGTACAATAACTTCTCATAAACTCTCAATCGTGTTGTCTTCATCATAACAACCATAATTACTCCATACTGATCCCATTCGTACAATTCTCTTAAGCATACCACGTAGCTTAATCTACTAACATAGTCTTCCCTTAAGTCTCTTAACATGATTCCTTAAGGGTCCATTACCTTCTTAGACAACTCATCATCTCCTAATTATCTCAAATTAGCACGTAAACCTTGATGAGAATTTATTAAGTTGTTTCATACCTTCCCGGTATCTAATTAGTCCTTACCAACTCTTGGTAATCTAAAATCATTCTAGGAAACACGCGTCTGACCCTCATACACAAATCTGTATAGATGTATGTCATAATACCAACAATACAACAATTACTACTAACCTGGATACGCAATCCACATAATCCTTCCTAGGTCACTACTGCCTTTCTTATAGATGCAATCAACATAACTCGTTAGGGAGAGATGACCCTAACAACACAGCTCTATCGCACGATCTCAGAGTGAGAAGAATGGAAACCAATCTTAAATGTCCTGCAGCCTACTGGTTATAGATGTGGTGCACAACACACCGATAACCAAGACTCTACTAGACACGGTCCATTGACACTTTCCGAGAACTAACTGTTTTGATACCACTTTTGTCACGACCTGACCCCGGGCCCGCGACTGGTGCCCTACCTGGGCATACCTTACAGGTATACATCAGAGAATAGTAGCGGAACATACATACAACTCAAAAAGTACAAGTCATGAAACATCAACAGGCTAGCCGATAAGGCCACCTTTAAAAAGTATACACATAACCCAAAAAGCAGTTACCTCTTTTTTTTCTTTACAACCCAATCCACAAGATATGACTACAGACCTCTAAGAATTTTCATAATAACTGTGACGGGACAGGGCCCCGTCATACCCCTGAATGTACATAAATCTACAACCTCAGGGAACTGTACCAAAAGACAAAGCCTCTGGAGAAATAGAGCTTTCCAATGACTGAACAGTGATCCTAAGAGTGAGGATCATCAAGCTATGTATGTTATACCCCGTAGTTCCGGAATATGTAAGTAAGGACGTACGTACGAATGTATAAACCCTAATTAGGGTAAGAATGAAAGAATTGTTTTCCGACGGAAAATATTTCGAACCTTGTGAAGGAAATTTTACGTTTTCAATATTTTATTAAATTATGGAAATTTTTCCGAGAGATAGAATATTTTGGACCAATAGGAGGGCGACATGTGTCACCCCAAGTGGACATGGGTGGACATTTTTTAAGACAAGTGGCCAAAGTCTTGCATGGCATTTGCATGGCATAGTGCACGTTTTTTTGCAAGGTTAGTGGGCAAGTCAAATGGTCAAAGTCATGCATGGCATTTGTGGGACAAGTGGAGAAAGGAACCTACACAAACAATCTATACCATACACATGTTTCAATCCTAACCCTTGGTTGTCCTATATAAACACCTCTAGTTGATGAAAATCTTCCACACTTAGAACATTTCAAGACTTGAAAATATTTTCCTCTCCTTCCCTAGTTGCTCTCGTCCCACCCCCTCTTTCTTGAGCAAATGTTGTCCAAAAATTCTTAAACATATAAGTGTTCTTCCTTAATATATTAGGAAGATTATTAACCAAGAGTTAGAAAAGATTTCACACCCCTAGCCTCAAAAACCCTCACAAAGCCGAGAGTGGGAAGATTTGGAACTTTAGTGTTCTTCACTTTTTGGAGTTAATTCTTGAATAGAAGTTGGTTAGAAACTTCTAAGGGTGACTTGTGGTGGTTCGGAACACAAAGATTTGGAGCTAAAACTTGCTTAGGAACGACTTTAAGTTCTTGGATATTTTTGGGCTAAATTGAGGTAATGAACCTTAACCTCTTTGTGAAGTTGATTATTATGTATATTGGATATTATACATATATTGGAAGTATATTATGAAGTATGAGACATATGGAAAGATTTGGATCTTGTTAAAATGTTAAAAGGAAAATTGGCATATTAGCCATTAAAATGGTAAAAATGTATCCATTACTTGCTAAGAAGTTAACAACAAAGAAACTATAACTTATATAAAGATTGGAATATAAGTTGAAGGATTAATGAAGTAATTGGATAAGTAAAATTGTAAAAGTTGGCCAAGGACCCCAACTTAAGAATTTGTATTTACTTTGGACCGTATTTACTTTGGACTGTATTTACTTTGGACTGTATTTACATTGTTGTTAAGGGGAAGATTGTTAATCGCGTTCCGTTTGGGCGTGTGATCCCCTTCTTTAATTATTGTTGTTATTAAGGAGAGATTGTTAATCGCGTTCCGTTTGGGCGTGTTATCCCCTTCTTTAATTATTGTTGTTGTTAAGGGGAAGATTGTTAATCGCGTTCCGTTTGGGCGTGTGATACCCTTCATTAAAATTCGGAATTATTGCGCCTTATTTATGGCATGTTGGTTACTATTATCGGGCCTTGAAAAAGGTGGAGAATTGAGTAGAAACTGGGGAGGTGCTGCCCAATTTTTCGTAGACTAAGAGAAATGTTACTTAGAAGAATCCCACGAAAAACTAGAAGTTGATAGGCGTGTTTTGACTATTATAGGTTGACACTCTGCGCGTGACATATCTGACTTGGCAAGTGGATTTAGCCGAGGAGGTATGTGATTCTTCCTATCCCTTTGAGCATGATATTTGTGAAATATATATAGTACGGTAGACGTACGTGTGTTAAACTAAATTTAGCTTTACTTTGATGTCTTTGGACTTGAGTTCTAAATAATAAGAATCTTGAATATTCAAAAAGAGTTATGAATCATTTTTGGAAGAAAAGTAGGACTTGGTTTTAAATAAAAAGCGTAAGTGTTATACTAGCTTTATGGGAAGTTAGGTATAACGACTTAAGAAAGATAAAAGGAACGTTTTACTTATTTGTTTATAAAAGCCTTGTAATGATTTCTGAAGGTATGGTAACTTGGTTTGATAAACATGTTATGATGCTACGTGTGTTAGTATCTTGTGACGCTTGTGTAAGGATGTTATTTCTTGTTGTGCTTATGTTGTTTAACGATAAGCCGTTGTGTTAGTATTATATCACTCACCCTCCTGACTTGTTATGATGCCGGGGGTTAGCTGCCCCCCGATGCGAGGAATACCTCATGCGGGTCCATGGGACCTATGCGGAGCTGCGGGAGTTCCAGGAACCGCCGGGTGTATTCGCCGTGCGAGGAATACCTCATGCGTCCATGTGGCCATGCGGATTGCGGAGTCGGGATGTTGCCGGGGGTTAGCTGCCCGGCGATGCGAGGAATACCTCATGCGGGCCTATGTGGCCTATCGCGGAATCGCGGAGTTCGAGATTAAACGCGCACAATGATATCTGCGGGCGAGTGGCTCACCGATCATTTGGCGGTGTAGAAAGACCTCGTGATCTGATTTTATAGCATTGTTGGTACGGTGGGTTCTAGTAGTCGGCTATGCCGTACTTACCCCGCACGGTTTTATTATGACAGGTGGGACACGGTGTTCATGTGTATTCCTTGGTGTTTTATATCATGGATCGCCGATGAGGAAGGAATTCCACGGGCATGATTGATATTATGGGCATGAGACCCATGGTTATATTTGAGTGATGACTTTGAGGGCGTGAGTCCCTGACTTGACATGACTGCTTACATATTGTATATCGTAAATTGGCTATCATATATGTCTCCTGTTTTATATAGACTATTATGATTTCATTTCTGATATTTTTTCCACATACTTGGTACTGTTATCGACCCCTTCGAGGCTGCGTTCACGCCGCGGTAGAGGTACATCGATCGTTGATCCTCGCTCATAGGATCACAGTTGTTTTGGGAAGCTCCGTTTCTCGTAGGCTTATCTTTTAGTACGATTCCACGAGATTGTAGGTACTTGTACATTCGAGGTATGGCGGGCCCTGTCCGTCATAGTTATAAAAATTCTTAGAAGTGCAGCAATCTTGTTGTGCGGGGTGTAAAGGATGTAACTGTTCAAGTTTTGGTATATATATACATGCCGAAAGGCGACTTTTTCTTGGTTAGACTGTTCTTACTCTTTATTGTTTCATGTCTTTGTTTTTATATTCCGCTGGTTACTCTGATGTATATCTACTTGGGTGCCCGGGTAAGGCACCAGTCACGGGCCCGGGAACGGGTCGTGACAATGTACCTCAACCTGCGGCATGAACGCAGCCCACCGAAGGAGGTCAGTACAAAATATGTACCAAGCATGTAAAACTGAAAGTAATGTAATTTAAATCATAAAGTCTAGATATAAAAAGCTGGAGACAAGTATGATAATCAAATTGACAGTACAAACGTGCCTTGTCGAAATGAACGTAATGAAAGTCAGTTTTACCTTTTAAAGACTATTTCAACATATGAACAATAGTCACACCAAAGCTAGGGACACAAGCCCTCAAAACCATCACACATCCGATAAGGGTCTCGAGCATAAAACATCAAAGCGTGCGTGGAATCCTTCATCGCCGAAGCGGTAGTAAGTGTAAAATATATCCATGTAACCCGCCGTGGTATCCTCTATCATCGCCGGCGCACATATGCAATATATATAAATATATCATGCGTGGAATCCCTCGTCCGGTACATAAGTTCAAGGAGAGCTAATCAATGGGGTAATAATAATATATAACATGCAGTGGAATCCTCGTCTCGTACATGTCTTCATGGGGTGCTAGTCCATGGAGTAATAGTATATAACATGGTCGCATGCCCCGAAATCCTTCATCGTATAAGCATGTCCATGGCGTAATCATAGTATATAGCATGCCCGTGGAATCCCTCATCTCGGGTACATGTCTTCATAGGGAGCTAGTCCATGGAGTAATAATAGCATCCGGGAATTTAACCAGCATCATGGTCGCATGCCCCGGAATCCCTCATCGTATAAGCATGTCCCTGGATCAATCACAATGGAAGCATACCCGTGGAATCCTCCATCACTGTCGGTACGTCCAAGTAAATTCACAACAAGAGAGCCGACCCTCCAACTAAGAGACACGACAGCGTAGAAATATATTACTTGCACTCAAAGGCTATCGCAAGCAAGCATAGGCAAGTTCATAAACTCTTTTAGACTTTCATTAACATACAAAAATGAATTTCATTTTATAAACTCAAGGCACTTTCGTGTCACATAAAAATCCGGGAATTTAACCCAAAGTACTACGTACCTTTATCCTTTTTTAAAATGACTCTTTCTCGTATAAAATGTCACGATCCGAACCCGGGCCCGTGACTGGTGCCTTATGTGTGAGTAGGCTATTCTTGTTCATAACAATCTTATTAAAGCAACCATGATCTAGGAAATGTAATGTCATTTTGTCTCATCTTAGCTTCTATGCAGATGGAGGTTTCTACTGGTTTTCATAATACTTGATTAGTCAATACATTTCCCTTTATTAGCGCTGCTGTGGTTTGTTCGATACTTATTCTCATTTCCGAAATCAATATAAGGCGTTCATAACAATCTTAAGTAAACCGTTCCTTTTATCTCTCTTAAGTCGTTATACCTAACTTCCCATTGTCACGACCCGTTCCGGGGCCCGTGACTGGTGCCTTACCGGGGCACCCAAGTAGTCATACATCAGAGTAATCAGCGGAATATAAAAACAAGACATGAACAGTTGTAAAATGAGACACAGTTTTATGTGAGAAAAGGGCGCCTTTCGGCATATATATATAAACATAGTTTTGCAGTTACATCCCAACTGTACAACAGGACTCTGCACCTCAGAAGATAAACAACTATGGCGGGACGGGGCCCGCCATACCTGAATGTACAAAACTATATACAACAACATGGAGATCATACCCAAAAGTCGAGCCTCGGAGAAGATGGAGCTCGACACCAAAGCAAAAATCCTAAGGATGTGGATCTAGCACTGCTTGCCCCTGCGGCATGAGCGCGGCCCAAGGAGGTCGACAACAGTACCAAGTATGTGAAGCGTAAAGTACTTAAATGAAATCAAAGTATTTAAAACCATTTGCAAATACAATCGGTTCAATTGCACATAGTGCCATATCACAAACAAGAACAATAATAGGTAAATCAGAATGTGTCTTTTCTAGGCGCGAATGATCGAAGCAAGGCCAATCGCCCGTAGTATCATTATGCGTGCCTAATCACGACTCGCATCGCGCATAGGTCACACACGCACGCGTGAGGTATTCCTCGCATCGGGGATAGCTAACCCCGGTACCCTCCTGAACTCCCGCAGTCCGCATAGTCTCAATAGACCGTATAGTCACACAGACCGCATAGGGCATCCCCCGCATCGGGATAAAACACTCGGAATGATCAATCCTGGAACTCCCGCAGCTCCGCATAGTCACATGACCGCGTAGCCGTATAGACCCGCATCAAGGGTGGCAAGCCCTCGGTATAACAAGTCAAGGGGGTAGGTGATATAATAACAGTACAACGGACTTACCGTTTAGCAACGTAAGCACAGCAAGAATGACCCCCTTTCACAACATTTCAAGACACTAACACATGTAGCATCATAATATGTCTACTTATCAAACAATCTTACTACACTTTACAGAAATCAATACAAGGCTTTTATAAACAAATAAGTAAACAGTTCCTTTTTATCATTCTTAAGTTGTTATACCTAACTTCCCATAAAGCTAGTATAACTCTTAAGCTTTTTGTTTAAAAACCAAATATAACTCTTCTGTAAAAAAATGATTCAATATTCTTTTTGAAATACTTCAAGATTTTTATTATTCAGGCTTAAGTCAAAAGACATTGCCGTAAAGTACGTCCAGTTAACACACGTACGTCTACCGTACTATATATACTTTAAAATATATCATGCTTAAGAGTATAGGAAGAATCACATACCTTCTCGGCGAAAACCACCTGCCAAGTCGAATATGTCGCGCGCAGAGAATCAACCTATAATAGTCAAATACGTCTATCAACGTCTAGACTATTCTGTAAATAGTTCTAAGTAGAGGTGTTATACCCCGTATTTCCAGAGTATGTATGTGAAGACGTACGTACGAAAGTTTAAGGCTTAAGGTAGGCAAGATTCGAAATTTGTGCACAACCCCCGAAAAGAGTCGTTTTCCGACGAAACATTTTACAAACTTTGCGAAGGGAAAATTCCGGCTATGTCATTTATTATTTTTGCGGATTTTTCCGAGAGACGAAATATTTTGGACCAACGGGAGGGTGACACTTGTCACCCTCATTGGACGGCAACATTGGGCTTCTTTGGCACGTTTTTTGTGCTCTTTCTTGGTCAAGGGTTAGGTAGGATATTTTGTGTGGTAGATGGATAAGGACACATGGATGAATCCTCCCCCTACACTTGCCTTGCACTTGGCTTCATCTTGGCCATTGGTTGGCCATTGATTGACCTATAAATACCCCCCTTAGTTGATGAACTTCTTCATCCAAAAATCATTCTCCAAGTCTAAAAACCCTCTCCCCCTTAAGTGTTGTGTTCGTCCAAGGTCCCCTTGGGAAGCCTTGGCCGAGAATCTACCCCCCCCTTGCCTAGTGGTTTCGTATAATACCCCCCTTTGTGGTATAGAAATACTCTCCAAGTATTGTTATAATACCCAAATACTTTAGCCCATATACATTGTAGTACTTTCCAAAGTTACCTCTATACGTAGAGCCCGGAAATACTATTATACTTCCTTTAGCCACTAAACGAAACCCTAAGGAAAATCTCCATAATTGGTTGGAGTACTAGGTAGAAGTTGTGTAGAACTTCTAAGGGTTTCTTGGAGCGAATTGGAGCGCACGGAGTAGGAGCTAAACCTTGCTCAGGATCGACTTTAAACTTGGATAATTTTGGGGCTTACCGAGGTAAATAATCCTATCCTTCTATTGTAATTGGAGATTACATACTGTAGTATTATTGAAAATGAATATAAGATTCATAGAAGAGAATTGAACTGTAATAGAAGGATATTACAGATAAGACTTGAACTGAAATCACATCAGAAGAATATTTAAGTAGAAGATTAAACTGTACTTACATAGGACCGTATTTACAGTAGTCTTATAACCTTTATTGGTTGACTGTTCTGCGAGTAGCATGTACTACTTGGAAGGTGGACAAGGCTAGCCGGGTTATAGCCGAGGAGCGTTTTGCTAATAGTCGATAATCGTCGCGAGGTATGTGATTCTTCCTATACTCTTGAGCATGATATTTTAAAAGAATAATATATATATATATAGTACGGTAGACGTACGTGTGCTAACTGAACGTAATTGTACGGCAATGTCTTTTGACTTAAGCCTGAATAATATATATATATATATATAGTACGGTAGACGTACGTGTGCTAACTGAACGTAGTTGTACGGCAATGTCTTTTGACTTAAGCCTGAATAATAAGAATCTTGAAGTATTTCAAAAAAATTAAGAAACCTTTTTGAAAGAAGAGTAATACTTGGTTTTGAAAACATAAGAGTTATACTAGCTTTATGGGAAGTTAGGTATAACGTCTTAAGAGAGATAAAGAGAATGGTTTACTGATTTTTAGAAGTTAAGAGACTTGATCTTAAAAGATAAGAGACTTGACTTAAATGAATTAATATGAATTTTGTGTGAAACCTCATTCGTGAGTAATGAGTACTTGGTTTTTAAAAGGAATAATGTTTCCGATTTGAAATCGAATGAGTATCGACAAACCAACGCGGCGTTAATAAAGGAAAATGTATTGAATAATGAAGTATTATTAAAACCAGTAGAAACCTCCATCTGCATAGAAACTAAGATGAGACAAAATGATATTACATTTCCTAGATCATGGCTGCTTAATAAGATTGATTATAAACAAGAATAACCTACTCACCTATAAGGCATATGTTTCTCAAATTGTTTAAAAGAGAATTATGTTTTAAAGGATTAAAACTATGATCTACGAAACCTTTTCGAAAATGAGAAACTTGAGCATTTCAAATTAGGCAAACTTGAACGTTTGGAAAATAATGTTGTTACTTGATTTTACAAAGGAAAGCGTTTTGGTTTACTTAACAATGTAAGTCACTCTATTTTTATACTACGGGTATCGGGTGACCTTTGTAAAAGAAATGGATCTTTAAAAGGAATTTAACGTACGTAGTACT
Organism: Przewalskia tangutica; assembly: GCA_029844215.1. Taxonomy (NCBI): domain Eukaryota; kingdom Viridiplantae; phylum Streptophyta; class Magnoliopsida; order Solanales; family Solanaceae; genus Przewalskia; species Przewalskia tangutica. Next base: position 32,122 of record JAQGDG010000177.1, on the reverse strand, counting down.
TTAGGGTTAAAACCCGGACTTTGACATAAAATGAAAGTACCTTGAGTTGTGTATAACTTGCCTATGCTTGTTGTTGTGAAACTTGCCTATGCTTGTTGTGATAGCCTTTGTTGTGCAAGAATTATGTTTCTATACTACCGCGTCTCTCGGTAGAGGGCCGGTTGACTTGTTGAGAACTTGCTTGACGCAGCGACGGAGAATTCCACAGCACGCTCGCGTTGATAGTGTTATTTTTGTTGTATCCTTTTGGACCTACTGACATGATGGGTGGCCCACGGGTATGGTTCCATTAGGATTGTTATTCCATGGACTAGCTCTCCATGAGGTTTCTTGTTCGCCTTGGTATCCGGTGGTGGCTTTGCCAGATTGCCCGCCTCGTGGCCGATTCGCCTTGGTACGGTAGTTAGCCCTCGACTTGCCCTGCTCGGTGTAGTGACGAAGTCTCGTGACACGCCTTGGTACTGGTAGTTAGCCCTCGTACTTGCCCCGGCCACCACGTGACACGCCTGGTATCGGTAGTCGGCTTTCGTACTTGCCGTCGCCTTCGTGGTTTGGTTGTATAGTATTGTTAGTACGGCTTTGGCATCAGGTAGGACTTGGTGTTCAGGTGTACTTCTTGGTGTTATCATATCATATACTGTCGGCAGTGAGGAAGGTATTCCACGGGCATGATTGATGTTGTGGGCGTGAGACCCAATATTTATATTTGAGTAATGACTTGGATGGCGTGAGTCCCTGACTTGATATAAGCGTTATATGGTGTATCGTAGTTGGTTATCATACATGTCTCACGCTTTATATAGACTATTATGATTTCATTTACGATATTCTGATTTCACATACTTAGTACTGTTATCGACCTCCTTCGGGGGGCTGCGTTCATGCCACAGGTAGAGGTACATCGGCTGTCGATCCCCGCGTTTAGGACCACATTTCAGCGTATTGGGAAGACTCCGTTCCTTCGGAGGCTTATCTTTGGTATGTTACCCTGAGTTGTAGGTTCTTGTACATTCAGGGGTATGGCGGGGCCCTGTCCCGTCATGTTGTATAAAAACTCTTAGAGTGCAGTAATCTTGTTGTTGTGGTTTGTAAAAAGGATTAAAGCTCAACTTTGTAATTATATATATATCGAAAGGCGATTTTCTCTCGAGTAAAATGTGTCTCATTTCACATTTTGTTTCATGTATTGTTTTATGTTCACGATTACTCGATGTATGACTACTTGGGTGCGGGTAGGCATCCACGCCCCGGGCAGTCGTGACAAAAGTGGTATCGAGCGATTAATCCTCGGAAAGTGTCTACAGACCGTGTCTAGTAGAGTCTTGATTATCAGTGTGTTGTGCACCACATCGATAATCAGGAGGCTGCAGGACATTTAGGATTGGTTTCCATTCTTCTCATTCTGAGATCGTGCCTTAGTTTGTGTGATAAGTTGGACCCTCCGACGCATTTCGTTTTTACCGCTATGCCTCGCGCAAGGCAACCCGCCCGTGGCGGCAAGAGCGGCAGAGGAGGCTGCGAGTAGAGCGGCGTAGTCTCACAGAGACCACGAGACACGAGCCTCCAACCGGCACCGAGCAGGAGATGGGTTACAAGGAGTGGCCCGATTAATGGCCGAGGTTGTGGCGGACTTGAGGATAGCCGGGCGCAGCGGTTCGAAGAGCACCGTGGTCCACCCTAGATCGAGATAGTTTGAGGCTACGGATTTTACGAGTTGTAGCCGCGAGTTTTATGGGTCGAGGCACGAGGATGATCCGCAGGAGTTCATCCGAAGCGATTCCGATCATGAGAGTGATCAAGGCATCGGAGACCGAGTCGGTGGTCCTAGGTTCGCATCGGCCGCGTGATACCGCGGCCGATCGTTTGATTCGTTGAGCTGTCGGGAGAGCATGCACTTCCACCGTTTGGGACGAAGTTCTCAAGGGCTTTTCTTGCACATTTCTTGCCTCCACGGATGAGGAGGGCTCGCCGGCAGATTTTTGGTGTTGCGCAGCGATCCGCGCATTCGGAGTATAATGTGAGTTCGACTCATTGGCGAGACGTCCCGCGTTAGTAGCTAGTATGGAGGATCGAGTGCACCGATATGTTACAGGGCTCGATGATTACCTAGCAGAAAGTTGTTCGGGTGTAGCTCTTCAGCCGGGCATGGACATTGCCCGCATGCAGGCTTATGCACTTGGATGTGAGGAGCGGAGAAATCGACGGAATGACCAAGATCAGCTGAAGAGGGCCAGAACAGCAGGGTCCTTTGATAATTTTCGAGGCGGACCACCTCAGCAGCAGACTAGTTATGTACTCCGCCAAGATGCAGTGGTCCTCCACGCCGGGTATTCGGGAGCGTCGTGGCTCCTGTGTTTCAGATTTTCGGGAGCAGAGTGCTCGCCGGATGAGGTCACCCTTATCTCAGTGTGGCCGTTGTGGAAAACTTCATAAGGGAGAGTGTCGTACTAACTTGGGAGATTGTTATTCTGCGCCAGCAGGCCATCGCGAGAGACTATCCACTGTGGGTAGCGCCGTAGGATAGCACAGACTACGGATCGCCATGTTCTTCACCTTCCATAGCTAGGCAGGATGTTCATACACCGGCAGGCCACGACAGAGGTCGCGGTGGAAGTTCCCAGTTTTAGCGGTCCTTTGAACCGCCTATTTTCAGGTATATCCTTAACCCTCTAGAGTTTTGTATATATTGATGTTATGAGGATGTGTTTAGTGTTATGTTCGGATAGCTTTGTGCTAAAAATGTGATTTAGAAGCCTGGTTAGTGAAAAGGGTAAGCCTGGGGGTGAGAAAATGATGAACCTTAGAATATTACAGTTGAGACCTTAGATGTAAGGCCATCTTGAGTACAAGACTTTGCGGGTGATCTTTGTCAGAATGTATAAGTATACGTAGAGTAATTGTGGGAAAATTCCTTGGGTAGTGTAAAATGGAAGTGGTAGCTTTCGACCAGTATAAAGATTGTTCGGATCGGGAACAAGAGCTTGACGCGTTAAGTGGGTCGGGTTGGGGCCATGTTGGTCAACCCAGAGTTTAGGTTGGGTCGATTCGAGGTGGTCCCGGTGGTAGGGTCACGGGCGCGGTGCCCAAGTTTAGATGACCATCGTATGAATTGTGGATCGTTCGACTGAATCGGTTCGTGAAGGCCGGAATGGCCTTAGAAGAAAGTGAAGCTAGTAAGATGACCAAGTTTGGAGGTTGTGACTCAAAGTTTTGGCAATGGCGTTGATGAAGTGTGGCACGTGTACTAGGAAGAGTTCGAGTGTTGAAAAGTGCGACGAGAAAGAAAGAAGTGAACTTGTCTTTGAAAGATGGAAGTAATCATTTTTGTGAAATGAATGTGCGAAGGAGTATCCTTTGGATCGAGCGAGAGTTGGTGCTGTTTTGCATCGTCAAGGTGATTCCTCGTTGGCTTGGATTTAAGTATTTGCGCGTGTTATTACGTGACCATGTGCGTTTGCAAACCGTTAAGCTATGAGGAACTTGATCGTTATTTGTCTTGAGAAGGAACATTCGGACGAATGTTTCTGGCGAGGAGAATGTTATACCCCGTATTTCCAGAGTATGTATGTGAAGACGTACGTACGAAAGTTTAAGCCTTAAGGTAGGCAAGATTCGAAATTTGTGCACAACCCCCGAAAAGAGTCGTTTTCCGACGAAACGTTTTACAAACTTTGCGAAGGGAAAATTCGGCTATGTCATTTATTATTTTGCGGATTTTTCCGAGAGGCGAAATATTTTGGACCAACGGAGGGTGACACTTGTCACCCTCGTTGACGGCAACATGGGGCTTCTTTGGCACGTTTTTTGTGCTCTTTCTTGGTCAAGGGTTAGGTAGGATATTTTGTGTGGTAGATGGATAAGGACACATGGATGAATCCTCCCCCTACACTTGCCTTGCACTTGGCTTCATCTTGGCCATTGGTTGGCCATTGCTTGACCTATAAATACCCCCCTTAGTTGATGAACTTCTTCATCCAAAAATCATTCTCCAAGTCTAAAAACCCTCTCCCCCTTAAGTGTTGTGTTCGTCCAAGGTCCCCCCCCCCCTTGGGAAGCCTTGGCCGAGAATCTACCCCCCCCCCCCTTGCCTAATGGTTTCGTATAATACCCCCCCCCCCTTTGTGGTATAGAAATACTCTCAAAGTATTGTTATAATACCCAAATACTTTAGCCCATATACCTTGTAGTACTTTCCAAAGTTACCTCTATACGTAGAGCCCGGAAATACTATTATACTTCCTTTAGCCACTAAACGAAACCCTAAGGAAAATCTCCATAATTGGTTGGAGTACTAGGTAGAAGTTGTGTAGAACTTCTAAGGGTTTCTTGGAGCGAATTGGAGCGCACGGAGTAGGAGCTAAACCTTGCTCAGGATCGACTTTAAACTTGGATAATTTTGGGGCTTACCGAGGTAAATAATCATATCCTTCTATTGTAATTGGAGATTACATACTGTAGTATTATTGAAAATGAATATAAGATTCATAGAAGAGAATTGAACTGTAATAGAAGGATATTACAGATAAGACTTGAACTGAAATCACATCAGAAGAATATTTAAGTAGAAGATTAAATCATTTACATAGACCGTATTTACAGTAGTCTTATAACCTTTATTGGTTGACTGTTCTGCGAGTAGCATGTACTACTTGGAAGGTGGACAAGGCTAGCCGGGTTATAGCCGAGGAGCGTTTTGCTAATAGTCGATAATCGTCGCGAGGTATGTGATTCTTCCTATACTCTTGAGCATGATATTTTAAAAGAATAATATATATATATATAGTACGGTAGACGTACGTGTGCTAACTGAACGTAATTGTACGGCAATGTCTTTTGACTTAAGCCTGAATAATATATATATATATATATAGTACGGTAGACGTACGTGTGCTAACTGAATGTAGTTGTACAACAATGTCTTTTGACTTAAGCCTGAATAATAAGAATCTTGAAGTATTTCAAAAGAATTAAGAAACCTTTTTGAAAGAAGAGTAATACTTGGTTTTGAAAACATAAGAGTTATACTAGCTTTATGGGAAGTTAGGTATAACGTCTTAAGAGAGATAAAGAGAATGGTTTACTGATTTTTAGAAGTTAAGTGTTACACCCCGTAACTCCAGAACATGTATAAGAGAATGTACGTAAGGAATCAAGACTTGGAAATTGGTACGAAAGGAGGAATTGTTTTTCCGACGGAAAATCTTCCGAAACAGGAAAGGAAAAATGTTCTTTGTTGAGAATTGAATTCTCAAAAGGCATTATTTGAAGAGTATGGAACTCTTAACCTTATGGAAATTATTTTTACGGATTTGGTCACGTGGGGCCCACCCAAGGAATTTTACATTTTGTGGGGCCACTGAGGTTCTAATTTTATGGATGAATGAGAGGGCGACACGTGGCACCCCCACAAGGTCTTGGTCGAAATTAGAGTGAGGGTAAAATGGTCATTGACCACCTTGGAAGATTAGTCTTGCTAGCATGACATTGTTGACTTGTCAACTTGTCCACATAGGCTTAATCCATGTGATTTTCATCTTAGCCACCCATTTGTTTAAGTCTAAGCCATCCAATGTGTTATAAATACATACTAGTAGCAAGACAAGGTCTTGAACACTTAGAAAAAAAATTAGAGAACTCTTGTCCTCTTTAAGTTGCTCTCGGCTTAGTGCCTATTCCCACTAGAAAATTTTGTAGTTTTGATCCGTTGTTCACAAGACTTTAACCCAATGACCCTAAGGGTATTGTAAGGATATCTCAATAGAAAGATTTCGGAAAAACGGCTTTCGTATTAGTCGCAAGGCGAACTTAAGAGTTCTTCAACTTTGAAGTTGGAAATAGAAGTTGAGTTTTTCACAAGCTTCTAAGGGTCGCAAATAGCGGATTGGAACGTTAAGAAAAGGAGTTGGAGTTGCTAAGGATCGACTTAGGGTTTTGGAGCATTTTGAGCTTAAGAAGGTTGAAGTACCAAGTATAGCGTATTCTACTTGAAGGATGGAATAGCTAGCAAGGTTGAAGTACTTTGGAGCTTTTTGCTACTAGTCGATAATCGTCGCGAGGTATGTGAACCTCTTCCTTCCTTTGGCATGATTCTATGTATGAAATATACATGTAGTAGTATTTCATGATTCCGTCTACTCTTAGAAGTTAAGAGGTAGTTATGTTGATTTACTCTATGTAAAAGATACGTCTAAGAAATCCTAAGTCCTTACCAAGTCTTATGGGGGATGTTGGTAAGAGTCGTTAGGAAGTATTTGGAGTCGAGTTGACTTGGCTAATTTACGGCACGAATGAGAATAAGTATCGAACAAGCCATTGCAGCGTTAATAAAGGAAAATGTAATGACAATTAATTATGTTAAAACAAGTAGAATTCTCCATCTGCATAGAAGCTAAGATAAGACAAAATTGTATTACATTTTCTAGATCATGGCTACTTGAATAAGATCGTTGTAAATAAGTATAACTTATTCACAACGCACCAAAGTATATGCTACTTAATTTAAAAGAGTTTACGTATGGAGTTTTTAAGACTTGAAACTTGTTTTCTTAAAAGTTAAGAGACTTGAAGTATTTTGAAAGCTATGTGATTTGATTTGAAAGTATAAGTCTCTTAGTTATAAAAAGAATGAGTTAGTTTAAGGCATAAAGTTAGTATGACGGCTTTATGGGAAGTTGGTTATAATAACTTTATGGGAGGTTAAGAGAGTGCTTTTCTTCAGTAACATAATCAAGAAATGATTTGAAATAAGGAAGGGCAAATTGTTTTAAAGGTACCAATTGCTTAAGGTCTTTAAGAAAGAAGTCACTTGATTTAGAAGCCGGTAATTGTATTTCTAAAAAGGTATTGTGACTTGTCCTGAAAGGTAGAGATGACTTGATACTACGGTTGTTAGTATCTGGGAAGTTTTATTTAAAAAAGTGTCTTTCTAAAGGAGTAGAGGGGTGTAGTACGTTGGGTTAAATTCCTGGGTTTTATATGACATTATCGACCCGAGATGGGCCGGCAAGATACCTTACGCGCACTATATGACATTATCGACCCAGACGGGCCAAAGATACCTTTACGCGGACTATATGACATTATCGACCCAGACGGGCCGGCAAGATACCATGCGCGCACTATATGACATTATCGACCCGCAGACGGGCCGGCAAGATACCTTTACGGGCAGACTAGATGACATTATCGACCCAGAGATGGGCCGGGTAGTATACCTTACGCGCACTATATGACATTATCGACCCGCAGATGGGCCGCAAGATACCTTTAGGGCAGACTATGTGACTTTATCGCGTCCTAGTTTGGGCCGGGCAGTATAGGCGTCCCTCCGTAAAGAGTCGGATTAGGTGATGAAAGATAAGTAAGTTAGATGGTAATAAACTTAACGACTTCTCCTAAGTATGTACGTAAGATATAGCTATAACTCTTAATGGAATGGAAAAGATAATGATATGCAATTAAGTTCATGTGGTAATGACACTACAGATCTGCATGTACTTTTTATACTTGCTCTGTCATTCTTTTGTACAATTATGATCCGCATCAGATTACTTTATTTGCTCCATATTCGTACTTTTGTTATCAATTCTTCGGGCCGCGTCATGTCCGCAGTTTAGGTATTACGCTATGGATCCGCGAGCTTAGGATCCCGGTTCAAAGATTTTGAGACGGCTCCAATGTTCGGAGTTGTCATGGCTATGTATATTCAGTGGGTACGGGCGGCCTTGTCCGTCATAGTAGGTGTTCAAATCTTAGAGGTCCGTATTCACGTAATGGATTGGTTAGAATTGTAATTACATTTTGGATAGTGTAAGCCCTTTTTGGGTGATTTATATTACTGACTTTATCGGCTTTGCCTTGGTTTTAAGAAGAAAAAATATGTTACTTATTTTCCGCAGCAGCTTTATTATGTTGTATGTTTTAAGGGTGCCTGTAGGGCACCGCGCCCGGTGGGTCGTGACAAAAGTGGTATCGAAGCGCTTAGTCCTCTGAAAGTGTCTACGCATCGCGTTCAGTAGAGTCTTGATTATCGGTGTGTTGTGCACCACATCTATAATCAGGAGGCTGCAGGACATTTAGGATTGGTTACATTCTTCTCACTCTGAGATCGTGCGATAGAGCTGTGTCGTTAGGGTCGTCTCTCCCTAACGAGTTATGTTGATTGCAGCTACGAGAAAGGCAGCAGTGACCCAGGAAGGACTATGTGGATTATGTATCCAGGTTGGAAATGATTATAGTATAGTTGGTATTGTGACATACATCTATACGGAGTTATGTATGAGGGTCAGACGCGTGTTGCCTAGAATGATTTTAGATTACCAAAGAGTTGGAAGTACGGAAGGAGTAGAGCCTGGATCCATTAGAACCTTTCGAGGTAACTACACCCGTGCATGCGTGGGGTGGTAGCTGAGCGGGAATATGAGGTTTTCCGCGATGATACGCCGCACTAGTAGACCTAGTAGAGAGGATTATGACTGACTTTGAGGTCATTATGAGTATGGGCTAGTTGGCTTCGTGAGTGCCAAGGTTGACGTCTTAGTATAAGTTGTTATGTGGCCATGGGTGGCATATGTTGTATGAAGGGAGACTATGTCGCTATCTATTTAGATTGGACTCCGAAAGAACATTCGGGGACGAATGTTTCTAAGGGGGGAAGAATGTTACACCCCGTAACTCCAGAACATGTATAAGAGAATGTACGTAAGGAATCAAGACTTGGAAATTGGTACGAAAGGAGGAATTGTTTTTCCGACGGAAAATCTTCCGAACGCCGGAAAGGAAAAATGTTCGTTGTTGAGAATTGGATTCTCAAAAGGCATTATTTGAAGAGTATGGAACTCTTAACCTTATGGAAATTATTTTTACGGATTTGGTCACGTGGGGCCCACCCGAGGAATTTTACATTTTTGTGGGGCCCACGAGGGTTACGGAATTTTATGGATGAATGAGAGGGCGACACGTGGCACCCCCACAAGGTCTTGGTCGAAATTAGAGTGAGGGTAAAATGGTCATTGACCACCTTGGAAGATTAGTCTTGCTAGCATGACATTGTTGACTTGTCAACTTGTCCACATAGGCTTAATCCATGTGATTTTCATCTTAGCCACCCATTTGTTTAAGTCTAAGCCATCCAATGTGTTATAAATACATACTAGTAGCAAGACAAGGTCTTGAACACTTAGAAAAAAATTAGAGAACTCTTGTCCTCTTTAAGTTGCTCTCGGCTTAGTGCCTATTCCCACTAGAAAATTTTGTAGTTTTGATCCTTTGTTCACAAGACTTTAACCCAATGTCCCTAAGGGTATTGTAAGGATATCTCAATAGAAAGATTTCGGAAAACGGCTGCCGTATTAGTCGCAAGCGGAACTTAAGGAGTTCTTCAACTTTGAAGTTGGAAATAGAAGAGGAGTTTTCACAAGCTTCTAAGGGTTGCAAATAACGGATTTGAACGTCAAGAAAAGTAGTTGGAGTTGCTAAGCATCGACTTAGGTTTTTGGATCATTTTTATCTTAAGAAGGTTGAAGTACCAAGTATAGCGTATTCTACTTGAAGGATGGAATAGCTAGCAAGGTTGAAGTACTTTGGAGCTTTTTGCTACTAGTCGATAATCGTCGCGAGGTATGTGAACCTCTTCCTTCCTTTGGCATGATTCTATGTATGAAATATACATGTAGTAGTATTTCATGATTCCGTCTACTCTTAGAAGTTAAGAGGTAGTTATGTTGATTTACTCTATGTAAAAGCTACGTCTAAGAAATCCTAAGTCCTTACCAAGTCTTATGGGGGATGTTGGTAAGAGTCGTTAGGAAGTATTTGGAGTCGAGTTGACTTGGCTAATTTACGGCACGAATGAGAATAAGTATCGAACAAGCCATTGCAGCGTTAATAAAGGAAAATGTAATGACAATTAATTATGTTAAAACAAGTAGAATTCTCCATCTGCATAGAAGCTAAGATAAGACAAAATTGTATTACATTTTCTAGATCATGGCTACTTGAATAAGATCGTTGTAAATAAGTATAACTTATTCACAACGCACCAAAGTATATGCTACTTAATTTAAAAGAGTTTACGTATGGAGTTTTTAAGACTTGAAACTTGTTTTCTTAAAAGTTAAGAGACTTGAAGTATTTTGAAAGCTATGTGATTTGATTTGAAAGTATAAGTCTCTTGGTTATAAAAAGAATGAGTTAGTTTAAGGCATAAAGTTAGTATGACGGCTTTATGGGAAGTTGGTTATAATAACTTTATGGGAGGTTAAGAGAGTGCTTTTCTTCAGTAACATAATCAAGAAATGATTTGAAATAAGCGGCAAATTGTTTTAAAGGTACCAATTGCTTAAGGTCTTTAAGAAAGAAGTCACTTGATTTGAAGCGGGTAATTGTATTTCTAAAAAGGTATTGTGACTTGTCCTAAAACGTAGATGACTTGATACTACGGTTGTTAGTATCCGGGAAGTTTTATTTAAAAAGAGTCTTTCTAGCGAGTAGAGGTGCAGAGTACGTTGGTTAAATTCCCGGGTTTTATATGACATTATCGACCCAGAGATGGGCCGGCAAGATACCTTTGCGGCGCGACTATATGACATTATCGACCCGAAGACGGGCCGCAAGATACCTTTACGCGCACTATATGACATTATCGACCGAGAGACGGGCAAAGGTATACCTTGCGCGCACTATATGATATTATCGACCCGAGACGGGCAAGATACCTTTACGGAAGACTATATGACATTATCGACCCAGACGGGTCGGCAAGATACCTTTACGCGACTATATGACATTATCGACCCGCAGACGGGCGGCAAAGATACCTCAGGCGGACTATGTGACTTTATCGCGTCCCAGTTTGGGCCGGGCAGTATAGGCGTCCCTCCGTAAAGAGTCGGATTAGGTGATGAAATATAAGTAAGTTAGAAGGTAATAAACTTAACGACTTCTCCTAAGTATGTACGTAAGATATGGCTATAACTATTAATGGAATGGAAAAGATAATGATATGCAATTAAGTTCATAAGTGGTAAGGACACGGCAGATCCGTATGTACTTTTATACTTGCTCATATTCTTTGTACGCTTATGATCTGCTTATCGCATTTTATTTGCTCCATATTCTGCACTGTGATCGAATTTCTGGGGCCGCGTTCATGTCCCGCAGTTTAGGTATTACGCTATGGATCCGCGAGCTTAGGATCCCGGTTCAGATTTTGAGATGGCTCCAATGTTCCGAGTTGTCACGGCTATGTATATTCGTGGGCACGGGGCCTTGTCCCGTCATAGTAGGTGTTCAAATCTTAGAGGTCTGATTCACTGGCCGGATCAAGTTAGAATTGTAATTACATTTTTGGATAGTGTAAGCCCTTTTGGGTGATTTATATTACGGCAAATTTTATCGGATTTGCCTTGGTTTTAAGAAGAAAAAATGTGTTACTTATTTTCCGCAGTTAGCTTTATTATGTTGTATGTTTTAAGTGCCTGTAGGTAGGGCACCCATGCCCTGGGTCGGGTCGTGACATTAAGAGACTTGATCTTAAAAGATAAGAGACTTGACCTAAATGAATTAATATGAATTTTGTGAAACCTCATTCGTGAGTAATGAGTACTTGGTTTTAAAAGGAATAATGTTTTATCGATTTCGGAAATCGAACGAGTATCGACAAACCATCGCAGCGTTAATAAAGGAAAATGTATTGAATAATGAAGTATTATTAAAACCAAGAGAAACCTCCATCCGCATAGAAACTAAGATGAGACAAAATGATATTACATTTCCTAGATCATGGTCGCTTAATAAGATTGATTATAAACAAGAATAACCTACTCACCTATAAGGCATATGTTTCTCAAATTGTTTAAAAGAGAATTATGTTTTAAAGGATTAAAACTATGATCTACGAAACCTTTTCGAAAATGAGAAACTTGAGCATTTGAAATTAGGCAAACTTGAACGTTTGGAAAATAATGTTGTTACTTGATTTTACAAAGGAAAGCGTTTTGGTTTACTTAACAATGTAAGTCACTCTATTTTTATACTACGGGTATCGGGTGACCTTTGTAAAAGAAATGGATCTTTAAAAGGAATTTAACGTACGTAGTACTTTAGGGTTAAAACCCGGACTTTGACATAAAATGAAAGTACCTTGAGTTGTGTATAACTTGCCTATGCTTGTTGTTGTGAAACTTGCCTATGCTTGTTGTGATAGCCTTTGTTGTGCAAGAATTGTGTTTATATACTACCGCGTCTCTCGGTAGAGGGCCGGTTGACTTGTTGAGAACTTGCTTGGACGTGCCGGCAGTGACGGAGAATTCCACGGGTACGCTCCTGTTGATAATGTTATTTTTGTTGTATCCTTTTGGACCTACTGACACGATGGGTGGCCCACGGGTATGGTTCCATTAGGATTGTTATTCCATGGACTAGCTCTCCATGAGGTTTTACCGTTTCTACTTGGTATCCGTGGTCGGCTTGCCCCGCCTCGTGGTGATTTGGCCTCGTACTGGTAGTTAGCCCTCGACTTGCCCTGCTCAGTGTAGGACGTAAGTCTCGTGACACGCCTTGGTACCTAGTAGTTAGCCTCGTGATTGCCCCGGCCACCACGTGACACGGCTTGGTATCCGTAGTCGGCCGATTTGCCCCGTGTCAACTTCGTGGTTTGGTTGTATAGTATTGTTAGTACGGCTTTGGCATCGTGTAGACTTGGTGTTCAGTGTACTTCTTGGTGTTATCATATCATATACCGCACAGTGAGGAAGGTATTCCACGCATGTTTGATGTTGTGGGCGTGAGACCCAATATTTATATTTGAGTAATGACTTGGAGGCGTGAGTCCTCGACTTGATATAATCGTTATATGTGTATCGTAGTTGGTTATCATACATGTCTCCCGCTTTATATAGACTATTATGATTTCATTTACTGATTTACGGCCACATACTTGGTACCGCAGATCGACCTCCTTCGGGTGCGCTCATGCAGTAGAGGTACATCTAGCCGATCCCGCGCTAGACCATATTTCAACAGATTGGAAGACTCCTTCCTCGGAGGCTTATCTTTGCATGTTACCCTGAGTTGTAGGTTCTTATACATTCAGGGGTATGGCGGGGCCCTGTCCCGTCATGTTGTATAAAACCTCTTAGAGGTCTGTAGTACTGTTGTGGGCAGGGTTTGTAAAAAGGATTAAACTGTTCTACTTTGTAATTATATATATATGCCGAAAGGCGATTTTCTCTCAGGTAAAATGTGTCTCATTTCACATTTTGTTTCATGTATTGTTTTTATGTTCCGCTGATTACTCTGATGTATGACTACTTGGTGCCCGGGTAAGGCAGCAGTCACGGGCCCCGGAACGGGTCGTGACAAGAGGGTTCTCTATTCTACGGAAAATTGGGCAGCACTTCCCTACCCGCCAAGCTACTCAAGTCTACTGTGAAAACAGTCCTATGTAAGTACAGTTCAATTATTCTTCTTTTATACCCTTCTACTGTGATAACAGTTCAATTTTATTCTGTAATATCCTTCTAAGTATTTTATACTTATTCCTATACTTCTACAGTATGTATTCTCTAATTACAAAAGAAGGATAAGTTTATTTACCTCGATAAGCCCAATATTATCCAAGTATAAACGTCGATCCTGAGCGAGGTTTAGCTCCTAATTGCACGCTCCGATAGCTCCAAGAACCCTTAGAAGTTCTACACAACTTCTACTTAAATACTATAAGGGATTTGGGCTAGGGTATTTAGGAATAGTAACTATACTTGGAAGACAACATTTCTACCAAGGGAGGGGGGGTAGATTTCACACGATTACTAGGCTTAGGGGGTGTTTCGCCAAGGCCTTCACAAGGGGAGGGAGGTGTTGGACTAAAAGCTCACAAGGGAGAGGAGGGATTTTAGACTTGAAAGTTTGATTTGTGGATGAAGAACTCTTCATCTTAAGGGGTATTTATAGGTCAAGCAAAGGCCAACCAATGGCCAAGATGAAGCCAAGTGCAAGGCAAGTGTAGGGTGAGGATTTAGGCAAGTGTCCTTATCCATCTACTACACAAAAATATCCTACCAACTCCTTGACAAAACAAGCCCTCAAATCGCCCCTTTACCACCAAAACGTCCACCAATTAGAGGTGACAAGTGTTGCCTCTTGTTGGTCCAAAATGTTTCGCTCTCGGAAAAATCCGCAAAAATTAGAAATGACATAGCCGTAATTTTCCTTCGCAAGTTTTGTAAAACGCTTTAGTCGAAAACGATTCTTTTAGTGAGTCAGGCCCAAGTATTTTCGTCCAATGCCTAATCTCTAAGGCTAAACTTTTGTACGTACGCCCTCACGTACATACTCTGGAAATACGGGGTATAACATTCTCCCCTCCTTAGAAACATTCGTCCCGAATGTTCCTTCCCAAGACAATTAACTAAAAAGCTTAAATAAAGTGCCACACATGGCCACAATATAACACTTAACAATTTTGAAAATTAAAACCAGCAAGTAGGAAAGTAAGTTACCCGAGGTGGGGGAATAAGTGAGGATACCTCATGTCCTCCTCTCGCTTTCCCACGCCATCTCCTCCTAAGCTCGTTCCGCCACAAGACTTTGTGGAAGCCACGCCCTGGTCCGCAGAAGCCTAACCCGACGATCGATTATCGCTAGGGAATCTCTCATACGATAACCCCGGCCACTGGACATCGTCAATCGGATGCACTCTAGATGGATCCCCGATACATCTCCTCAAAGATAGAAACATGAAACACCGGATGCCGCCTTCCAGATCGGACGGCAGATCCAACTCATAGGCAACCTTGCCTACTCGCGGACAATCGACACGCCCAATGTACCTTGGGCCGAAGTTTTCTTCCCGAATCTCATCACACCCTTCATGGGTGACACCTTCAGAAAACCCAATCATCAACCTCGAACTCCGGATGCCGACGATGATCTCGCATATGACTTCGCCGACGAAGCCGTGAGCAACCGCTTCTGGATAAGTGTCACGACCAACCGGCCCGGATCGTGCCTTACCCCGCACCCTCGTGATACAACATCGAGAGAATCGGCGGAAATAAAAACATAAACATGAAACAAGAGACATGATAAATAAACAAAGCAACCAAAACATTGCTCAGATATATTCATAAAACCCGAACGCTTATCCTTTTACAAACTCGCCACAACAAAGATTATGCACTTCTAAGAAGGATAACAACTATGACGACAGGCCCCGCCATACCCCGAATGTACAAGAACCTGCTGACTCAAGGTAACATACCAAAAGATAAGCCTCCGAGAAACGGGGCTTCCAATACGTCGAATCGTGATCCCATGAGCGAGGATCCACAACCGATGTACCTCTACCGGCAGATGAACGCAGCTTCAAGGAGGTCAAGCATAACAGTACCAAGTATGTGAAACTGAAAATATCAGAAATGAAATCATAACGTTTATATAAAACAGAGACATGTATGATAACCAAACTACATTTCATAACATAAAAGCGCCATGTCAAGTCGTGGACTCACGCTCAAAGTCATCCTCATGCCCGTGGAACTCCTTCTTCACCGCCGCGCCTAGGTACAAACCATGTGATACGATAACACGTCTCGCCCATCTCATGGACCTAGTATAGAAACGCAGGAATACATTCCTGCTCATCTCACGAACTCGGTAGTCGGATGGAATACATTCCCGGCCCATCCTACGGACGCGTAGTCGAGTGAAATACATTCCTGCTCATCCTACGAACGCGTAGTCGAGTGAAATACATTCTGCTCATCCCACTAACGCGGTAGTCGAGTGAAATACATTCCTGCTCATCTCGCTTAACGCGGTAGTCGGTGAAATACATTCCTGCTCATCCTGAACCGTAGTCGAGTAAAATACAAAGATTTGCACAACAAGGCTATCACACGCAAACATAGGCAAGTTACACACAACTTAAGGTACTATCATTTTATGCCAAAATCCTGCTTCGAATTCTAAAGTATTACATACATTAACTCTTTTAAAAGATACGCTTTCTTTCACAAAAGTCACACAATGTTCGTAGTATAAAATAGATTGACTATCTTTTAAGTAAACCAAAACACTTCCCTTGTAAAATCAAGTAACACATTATTTTCCAAACGCTCAAGTTTGCCTAATTTCAAATGCTCAAGTTTCTCATTTTCAAAGGTTTCAGAGTTCATAGTTTTAATCACTTAAGAATATAATTCTCCTTTAAAACAAATTTGAGAAACATATGCCTTATGTGTGAGTAGTTGTTCTTGTCTATTACAATCTTATAAAAGCAACCATGATCTAGAAATGTAATATCATTTTGTCTCATCTTAGCTTCTATGCAGTGGAGGTTTCTACCGGTTTTAATAACAATTAGTCAATACATTTCCTTTATTAACGCTGCAATGGTTTGTTTGATACTTAATCTCATTTCCAAATCAAGAAACATTATTCTTTAAACCAACTACTCATTACTCATGAATGAGGTTTTTACAACATTTTAACAAAATTCATAACAAGTCAAACTAAGTCAAGTCTCTTATCTTTCAAGATCAAGTCTCTTAACTTTCAAAATCAAGTCGTATAAGTCAAGTCTCTTATCTTTCAAGATCAAGTCTCTTAACTTTCAAAATCAAGTCGTATAAGTCAAGTCTCTTATCTTTCTACAATCAATAAACCATTATTTTACCTACATAAAGTCGTTATAACTAACTTCCTATAAAGCTATTATAACACCCTATGTTTTAAACCAACCAAATCACTTAGCACATGACGCTTCACCGTACTACATAGTTCACAACAATCATGCTAGAAAAGATAGGAAGAGGTTCACATACCTCGCGACGATTATCGACAAATAGCAAAACGCCCAAGTACTTCAACCCGCGGCTACTCCTTAAGCCAAGTAGATCACGCCACACGTAGTACTCCACTCCTAAAATGGTCATAGTACTTCTATCAAACCTTTCTTACCATCAAGACTTATACCAATAAAAAGCCCTCTAATTCTACTAAAATTCGGCAAAGACTTCCCGCTTTTACTCACTTTTCCATCTTTCTCCAAGGCCTAATAACCGTAATATATATACCATATATATATAAGGCGTAATAATTAAACAACATAAAGAAGGGATTACACGCCCAAACGGTAACGCGTTTACTATCACGCCTTCATAATAACAACAAGTAAAAGAAGGGATTACGCGCCAAACAGAACGCGGTTTACTATCACGCCCATAATAACAACAAGTAAAAGAAGGGATTACGCTACCAAACGGTAACGCGTTTACTATCACGCCTTCATAACAATACAATAATTAAAAAGGGGATCACACGCCCAAACGGAACGCGATTGAACAATCTTCCCTTACGAAATGTAAATACAAATTAAAGTAAATACAACAAAGTAAATCGCCCAAAGTAAATACACCCAAAGTAAATACAAATCCTTAAGTCAGTCCTTGGCCAACTTTGTCCATTTTACTTATCCAATTACTTCATTAGTCATCCAACTTATATTCCATCTTAATATAAGTTATAGTTACTTTGTTAATTACTTCTTCACAAGTAAGATACGCTTTTACCATTTTAATGGCAAACGCCAATCCTTTCTTTTAACAAGTTAACAAGATCCAACTTTTCCAAACTTTACTCCATATTTTATATACTCCATAATATACTTATAATATATGTAATGACCAATTCACAAAGAGGTTAAGGTTTACTACCTCAAATAGCCCAAAATTATCCAAGAACTTAATGTCGCCCAAGCAAGTCTTAGCTCCAAATCTTCCGCTCCAATCCGCTACAAGCAACCCATGAAGCTCCTAACCAACTTCTCTTCAAGAACTAACTCCAAAAAGTGAAGAACACTTAGTGGTTTCCAACTAGTAAGTTTCGCCAAGGCATGAACAATAGGTTGTGGTGTGAAATCTTTTCCAACTCTTGGTACACAATCTTCCTAACACCTTAGGGAAGAACACTTGAGAGTTTAAGAATTGTTGGACAAATTTAGGTCAAGAAATGGGCTCAAAAACGAGAGCAAGGTCAAGGGAGAAGGAGGGAATTTCTTGTCTCAAATGGTTAAGTGTGGAAGTTTTCATCAACTGGGCGCATATATAGACAACCAAGGGCTAGGATGAAGGCAAGTGTGTGGTTGAGATTGGGGACAAGTGCTGGGTCCAACAAGCCACTTGTCCACACAAAATATCTAGCAAGACTTGGCCACTTGTCCACATGAAATATCTAGCAAGACAACGCCACTGCCTCGCCACTTGTTAGCAAATTTCGCCACATGAGGCCACCTAGGGGGTGACACGTGTCGCCTCCTACTGGCCCAAAATATTTCATCTTCCAAAAATATCCATAAAGGCAAAAATCTCAAAACAAAGTGGCCCCACAAAATCAGAATTTCTCCCGTGGCCCCACGTGACCAATTCCTAAATAAAATTCCATAATTCTAATATAATTCAAGAAGCCCAAATACCAAACTGGGAATCCACCCCATCAACGAACCTTTTCCTTCACAAAACCCGAAACTTTTCCGTAAAAATCACATCTTTCTTTCTTTCCAAAATTTCACAGATTCTCGCACGCATATCCTCACCTATATACCCTGGAACTACGGGTATAACATTCTTCCTTAGAAACATTCGCCCGAATGTTCCTTCTAAGTCTCCAAACGCATTTGGCGCTTCAGATAGTCTTCACTACTATACTTACAAACCGATCACGCCACCAATGGCCGTAATATAACATGTGCGCAAAACTCAAATCCAAGCCAACGAGGAATCATTTCTAATCTCACAACAGCTCCCACTAGCTTCAATTTACTCTAAGGCCATTCCCGCCTTCACGATCCGATTCGTCGAACGATCCACGAACCCGCACGATGGTTACCTAAACTCGGCCTAGCACCTCGCGACTCCTACCACCGGCGGGATCACCTCGAACCGACCCCACCCCAAACCGGCCGCGGGTTGACACGCAACCTGCCTCAACCCACCCATTTGCCGCGCCAAACTCTTGTTCCCGATCCGAACAATCTTACTAATCAAGTTACGCAAACCTAGTGGTCTTCTTATCATAACTATCCTTATATAATTCACACCACTGTGGACTTATCACACAATGTTTTTTTACCCTCGTATACTATGCACTCCGACAAAGGTCAATCAGAAACAAATCTTTTACTCAAGACGGCCTCGCATCTAAGGTCTCCACTTATAATATTCTAAGGTTCACACCTTCCACGACCCAAACTTACCTCTTCAACTAGTCATGTTCTCTAAGTTATACTTAACACAATGCTATCTGACATAGCACACAATAATAAGATCATCATATCGCGCAAAACAAAACTCTGAGGGTTAAGGATATACCAGATCTACCGCTTCACTCTAATCATAGGCCTCGCAGGCGCATACCGTCAGAAGGCGATTAACTCGCCATCAACCTAGGCCGCGCTACGCCGCCGGCATTCTCCTATAAGCACATTCTTCGCCACATGGCCCCGACGGCCGCAGTGAAACAAGCATCGCGAAAAGACGACATTCCCGACGACGCCGCCACATCGCGGCACACCGGCGGGGACATGAATCCGCTGGCTAGAACTCACGATATTCGTGAACTGAAGCCCCGAGCCCCGACCAGCCCCGAATACCGAACGCCCCAAGATCGCGGAGGACCACTCAGATCGGGCGAAGGTGCATAACTAGCTCGCCACAGGCGGTCCGCCTCGCAAGTTACCAAAGGACCTCGCTGCTCGCCTTCTTCTCGCCGATACCGGCCATTCCGCCGACCTCTCGTGCCTCACATCCAAGTGCACGAGCTCGCATGCGGCAATGTCCATGCCCTACCAAGAGCTACACCCAACAAGCCTCGCCAAGTAATCATCGAGCCCGGTGACGTAGCGGCACTCGCCCTCCATATCGGCCACTAAGGCGGGACATACCGAGCCAACGAGTCAAACTCCACGTTGTACTCCTAACCGCACGCCGGCCCGCTTTAACGCCAAAAATGTTTACCCGAGCCTCCTCATCCGCGAGGCAAGAAATGTGCAAGAAATGCCTTGAGAACTCGCCTAAATCCGCTGGAGCGCATGTTCCTCGACGCTTCCCATGAATCAAAACCGATCGCAGATCACGCAAATGATGCGAACCCAATACCACCGACTCGCTCGAGACTGGATCACTCACGATCCGTCAGAGTCGCTTGATAAACTCCCGAGGTCATCTTCGCCTCTCGATCCATGTAACGGCGGCTACAACTCGTAAAGTCCCGTAGTCTCAAATCGCTCGCCGGGGTGAACTACGGTGCTACTGGATCGAACCGCCGATTCAAATTTCTCTCATATTCGCCACGACTCGCCAAGAATCGGGCCATCTCCTTGTACTTATCTCATCTCGCTCTGTGCCGCGGACCGAGGCTCGTATCAGAGTCTCAGCAGCCATCGCCGCGCTTCTAAACTCGCTGGCGGCGCCGCAAAACTCGCCGCCGGAAGCACTATCTCGTGTAACGATCGCCTTCGCCGATAACCTCCGTGTTTACTCACGCCTCCTCGCCGCTTTTCCTTCGGGCCCCATTGCCTTGCGGGAGGCATAATCGCACATAAGAATACGCCGTAGGAGTCCAACTTATAACACACTCTAAGGCACGATCTCGAGAGAAGAATAGAAACTAATCCTAAATGTCTCGCAGCCTCCCGACATAGATGTGGTGCACAACACACCGATAATCAAGACTCTACTAGACACGGTCAGACACTTTCCGAGGACTAATCGCTCGATACCACTTTTGTCACGACCAACCGGCCCGTGGATCGTGCCTTACTCCGGCACCCTCGTGATACAACATCGAGAGAATCACGGAAATAAAAACATAAACATGAAACAAGAGACATGATAAATAAACAAAGCAACCAAAATATCAGATATATTCATAAAACCCAACGCTTATCCTTTTACAAACTCGCCACAACAAGATTTGCTGCACTTAAGAAGTGATAACAACTATGACGGACAGGCCCCGCCATACCCCGAATGTACAAGAACTCATGACTCAAGGTAACATACCAAAAGATAAGCCTCCGAGAAACGGGGCTTCCTAATACGCCAATCGTGATCCTATGAGCGAGGATCCACAACCGATGTACTTCTACCGCAGATGAACGCAGCCTCAAGGAGGTCAAGCATAACAGTACCAAGTATGTGAAATCAAAAATATCAGAAATGAAATCATAATAGCTATATAAAACAGAGACATGTATGATAACCAAACTACAGCCATAACATAAAAGCAGCCATGTCAAGTCGTGGACTCACGCCTCAAAGTCATCCTCATGCCCGTGGAACTCCTTCTTCATCGGCAGCCTAGGTACAAACCATGTGATACGATAATATGTCTCGCCCATCTCATGGACCTAGTATAGAAACGCGTGGAATACATTCCTGCTCATCTCACGAACTCTAGAATGGATGGAATACATTCTGGCCCATCCTACGGACGCGTAGTCGAGTGAAATACATTCCTGCTCATCCTACGAACGCGTAGTCGAGTGAAATACATTCCCGCTCATCCTACGAACGCGTAGTCGAGTGAATACATTCCTGCTCATCCTACGAACGCGTAGTCGAGTGAAATACATTCCTGCTCATCCTATGAACCTAGAGTCGAGTAAAATACAAGATTTGCACAACAAGGCTATCACACGCAAACATAGGCAAGTTACACACAACTTAAGGTACTATCATTTTATGCCAAAATCCTTGCTCGAATTCTAAAGTATTACATACATTAACTCTTTTAAAAGATACGCTTTTTCACAAAAGTCACACAATGTTCAGAGTATAAAATAGATTGACTATCTTTTAAGTAAACTAAAACACTTCCCTTGTAAAATCAAGTAACACATTATTTTCCAAACGCTCAAGTTTGCCTAATTTCAAATGCTCAAGTTTCTCATTTTCAAAGGTTTCAGAGTTCATAGTTTTAATCACTTAAGAATATAATTCTCCTTTAAAACAAATTTGAGAAACATATGCCTTATGTGTGAGTAGTTGTTCTTGTCTATTACAATCTTATAAAAGCAACCATGATCTAGAAATGTAATATCATTTTGTCTCATCTTAGCTTCTATGCAGATGGAGGTTTCTCGGTTTTAATAACAATTAGTCAATACATTTCCTTTATTAACGCCGCAATGGTTTGTTTGATACTTAATCTCATTTCCAAATCAAGAAACATTATTCTTTAAAACCAACTACTCATTACTCGCGAATGAGGTTTTTACAACATTTTAACAAAATTCATAACAAGTCAAACTAAGTCAAGTCTCTTATCTTTCAAGATCAAGTCTCTTAACTTTCAAAATCAAGTCGTATAAGTCAAGTCTCTTATCTTTCAAGATCAAGTCTCTTAACTTTCAAAATCAAGTCGTATAAGTCAAGTCTCTTATCTTTCTACAATCAATAAACCATTATTTTACCTACATAAAGTCGTTATAACTAACTTCCTATAAAGCTATTATAACACCCTATGTTTTAAACCAACCAAATCACTTAGCACACGTACGTCTACCGTACTACATAGTTCACAACAATCATGCTAGAAAAGATAGGAAGAGGTTCACATACCTCGCGACGATTATCGACAAATAGCAAAACGCCCAAGTACTTCAACCCGCTCGGCTACTCCTAAGCCAAGTAGATCACGCCACACGTAGTACTCCACTCCTAAAATGGTCATAGTACTTCTATCAAACCTTTCTTACCATCAAGACTTATACCAATAAAAAGCCCTCTAATTCTACGGAAAATTCGGCAGCACTTCCCCCGTTTTTACTCACTTTTCCATCTTTCTCCAAGGCCCGAATAACCGTAATATATATACCATATATATATAAGGCGTAATAATTAAACAACATAAAGAAGGGGATTACACGCCCAAACGGTAACGCGGTTTACTATCACGCCTTCATAATAACAACAAGTAAAAGAAGGGGATGACGCTACCAAACGGTAACGCGTTTACTATCACGCCCATAATAACAACAAGTAAAAGAAGGGGATTACGCGCCCAAACGGTAACGCGGTTTACTATCACGCCTTCATAACAATACAATAATTAAAAAGGGGATCACACGCCCAAACGGAACGCGATTGAACAATCTTCCCCTTAACAGAAATGTAAATACAGTCCAAAGTAAATACACCAAAGTAAATATCGCCCAAAGTAAATACAACAAAGTAAATACAAATCCTTAAGTTGGGGTCCTTGGCCAACTTTGTCCATTTTACTTATCCAATTACTTCATTAGTCATCCAACTTATATTCCATCTTAATATAAGTTATAGTTACTTTGTTAATTACTTCTTCACAAGTAAGATACGCTTACCATTTTAATGGCAAACACCAATCCTTTCTTTTAACAAGTTAACAAGATCCAACTTTTCCAAACTTTACTCCATATTTTATATACTCCATAATATACTTATAATATATGTATAATGACCAATTCACAAAGAGGTTAAGGTTTACTACCTCAAATAGCCCAAAATTATCCAAGAACTTAATGTCGCCTCCAAGCAAGTCTTAGCTCCAAATCTTTCCGCTCCAATCCGCTACAAGCAACCCATAGAAGCTCCTAACCAACTTCTCTTCAAGAACCAACTCCAAAAAGTGAAGAACACTTAGGTTTCCAACTAGTAAGTTTCGCCAAGGCATGAACAATAGGTTGTGGTGTGAAATCTTTTCCAACTCTTGGTACACAATCTTCCTAACACCTTAGGGAAGAACACTTGAGAGTTTAAGAATTGTTGGACAAATTTAGGTCAAGAAATGGGCTCAAAAACGAGAGCAAGGTCAAGGGAGAAGGGAGGGAATTTCTTGTCTCAAATGGTTAAGTGTGGAAGTTTTCATCAACTAAGTGCATATATAGGACAACCAAGGGCTAGGGATGAAGGCAAGTGTGTGGTTGAGATTGGGGACAAGTGTGTGTGGGTCCCACAAGCCACTTGTCCACACAAAATATCTAGCAAGACTTGGCCACTTGTCCACACAAATATCTAGCAAGACAAGGCCACTTGCTTGCCACTTGTTAGCAAATTTCGGCCATGAGGCCACCTAGGGGTGACACGTGTCGCCTCCTACTGGCCCAAAATATTTCATCTTCCAAAATATCCATAAAGGCAAAATCTCAAAACAAAGTGGGCCCACAAAACCAGAATTTCTCCCGTGGCCCCACGTGACCAATTCCTAAATAAAATTCCATAATTCTAATATAATTCAAGAAGCCCAAATACCAAACTGGGAATCCAATTCCCATCAACGAACCTTTTTCCTTCACAAAACCCTAAACTTTTCCATTTAAAAATCACATCTTTCTTTCTTTCCAAAATTTCGCAGATTCTCGCACGCATATCCTCACCTATATACCCGAACTACGGGTATAACATTCTTCCTCTTAGAAACATTCGTCCCGAATGTTCCTTCTAAGTCTCCAAACGCATTTAAGGCTTGCAGATAGTCTTCACTACTATACTTACAAACCGATCACGCCACCAATGGCCGTAATATAACATGTGCGCAAAACTCAAATCCAAGCCAACGAGGAATCATTTCTAATCTCACAACAAATTCCCACTAGCTTCAATTTACTCTAAGGCCATTCCCGCCTTCACGATCCGATTCGTCGAACGATCCACGAACCCGCACGACGGTTACCTAAACTCGGCCTAGCACCTCGCGACTTACCACCAAGCGATCACCTCGAATCGACTTACCCCAAACCGGCCGCGGGTTGACACGCAACCTTGCCTCAACCCGACCCATTTGCCGCACAAACTCTTGTTCCCGATCCTAACAATCTCACTAATCAAGTTACGCAAACCTAGTGGTCTTCTTATCATAACTATCCTTATATAATTCACACCACTCTG
Organism: Przewalskia tangutica; assembly: GCA_029844215.1. Lineage (NCBI taxonomy): Eukaryota > Viridiplantae > Streptophyta > Magnoliopsida > Solanales > Solanaceae > Przewalskia > Przewalskia tangutica. The sequence goes on along the minus strand of JAQGDG010000177.1, from coordinate 7,196 downwards.
GGACTTATCACACAATTTTTTTACCCTCGATACTATGCACTGACAAAGGTCAATCAGAAACAAATCTTTTACTCAAGACGGCCTCGCATCTAAGGTCTCCACTTATAATATTCTAAGGTTCACACCTTCCATGACCCCAAACTTACCTCTTCAACTAGTCATGTTCTCTAAGTTATACTTAACACAATGCTATCCGTACATAGCACACAATAATAAGATCATCATATCGCGCAAACAAAACTCTGAGGGTTAAGGATATACTGTATCTACCGCTTCACTCTAATCATAGGCTCACCGCAGGCGCATAGTCGCAGGCGCGATGAACCCGCCATCGATCCGTAGGTCGCGCTACGCCGCGGCATTCTCCTATAAGCACATTCTTCGCCACATGGCCCCCGACGGCCGCAGTGAAACAAGCATCGAAAAGACGACATTCCCGACGACGCCGCCACATCGCGCACACCGAGGACACGAATCTCGCCGCTAGAACTCACGATATCTGCGGAACTAAGCCCCGAGCCCGATCACTCCCGAATACCTAACGCCCCAAGATCGCGAGGACCACTCAGATCCGGGCGAAGGTGCATAACTAGCTCGCCGAGGCGGTCCGCCTCGCAAGTTACCAGCGACCCCGCTGCTCGCCTTCTTCGCCGATCCCGGCCATTCCGCCGACCTCTCCGTGCCTCTCACATCCAAGTGCATGAGCTCGCATGCGGGCAATGTCCATGCCCACCAAGAGCTACACCAACAAGCTCGCCAAGTAATCATCGAGCCCGGTGACGTAGCGTGCACTCGCCCTCCATATCGGCCACTAAGGCGGGACATACCGAGCCAACGAGTCAAACTCCACGCCAGACTTCAACCAGACGCCTGGCCCGCTTTAACGCCAAAAATCTGCCCGAGCCTCCTCATCCGCGAGGCAAGAAATGTGCAAGAAATGCCTTGAGAACTCGCCTAAATCCGCCGGGAGCGCATGTTCTCGACGCTCCCATGAATCAAACCACGATCGCAGATCACGCACTGATGCAACCCAATACCACCGACCGCCTCGAGACTCGATCACTCATGATCCGTCAGAGTCGCTTGATAAACTCCCGAGGTCATCTTCGCCTCTCGATCCATGTAACGCGGCTACAACTCGTAAAGTCCCGTAGTCTCAAACCGCTCGCCGGGGTGAACTACGGTGCTACTGGATCGAATCCGTGATTCAGCCTTCTCATATCTCGCCACGACTCGCCAAGAATCGCCATCTCCTTGTACTTATCTCATCTGCTTCCAGCCGTGGATCGAGGCTCGTGTATCAGAAGTCTCGCAGCCATCGCCGCGCTCTAAACTCGCCGGCTGGGCGGCCGCAAAACTCGGGCCGAAGCACTATCTCGTAACGATCGGCCTTCGCCCAGAACCTCCGTGTTTACTCACGCCTCCTCACGCTTTGCCCTTCTCGGGCCCCGATTGCCTCAAGCGAGGCATAATCGCACATAAGAATACGCGTAGGAGTCCAACTTATAACATGCCTCTAAGGCACGATCTCAGAGTGAGAAGAATAGAAACTAATCCTAAATGTCTCGCACTCTCCGACATAGACGTGGTGCACAACACACCGATAATCAAGACTCTACTAGACACGGTCAGACACTTTCCGAGGACTAATCGCTCGATACCACTTTTGTCACGACCAACCGGCCCGTGGATCGTGCCTACCTCGCACCCTCGTGATACAACATCGAGAGAATCACGAAATAAAAACATAAACATGAAACAAGAGACATGATAAATAAACAAAGCAACCAAAACAATTGTCAGATATATTCATAAAACCCAACAGCTTATCCTTTTTACAAACTCGCCACAACAAGATTACTGCACTTAAGAAGTGATAACAACTATGACGTTGACAGGCCCCGCCATACCCCGAATGTACAAGAACCTGCTGCACTGGTAACATACCAAAAGATAAGCCTCCGAGAAACGGCTTCCTAATACGCCGAATCGTGATCCTATGAGCGAGGATCCACAACCGATGTACTTACTCGCAGATGAACGCACTCAAGGAGGTCGACAACAGTACCAAGTATGTGAAATCAAAATATCAGAATGAAATCATAATACTATATAAAACAGAGACATGTATGATAACCAAACTACGCCATAACATAAAGTGCCATGTCAAGTCGTGACTCACGCCTCAAAGTCATCCTCACGCCCGTGGAACTCTTCCTCATCGCTTAGCTAGGTACAAACCATGTGATACGATAACATGTCTCGCCCATCTCACGGACCCAGTATAGAAACGCAGGAATACATTCCTGCTCATCTCATGAACTCTAGTCGGATGGAATACATTCCCGCCCATCCTATGGACGCGGTAGTCGAGTGAAATACATTCCTGCTCATCCTACGAACGCGGTAGTCGAGTGAAATACATTCCTGCTCATCCCATGAACGCGTCGAGTGAAATACATTCCTGCTCATCTCATGAACGCGTAGTCGAGTGAAATACATTCTGCTCATCCTACGAACCGTAGTCGAGTAAAATACAAGACTTGCACAACAAGGCTATCACACGCAAACATAGGCAAGTTACACACAACTTAAGGTACTATCATTTTATGCCAAAATCCTTGCTCGAATTCTAAAGTATTACATACATTAACTCTTTTAAAAGATACGCTTTTTCACAAAAGTCACACAATGTTCGTGAGTATAAAATAGATTGACTATCTTTTAAGTAAACCAAAACACTTCCTTTGTAAAATCAAGTAACACATTATTTTCCAAACGTTCAAGTTTGCCTAATTTCAAATGCTCAAGTTTCTCATTTTCGAAAGGTTTCAGAGTTCATAGTTTTAATCACTTAAGAATATAATTCTCCTTTAAAACAAATTTGAGAAACATATGCCTTATGTGTGAGTAGGTTGTTCTTGTCTATTACAATCTTATAAAAGCAATGCATGATCTAGAAATGTAATATCATTTTGTCTCATCTTAGCTTCTATGCATGGAGGTTTCTACCGGTTTTAATAACAATTAGTCAATACATTTCCTTTATTAACGCTGCAATGGTTTGTTTGATACTTAATCTCATTTCAAATCAAGAAACATTATTCTTTAAAACTAACTACTCATTACTCGCGAATGAGGTTTTTACAACATTTTAACAAAATTCATAACAAGTCAAACTAAGTCAAGTCTCTATCTTTCAAGATCAAGTCTCTTAACTTTCAAAATCAAGTCGTATAAGTCAAGTCTCTTATCTTTCAAGATCAAGTCTCTTAACTTTCAAAATCAAGTCGTATAAGTCAAGTCTCTTATCTTTCTACAATCAATAAACCATTATTTTACCTACATAAAGTCGTTATAACTAACTTCCTATAAAGCTATTATAACACCCTATGTTTTAAACCAACCAAATCACTTTAGCACATGACGCTCACCGCATCTACATAGTTCACAACAATCATGCTAAAAAAGATAGGAAGAGGTTCACATACCTCGCGACGATTATCGATAAATAGCAAAACGCTCCAAGTACTTCAACCCGCCGGCTACTCCTTAAGCCAAGTAGATCACGCCACACGTAGTACTCCACTCCTAAAATGGTCATAGTACTTCTATCAAACCTTTCTTACCATTGAAGACTTATACCAATAAAAGCCCTCTAATTCTACGGAAAATTCAAAAGACTTCCCGCTTTTACTCACTTTTCCATCTTTCTCCAAGGCCCGAATAACCGTAATATATATACCATATATATATAAGGCGTAATAATTAAACAACATAAAGAAGGGATTACACGCCCAAACGGTAACGCGTTTACTATCACGCCCATAATAACAACAAGTAAAAGAAGGGATTACGCTACCAAACGGTAACGCTGTTTACTATCACGCCTTCATAACAATACAATAATTAAAAGGGATCACACGCCAAACTAACGCGATTGAACAATCTTCCCTTAATGAAATGTAAATACAAATTAAAGTAAATACCCAAAGTAACATCATTCAAAGTAAATACCCCAAAGTAAATACAAATTCTTAAGTTGGGGTCCTTGGCCAACTTTGTCCATTTTACTTATCCAATTACTTCATTAGTCATCCAACTTATATTCCATCTTAATATAAGTTATAGTTACTTTGTTAATTACTTCTTCACAAGTAAGATACGTTTTTACCATTTTAATGGCAAACGACCAATACTTTCTTTTAACAAGTTAACAAGATCCAACTTTTCCAAACTTTACTCCATATTTTATATACTCCATAATATACTTATAATATATGTATAATGACCAATTCACAAAGAGGTTAAGGTTTACTACCTCAAATAGCCCAAAATTATCCAAGAACTTAATGTCGCCTCCAAGCAAGTCTTAGCTCCAAATCTTTCCGCTCCAATCCGCTACAAGCAACCCATGAAGCTCCTAACCAACTTCTCTTCAAGAACCAACTCCAAAAAGTGAAGAACACTTAGGTTTCCAACTAGTAAGTTCTGCCAAGGCATGAACAATAGGTTGTGGTGTGAAATCTTTTCCAACTCTTGGTACACAATCTTCCTAACACCTTAGGGAAGAACACTTGAGAGTTTAAGAATTGTTGGACAAATTTAGGTCAAGAAATGGGCTCAAAACGAGAGCAAGGTCAAGGGAGAAGGAGGGAATTTCTTGTCTTGAAATGGTTAAGTGTGAAGTTTTCATCAACTATGGTGCATATATAGACAACCAAGGGCTAGGATGAAGGCAAGTGTGTGGTTGAGATTGGGGACAAGTGTGTGTGGGTCCCACAAGCCACTTGTCCACACAAAATATCTAGCAAGACTTGGCCACTTGTCCACACAAAATATCTAGCAAGACAAGGCCACTGTCTCGCCACTTGTTAGCAAATTTCGGCTACGAGGCCACCTGTGGGGTGACACGTGTCGCCTCCTACTCGCCCAAAATATTTCATCTTCCAAAATATCCATAAAGGCAAAAATCTCAAAACAAAGGGCTCCCACAAAATCAGAATTTCTCCCGGGCCCCACGTGACCAATTCCGAAATAAAATTCCATAATTCTAATATAATTCAAGAAGCCCAAATACCAAACTGGGAATCCAATTCCCATCAACGAACCTTTTTCCTTCACAAAACCTAAAACTTTTCCGAAAAATCACATCTTTCTTTCTTTCCAAAATTTCTGGCCGATTTCGCGACGCATATCCTCACCTATATACCTGAACTACGGGTATAATAATGCTTCACCTTATCCATGCCTCGCTGCACCAACCGTCCCACTAATCGCACTCGCCAACATCAAACCAAATTTATCGCGATCCGCACTTCCTCCCATACAATTTCATAAGGCGCCATCTCACATCAAGTGGTAGCTATTATTATACGCAAACTCAACTAGAGGCAATGATCTCCCACTACCCGAAGTATATAACACAAAGCCGCAGATATCCTCAAGAGTCCGGATAGCGCTCGCTCACTCCACCTCGTTCGAGGATGGAAAGCGCATCTGCTCACTCGCCCCTAAACCTTCTCGAAAGACCTCTGGTTAGCCGAACCGGGCTCTTCGTCTGCGATATGATCGAAATAGACTCCATCCGTCGACGATCTCCTGAGGTAAAGTTCCGCATAATCTCACCAAAAGTCGCTCCGACGGAAGAAAGTGGCCGATTTCACACCGTCACGATAACCCAAATAGAATCATGCTCTCCGAGTGCGAGGTAATCCGTGATAAAGTCCATGTTGATCACCTCCACTTCCGTGCTCGATCTCATCGTCGCAATAATCCACCGTGCCTCCGTGCTCTATCTTCACCGCCGACAACACGCACCGAGCTACAACTCCGCAACGCCTCTTCAAGCCATCCCACCAATACACAGATCTAAGGTCGGGTACATCTTGGTCGACTCTGATGGATAGAGTAACGCCGCGGTGCTTCCCTAGAACTCCGTCAAGTCCCAAACATCTAGAACACACAACTGCCGCTCAAACCTTAGCACCCCATCGTGCTACCTCAAAAGGACCCTTCCTCACGAAGAGTCGACACGATACCGAATCAAAACCGGATCCTCAACCGCTCTTCACCTCCTCGACGATGGAAGACTCGGCAACCTCACGAATTCTAACCCCACCGCTATCGAATCAATCAAACGGACACCAAGGCTCGCGAATCGATGCAAATCACGAACCATGCCCCTCCTTCCTCTGGTCGCACATCCGATAGGCTCCCATCGACCACGTACTAAGAGCATCCGCCACAACATCGCCTTCCCGGTGGTACAGATATCGACGCCATAATCCTTAAGCAACTCTAACCACCGCCTCGCTGTGAAGTTCACCTCCTCCGCCAAGATATATCGGAAGCTCTTGTGGTGCAGATAAATATCCACGCTAACCCCATACAAATAGTGCTCCAGATCTTCAAAGCGTGAATCACCACGCTAACTCCAAATCACGGGTGGGGTAGTTCTCTCATGCTTCTTCACCGTCGGGATGCGACGCTTATAACCTTACCCACCTGCATCAACACACAACCGAGCCCGATCGCCGACGATCACAATACACAACATAACCGTCTGACCCTGTAAGAGTAAGAACGGGGCGCATCGCCTCCTTCAAGAATCGAAACCCCGCCACAAGCATCACCCATCAAACTTAGCCGCTCGAGTCAGCCTAGTCATCGGTGCAGTAGATAGAAGCAAACTTCTCCACGAACTGGCCGAGCAGTAACTCGCAAGGCCTGTAAAATCAACCTCCGGAGTAAGAGTTCTAGGTCAAGTCTCGATCAGCTTCGATCTTGGTCAGATTCACTCAATACCATCACTCCACAATATGCCTAAGAAAAGCCATCAAGCAACCAAAACACACATTTGGAAAACTTGGGAGTAATCGCTGGTCCTTGAGAATCACAAGATAGCCTCAAATGCTCCGTGATGCTCTCGCCTCCGAGCGAGAATAAACCAAGATATCATCAATGAACACTATCACATACGTGTTCAAAAATGGTTTGAACACTCGGTTCATCGATCCATGAATACCACCGAGCATTGGTCAACCCAAAAAGACATGACTAACTCATAATGCCCGCATCGTCCTAATGCAGCCTAGTGGACATCCACCTCTCGATCAGACTGATGATAGCCCGATCGCAGATCAATCTTGAGAAACATCTCGCGCTTCGCAACCGGTCGAACAAATCATCAATCC
>JAQGDG010000176.1:0-274493 GCA_029844215.1 Przewalskia tangutica | reverse complement strand
ATTCTTTTTAAAGATCTATTTCTTTTACAAAGGTCATCCGATACCCGTAGTATAAAAATAGAGTGACTAACGTTGTTAAGTAAACCAAAATGCTTTCCTTTGTAAAATCAAGTAACAACCTTATTTTCCAAACGTTCAAGTTTGCCTAATTTCAAATGCTCAAGTTTCTCATTTTAGAAAAGGTTTCGTAGTTCATAGTTTTAATCCTTTTAAAACATAATTCTCCTTTAAACGTTTTGAGAAACATATGTCTTATATGTGAGTAGGTTATTCTTGTTTATAATCAATCTTATTAAGCAGCCATGATCTAGGAAATGTAATATCATTTTGTCTCATCTTAGCTTCTATGCAGATGGAGGTTTCTACTAGTTTTAATACCATACTTCATTATTCAATACATTTTCCTTTATTAACGCTGCAGTGGTTTGCCGATACTCATTCTGATTTCCGAAATCAGTAAAACATTATTCCTTTTAAAACCAAGTACTCATTACTCACGAATGAGGTTTCACACTTTTAACAAAATTCATATCAATACCATTAAGTCAAGTCTCTTATCTTCTAAAAAAATCAGTAAACCATTCTTTTTATCACTCTTAAGACGTTATACCTAACTTCCCATAAAGCTAGTACAACTCTTATGTTTTCAAAGCCAAGTATTACTCTTCTTTCAAAAGGTCTTTTGAAACACTTCAAGTTCTTTGTTACTACACATCAAATCAGTTATAAGTCAAATCAGTTTACCCTTTGAAACCACAAAGCATTTTCTTACCTACATAAAGTCGTTATAATCAACTTCCCATAAAGCCGTTATAACACTTTATGTTTCAAACCAATCAAATACATTAAACACACGTATGCGTCTCCGTACTACATAGTTATACACATATCATGCTAGAACAGATAGGAAGAGGTTAACATACCGCGACGATTATCGACTAATAGCAAAATGCTCCAAGTACCTCAAACGTTGGCTACTCCTTAAGCCAGTAGATCACACCATCGTAGTACTTCAACCTATAGAGGCCACTGGCGCCTATTAACATCCTAGATCTCAATGTAGAATATTCTTGAAAATTCGTGACACCTCCCACTTGGCGTAAATCTCCTCCTACATCGAGGCAGCTACCAAGCCAACCGGGGGTTTACACGCTTAACCTGACGTACAATTCTACAACAGAATGCTACACAAGTCTACTGTAATACAGTCCTATGTAATTACAGTTCAGTTATCTTATTTAAATTCAGGCTTAAGTCGCAAGACATTGCCGTAAGTATTATTCAGGCTTAAGTCAAAAGACATTGCCGCACAACAATGCTCAATTCTATATATAGTATACTTTAACTATATATTCCAATAACATGTAATTTCCAATTCTGATAGGGGACAAGATTATTTACCTCGATAAGCCCAAAATTATCAGAGATAAAAGTCGATCTGAGCAAGGTTTAGCTCCTAATCCGTGCGCTCTGAACCGCTCCAAACAACCCTTAGAAGTTCTAACCAACTTCTACTTATAACTTCAACTACGGGTGAAGATTTACTTAAGGTTTCGTTTTTGTGGTAGAGGAAGTATAATAGTATTTTACGGGCTTTGTATAAGTGTAACCTTGGGAATACTACAAGGTATTTGGGCCAAGGTATTTGGGCATTATAACAATACTTGGAGAGTATTTCTATACCACAAAAAGGGGTATTTATACGAGACAACTAGCAGGGGGTGTACCCTGTAGAACACTACAAGGGGGAGGTATTTCTCTTGGCCAAAAGGCCTCAACAAAGGAGGGGGACTCTTGGACGAAATACAACACTAAGGGGAGGAAGAGAACTTCAAGACTTAGGAAAATTTTAGGATGAAGAAGTCTTCCAAAGGGGGTATTTATAGGTCAAGAAATGGCCAACCAATGGCCAAGATTCATCCAAGTGTTAGGCAAGTGTAGGCTAGATTAAGCCACGTGCACCTTATCCACCTACTGCACCAACTTGCACAAATATCCTACCAACTCCCCGACCCTTTGTCCACGGCTTCCAATTAGAGGTGACAAGCGCCTCTCGTTGATCCAAAAATGTTTGTCTCTCGGAAAAATCCGCAAAAATAATAAATGACATAGCCGGAATTTTCCCTTCGCAAGTTTAGTAAAACGTTTCGTCGAAAAACGACTCTTTTCGGCACTTGTGCCCAAATTTCCGAATCTTGCCAACTTTAAGGCTCAAATTATAATACGTACGCCCTTACGTACATACTCTGGAAATACGGGGTATAACAAGTATACTATATATAGAATTGAACATAGTTGTCCGACAATGTCTTTTGACTTAAGCCTGAATAATACTTACGGCAATGTCTTGCGACTTAAGCCTGAATTTAAATAAGAGAACTGAACTGTATTTACATAGGGTGTATTCTGGTAGACTTGTGTAGCATTCTTTGTGTAGTAGAATTGTACACGTCGGTTAAACGTGCAAACCCCGGTTGGCTTGGTAGCGGCCGATAGAGAGGAGATTTCTGTCATGTGCGGGGAGGTGTTGCCGAATTTTTACGTAGAATATTCTACATTGAGATCTAGGATGTTAATAGACGCCGTGGCCTCTATAGGTTGAAGTACTACGTATGGCGTGATCTACTTGGCGAAAGTAGCCATTCGTTGAGGTACTTGGAGCATTTTGCTATTAGTCGATAATCGTCGCGAGGTATGTGAACCTCTTCCTATCTGTTCTAGCATGATATGTGTATAACTATGTAGACGGTGACGCATACGTGTTTAATGTATTTGATTGGTTTGAAACATAAAGTGTTATAACGCTTTATGGAAGTCGTTATAACTTTATGTAGGTAAGAAAATGCTTTGTGGTTTCAAAGGGTAGCGATTGACTTATAACAGATTTGATGTGTAGTAATAAAGAACGAAGTGTTTCAAAAAGACCTTTTGAAAGAAGAGTAATACTTGGCTTTGAAAACATAAGAGTTGTACTAGCTTTATGGGAAGTTAGGTATAACGTCTTAAGAGTGATAAAAAGAATGGTTTCTTGATTTTTAGAAGATAAGAGACTTGACTTAATGGTATTGATATGAATTTTGTTAAAGTGTGAAACCTCATTAGTGAGTAATGAGTACTTGGTTTTAAAATGAATAACGTTTGCCGATTTTGAAATCGGAATGAGTATCGACAAACCAACTGCGGCGTTAATAAAGGAAAATGTATTGAATAATGAAGTATGGTATTAAACCCGGTAGAAACCTCCATCTGCGTAAGCTAAGATGAGACAAAATGATATTACATTTCCTAGATCATGCGCTTAATAAGATTGATTATAAACAAGAATAACCTACTCACATATAAGACATATGTTTCTCAAAGCGTTTAAAGGAGAATTATGTTTTAAAGGATTAAAACTATGAACTACGAAACCTTTTCTAAAATGAGAAACTTGAGCATTTGAAATTAGGCAAACTTGACGTTTGGAAAATAAGGTTGTTACTTGATTTTACAAAGGAAAGCATTTTGGTTTACTTAACAATGTTAGTCACTCTATTTTTATACTACTTGCATCGGGTGACCTTTGTAAAAGAAATGGATCTTTAAATGAATTTAACGTGCGTAGTACTTTAGGTTAAAACCGGACTTTGGCATAAAATGAAAGTACTTTGAGTTGTGTATAACTTGCCTATGCTTGTTGTTGTGAAACTTGCCTATGCTTGTTGTGATAGCCTTTGTTGTATTTACTGTACCCGTCTCTCGATGGAGGGCGGTTGATTTGTTATGAAACGATTCTACACCGAGTCCCACGAGATGGGCAGTGACACGATTTCATTTGATTACACCGAGTCCCACGAGATGGGCGGGACACGATTTCATTTGATTATACACCGAGTCGCACGATGGGCAGGACACGTATTCCATCCGATTATACACCGAGTCCCAGAGATGGGCGAGGACACGTATTTCATCGACTATACACCGAGTCCCACGATGGGCGGGACACGTATTCCATCGATTATTCACCGAGTCCCACGGATGGGCCGACACGTATTTCATCCGTTATCATACATGTCTCTGCTTTATATAGACTATTATGATTTCATTTACGCCTTACGCTTTCACATACTGCAATGACCTCGCCCTCCTTGGCGTATAAAGGCCGAAGAGCTTTCTCACGAGAACAAACGACCGTGGCTCTCCGTGCAGCGCGTCACAGAAGGTCCAAACCTCGAGGATCGCATGCAGCGGTACCATTTGTTGGGTCGCGGAGTGACACTAGAACCTCGCGGCAAAGTGAGAAGTGGTATCAGGCGGTTAGTCCTCGGAAAGTGTCTGGCACCGTGTCTAGTAGTCTTGATTATCGGTGTTGTGCACCACATCTATAATCGTGAGGCTATAGGACATTTAGGATTGGTTTCCATTCTTCTCATTACGAGATCGTGCCCAGGAGCAGTGATAAGTTGGACCCTCCGACGTATTCCTTTCCTTTACGATTATGCCTCCGCGTAAAACCTTGCCCGGATGGGCAAGGCGATCGAGGAGTCATAGTGAGATCTGAGGAGTACGAGGCGCAGCCCTGGCTGCTCGAGCAGTGCTTCCGACGGCGAAGTTCCGCGACGCCGACCACAGAGTTTAGAGTCGCGGCAGCTGCCGAGACTACGATACTGAGCCTCCACCCGGCACCGGAGCAGATGAGATAAGGTACAAGGAGATGGCGATTCGGCGAGGTCGTGGGCCGAATATGAGATAGGCCGATGCGGCAGCCATTTCAAGAGCACCGTAGTTCACCCCGAGCGGTTTGAGGCTACGTGACTTTACGAGTCAGCCGATGTTTTATGGATCGAGGCGAGATGACCTCGGGAGTTTATCCGGCCACTCGGATCATGAGAGTGATCAGGTCTCGAGGAAATCGGTGGTATTGGTTCGCATCATTGCGTGATCTGCGATGACTGGTTTGATTCGTGGGAGTTGTCCCGGAAGAGCATGCACTTCGCCGTATGGGCCAGTTCTCGAGAGGCTTTTCTTGCACATTTCTTGCCCCACAAATGAGGAGGGCTCGGTAAATGATTTTTGACGTTGAGGCGGGCGGATGGTTAGAGAGTACAATGTGGAGTTCGACTCATTAGCTTCGGTATGTTCCCTGTGGTAGGCGATATGGAGGACGAGTACACCGCCACGTCACGGGATGGATGATTACTTAGCAGAGGCTTATGGGTGTAGCTCTTGGTAGGCATGGACATTGCCCGCGTCAAGCTCGTGCACTAGGATGTGAGGCACGGAGGTCGGCGGAATGGCCGAGATCGTGAGAAGAGGGCGAGCAGCAGGTCCTTTGGTAACTTTCGAGCGGACCGCCAATGAGCCTAGTTATGTACCTCCACCGATGCAGGTGGTCCCCGCGATCGTCGGGGCGTTGGTATTCGGGCCGGTCGAGCTCGGGGCTTAGTTCACGAGATATACGGGTTCTAGCCGGTTGAGTTTTCCTCGGTGTACGATGTGGCGGGCGCCATCCCGAGAATGTCGTCTTTCGCGGTGCTTATTTTTCTGCGTCGTCGAGCCATATGACGAAATCTGGTAGGAAGGATGCAAGCAGAATGACTCACCACGGTCGATGTGTTCATCGCTTTCTACGGTATATTACTGCGCAGGCGTGCTTATGATTAGAGTGGAGCGGTAGATTCAGGTATATCCTTAACCCTCTAGAGATTTGTATGCATGATATAATGACCTTCTTATTGTGTGCTACGTTCGGATAGCGTTATGTTGGTTATGAGTTAGAAAGCATGGTTAGTTGAAAGGATATGTATGGGGGCATGGAAAGTGTGAACCTTAGAATATTTCGTGTTGAGACCTTAGAGGTAAGGTCATCTTGAATAAAAGATTTTACGGTTAGTCTTTGTCGAAATACTTGGTTGCGTATAAATGTGTTGTAGGATAAGTCCATGGGTAGTGTAAAATGGAAGTGGTAGCTTTTATGACCTGTTTAGGTAAGATTGTTCCGGATCAGGAAACAAGAACTTGACGCATTAAGTAGGTCGGGTTGGGGCCATGTTGCGCCAACGCGCACTGTTCGGTGGGGTCACTCTGGGTGGTCCGCCGGTGGTAAGTCACGAGGGTGCTAGGCCCAAGTTTAGTTGACCATCGTATGAGTTCGTGGGTGTGTTCGACCAGAAGCAGATCGTGAAGGCCGGGAATGGCCTTAAGGAAGATTGAGGCTATTAAGATAACCAAGTTGGAGGTGGTGACTCCAAAGTTTTGAAACCGGCGATGGCGAAGTGTGACGATACTAGAAGAGTTCGAGTGTTCGAGAAGAGTACGAGTAAGGAAGGAAGTGAACTTGTCTTGAATGATGGAAGAAATCATTTTTGAGAAATGAATGTGCGAAGGGAGTGTCCCTTGGACCAAGAGCGAGAGTTGGTATTGTTTTGCATCATCGAGGTGGTTCCTCGTTGGCCTGGATTTAAGTAATTGCGCGCATGTGTTATTTCGTGGCCAGTTGTGGCGTTGGCAACTTGTTAGAAGAACTTTATCGTTATCCGTCTTGAGAAGGAACATTCGGGACGAATGTTTCTAAGGAGGGGAGAATGTTATACCCCGTGTTTCCAGAGTATGTACGTGAGGGCGTACGTATTATAATTTGAGCCTTAAAGTAAGCATAGTTTCGAAATATGTACACAAGTGCCAAAAAGAGTCGTTTTCCGACGAAACGTTTCCACAGCTTACGTAGGGAAAATTCCGGCTATGTCATTTATAATTTTTGCGGATTTTTCTGAGAGACGAAACATTTTGGACCAACGGGAGGGTGACATGTGTCACCTCACATTAACCTTAGTGGACGGCAAAAGGGACGAACAAGGTGGCCTTTAGTTGGTAGGATATTTTGTGCAAGTTGGTGTGGTAGATGGATAAGGTGCACATGGCTTAAATCTAGCCCTACATTTGCCTTACACTTGGAGGGATCTTGACCATTGGTTGGCCCTTTCTTGACCTATAAATACCCCTCTTATGTTGATGAACTTCTTCATCCAAAAATCATTTCTAAGTGTTAAAATCTCTTCCCCTTAGTGTAGTTCTCGTCCAAATCACCTCCTTTGAGAGCCCTTGGCGAGAGCCTCCTCCCTTTGTGGTGTTTAGTAGTGGTACTCCCCTAGCCTAGTTGTCTCGTATAAATACCCCTTTTGTGGTATTGAAATACTCTCCAAGTATTGTTATAATGCCCAAATACCTTGGCCCAAATACCTTGTAGTATTCCCGAGGTTACAACATACAAAAGCCAGAAAATACTATTATACTTCCTCACCACAAAAACGAAACCCTAAGTAAATCTTCACCCGTAGTTGAAGTTATAAATAGAAGTGGTTAGAACTTCTAAGGGTTGTTTGGAGCGGTCGGAGCGCACTGAGTAGAGCTAGACCTTGCTCGGATCGACATTTAAACTTCGGATAATTTTGGGCTTATCGAGGTAAACACTCTTGACCTTCTATTGTAATTGGAAATTACATGTTGTAGGAATATATAGTTGAAGTATACTATATATAGAATTGAACATAGTTGTGCGGCAATGTCTTTTGACTTAAGCTGAATAATACTTATGCAATGTCTTGCGACTTAAGCTGAATTTAAATAAGAGAAGCGAATCAGATTTACATAGAATTTGACATGAGACTTGTGTAGCATTCTTGTGTAGTAGAATTGTACACGTCCGGTTAGGCGTGCAAACCCCACTGGTTGGCTTGGTGGCGGCCTCGATAGAGGAGGAGATTTCTGTTGTGGGGGGAGGAGGCGAATTTTACGTAGAATATTCTTCATTGAGATCTAGGATGTTAATAGGCGCCTTGTGGCCTCTATAGGTTGAAGTACTACGTATGGCGTGATCTACTGGCTTAAGGAGTAGCCGACGCGGTTTGAGTACTTGGAGCATTTTGCTATTAGTCGATAATCGTCGCGAGGTATGTGAACCTCTTCCTATCTGTTCTAGCATGATATGTGTATAATTATGTAGTACGGTAGACGCATACGTGTTTAATGTATTTGATTGGTTTGAAACATAAAGTGTTATAACGGCTTTATGGGAAGTTGGTTATATGACTTTATGTAGGTAAGAAAATGCTTTGTGGTTTCAAAGGGTAAATGATTTGACTTATATGATTTGATGTGTAGTAATAAAGAACTTGAAGTGTTTCAAAAGACCTTTTGAAAGAAGAGTAATACTTGGCTTTGAAAACATAAGAGTTGTACTAGCTTTATGGGAAGTTAGGTATAACGTCTTAAGAGTGATAAAAAGAATGGTTTACTGATTTTTAGAAGATAAGAGACTTGACTTAATGGTATTGATATGAATTTTGTTAAAAGTGTGAAACCTCATTCGTGAGTAATGAGTACTTGGTTTTAAAAGGAATAACGTTTTACTGATTTCGGAAATCAGAATGAGTATCGACAAACCACTGCAGCGTTAATAAAGGAAAATGTATTGAATAATGAAGTATGGTATTAAAACCAGTAGAAACCTCCATCTGCATAGAAGCTAAGATGAGACAAAATGATATTACATTTCCTAGATCATGGCTGCTTAATAAGATTGATTATAAACAAGAATAACCTACTCACATATAAGACATATGTTTCTCAAAACGTTTAAAGGAGAATTATGTTTTAAAGGATTAAAACTATGAACTACGAAACCTTTTCTAAAATGAGAAACTTGAGCATTTGAAATTAGGCAAACTTGAACGTTTGGAAAATAAGGTTGTTACTTGATTTTACAAAGGAAAGCATTTTGGTTTACTTAACAATGTTAGTCACTCTATTTTTATACTACGGGTATCGGGTGACCTTTGTAAAAGAAATGGATCTTTAAAAGGAATTTAACGACGTAGTACTTTAGTGGTTAAAACCGGACTTTGGCATAAAATGAAAGTACTTTGAGTTGTGTATAACTTGCCTATGCTTGTTGTTGTGAAGCTTGCCTATGCTTGTTGTTGTGAAACTTGCCTATGCTTGTTGTGATAGCCATTGTTGTATTTACGTACTCGTCTCGATGGAGGGCCGGTTGATTTGTTATGAACGATTCTACAGAGTCCCACGATGGGCGAGGACACGTATTTCATTTGATTCTACAGAGTCCCACGAGATGGGGCAGGACGCGTATTTCATTTGATTATACACCGAGTCCCAGATGGGCGGTGACACGTATTCCATCCGATTATGCACCGAGTCCCAGATGGGCGGGACACGTATTTCATCCGATTATACACCGAGTCCCGAGATGGGCGCAGACACGTATTCCATCGATTATTCACCGAGTCCCGGGACGGCGGACACGATTTCATCCGGTTATCATACATGTCTCCCGCTTTATATAGACTATTATGATTTCATTCTGCCTTTTTACGATTTCACATACTTGGTACTGCCAGACCTCCTTCGGCCGCGCTCATGCCGCGGTGGAAGTACATCGGTTGTGGATCCTCGCTCATAGGATCATAGTTCGATGTCGGAAGCCCCATTTCTTGGAGGCTTATCTTTTGGTATGTTACCACAGTGCAGAGATTCTTATACATTACGGGTATGGCGGCCCCGTCGTCATAAACATTGTAAAAATCTTAGAGTGCAGTTGTTGCCAGGCGGTGGTTTGTAAAAAGGATAACTGTTGGTATTTATGTATATATGATGAAGGCAACGCTTTGGTTGGCTGTTTATTTATCTTGTCTCTTAATTCATGTTCATGTTTTTATTTCGCTGATTTTCTCG
The DNA here is from genome assembly GCA_029844215.1 of Przewalskia tangutica. Lineage (NCBI taxonomy): Eukaryota > Viridiplantae > Streptophyta > Magnoliopsida > Solanales > Solanaceae > Przewalskia > Przewalskia tangutica. Next base: position 264,764 of record JAQGDG010000176.1, on the reverse strand, counting down.
ATGTTGTATCACTAGGGTGCGGGGTAAGGCACGATCCACGCCCCGAACGGGTCGTGTGATGGCCGCTGCGGACTACGAGTCGGGGCGATGCCGAGTAGCTACCCGATGCGGGGAATACCTCATGCGGGCCTATGTGAGTGACCTATGCGGACTACGGGAGTCCAGGATTAGGCTTGCATAATGATACTATGGGCGATTGGCCTTGCTTCGATCATTCGCAGCCTGGAAAAGACATGTTACTATTTACCTGTTATTACTCTTGTTTGTGATGTGACACTATGTGCGGTTACATTGGTTGTTTCGTACATATTTGTAAAATTGGTTTTAAAATGATATGATTTCATTTAAGTACTTTACAGTTTCACATACTTAGTACTTGTTGTACTGACCTCCTTCGGGGGCTGCGTACATCATGCCGGGTAAGGCAAGCCAGTGCTAGATCCGCATCCTTAGGATCTTTTGCGTTGGTGTCGGGAGCTCCATCTTCTCGGAGGCTCGACTTTTGGGGTATGATCTCCTGTTGTAGATAGTTTTGTACGATCGGTATGGCGGGCCCTGTCCCGCCATAGTTGTTTACTTCCTTAAGTGCGTAGTCCTATTATGCAGTTTGGGATGTAACCGCGATTTTGATATATATATATGCCGAAAGCGCACTTTCTCGGATAAAATGTCTTTTACAATTGTTTCATGTCTTATGTTTTATATTCCGATTTTCTCGATGTATGATTGCTTGGTGCGGGTAAGGCACGATCCACGGCCCCGAACGGGTCGTGACATTACCAGTCTCCTATCCTTCGTCTAACAACATGGGTGCACATAACTCTATAATACGTAAAACTATCCTTTTACGTTGCGGAGAGAACTTATCTCCCTTTCAACAACTTAATCATCCAGCGCCCTCTTATAATCGTATAGATTTTCAAAACCTACCAACGATGTCTTCTGTTTTCCGCAGGCAGCACTCGTACTTAACTTATTCTTGCTTGCGCTTTCACGGAATTATCAGGAAGTCGTGGCCCCGATCGCCACACCAAACCAACTCCAAGTACCCCCAAGGGCACTTAACATAAAACTCCTTCAAATTCAAGTACTACTTACTTTCTGCATTAATTTACCTCAAATGAACAAGTCACATAGACTTATTAAAATCAACTATGTCAAAGAAGGGAGGATAATTCACTGGTTACAACCACTTCCCTTCATTTCCACTCGATAACCGGCTTATCGGAAAGCATCTTGAACCCATCTCTCTTCAGTAGTCAGCGTTGGCATAACAAGAGGCCAACTAACCGCACTCATAATGACCTCGTGGTGCGCCATATCATCTCTACTAGGTGCGCTGGGTCCTGACATGTATCGTCAGGCGATTATTATACACCCGGCTACTACCACCCATCACTCGCGGTGTAGTTACCTCGAAAGGTTCTCATGGATTGGACTCTATCTTTTACACGGTTGCTCACTTTCTTACGGTCGTATTCTTTTCCGTACTTCCAAACTTATTCTAGCTACGACATAACTTCCATACAAATTCGGCCTCGATCCTTGGAGTTACTAAATTAAATAATATAAGGCCATTTCCGCTCACGACCGATTCGGTGGAATCGTCCCACAAACGTAAAATGATTATGTTATACCGTATTTCGAGTATGTACGTGAGCGTGCGTATAAAAATTGAAGCCTTAAAGTAGGCATAGGTTGAAATTTGGGCACAAGTGCTTTAAAAGAATCGTTTTTTGGCGAAACGTTTTACTAAACTTGCGAAGGAAAATTAGGCTATGTCATTTTTAATTTTTGCGGATTTTTCCGAGAGACGAAACATTTTGGACCAACGGGAGGGTGACATGTGTCACCCTCACATTGGAAGCAAGTGGACGGCAAAGGCAAGACTATGGCACGTTTTTTGTGCCTTGGGTTAGGTAGGATATTTGTGCAAGTTGGTGTGGTAGATGGATAAGGTCCACATGGTTAAAATCTAGCCCTACACTTGCCTTACACTTGGATGAATCTTGGCCATTGGTTGGTCATTTCTTGACCTATAAATACCCCTCTAAGTTGAAGACTTTCTTCATCCAAACTTGAGCAATCTTTCTAAGTCTCAAAATACTCCCTCCCTCTCAAAGCTCTCGTCCAAATCACCCCTCCCCCCCCCCCCCTTGAGTGAGGCTTGGCCGAGAGGGCACTCCCCCCCCTAGCCTAGTTGTTTTCGTATAATACCCCCCTTTGTGGTATAGAAATACTCTCCAAGTATTGTTATAATGCCCAAATATTCTAGCCCAAAACCTTTGTAGTATTTCCAAGTACCCTCTATACGAAAAGCCCGGAAAATACTATTATACTTTCCTCTAGCCACTAAACGAAACCCTAAGGAAAACCTTCATAGTCGGTTGAAGTGTTTAGTAGAAGTTGCGTAGAACTTCTAAGGGTTGTTTGGAGCAGATTGGAGCACTCGGAGTAGGAGCTAAACGTTGCTCAGGAGCGACATTAAACTTGGATAGTTTTGGGCTCATCGAGGTAAATAATCCTATCCTTCTAGTGTAGTTGGAAATTACATACTGTAGTTGAATTGAAATGAATATAAGATTCATAGAGGAGTATTGAACTGTAATAGAAGGATATTACAGAATAGACTTGAACTGAAATCACATCAGAAGAATATTAGAGTTGAAGATTAAAACTGTATTTACGTAGAATTTGTATTTCTGATGGTGATAACCTTCATTGGTTGAATGTTACGCAAGTAGCATGTGCTACTTAGAAGGTGGACAAGGCTAGCCGTTATAGCCGTGGGCGTTTTGCTTATAGTCGATAATCGTCGCGGTATGTGATTCTTCCTATACTCTTGAGCATGAAGTATTTTAAAAGAATACATATAGTACGGTAGGCGACGTGTGGCAATGTCTTTTGACTTAAGCACGAATAATATGTATATATTATATGGTAGATGTCACGTGTACTAATCGACTATAGTTATGCGGCAATGTCTTTTGACTTAAGCCTGAATAATAAGAACCTTGAAATATTTTAAAAGGAATATAGATATAGTACGGTAGACGTACGTGTGTTAACTGAATGTAGTGTTACGGCAATGTCTTTTGACTTAAGCCTGAGTAAGAAGAATCTTGAAGTATTTCAAAAGAAATAAGAAACCTTTTTGAAAGAAGAGTAATACTTGGTTTTGAAAACATAAGAGTTATACTAGCTTTATGGGAAGTTAGGTATAACGTCTTAAGAGAGATAAAAAGAATGGTTTACTGATTTTTAGAAGTTAAGAAACTTAATCTTAAAAGATAAGAGACTTGACTTAATTGTATTGATATGGAGTTTGTTAACAATGTGAAACCTCATTCGTGAGTAATGGGTACTTGGTTTTAAAAGGAATAATGTTTTACTGATTTCGGAAATCAGAATGAGTATCGACAAACCACGGCGTTAATAAAGGAAAATGTAATGAATAATGAAGTATTATTAAAACCAGTAGAAACCTCCATCTGCATAGAAACTAAGATGAGACAAAATAATATTACATTTCCTAGATCATGGCAGCTTAATAAGATTTATTATGAATAAGAATAACCTACACTCATATAAGGCATATGTTACTCAAATGTTTTAAAAGAGATTAAGACATTGAACTATGAAACTTTTCTAAAATAAAGAGCCTTGAGTAATTGAAATTAGGCAAACTGGAACCTTAGGGAAAAGAATGTGGTTGAAAAGGGAAGTGTTTTGGTTTACCTAAAAATGTGAGTCACTCTATTTTATACTACGGGTATCGGGTGACTTTTATAAAAGGAATGGATCTCTTTAAAAAGGAATTTAACGTACGTAGTACTTTAGGGTTAACACCCGGATTTTTGACTTAAAATGAAAGTACTTTGAGTTGTGTATAACTTGCCTATGCTTGTTGTTGTGTAACTTGCCTATGCTTGTTGTTGTGTAACTTGCCTATGCTTGTTGTTGGGTAACTTGCCTATGCTTATTGAGATAGTCTTTGTTGTGCAAGAATTGTGTTTCTATTCTACCGCGTCTCTCGATGGAGGGCCGGTTGACTTGTTGAGAACTTACTTGGACGTACCGGCAGTGACGGAAGATTCCACGGGTACGCTTCCATTATTATTATTACATGGGCATGTCTACACCGATGATGTGGACATGTGACCATTATGGTTATTTATGGCGAAGTATCGTGACTTACGGTTGTGATCGGGTGCGTAGCCTGTTTACTTGCCCCGTCGCCTACGTGGCGGTGGATCTGGTATAGGTTATTGCACCGCCACGTGTCGCCTTCGCGAGTCGATTTGGATGGAGCTGTGACTTACGGTTGTGATGCAGTGCGTAGCGATTCACTTGCCCCGCCGCACCACGTGGCAGTGGAGCCGCGAGGCTATTGCACTTGCCGCGTGTCGCCGTGATATGGTTATGCAAGATTATCGTACGGTCGGATCGGTAGTTATACTTGCCCCAGACGGTTTTATTGACACGTAGGACACGGTGTTCACATATACTCCTGGTGTCATTATATCATGATGCCGGCGGTGAGGAAGGAATTCCACGCACGAGTGATGATTTGGAGCGTGAGTCCACGACTTGATATATTGTTTATATGTGTATCTTGTAGTTTGGTTATCATACGTGTCTCGCTTTATATAGACTGCTATGATTTCATTCTGATTTTCTGATTTCACATACTTAGTACTGTTGTAATCGACCTCCTTCGGAGTGCGTTACGCCGCGGTAGAGGTACGTCATTGCCGATCCCCGCTTAGGATCACCTTTCGACGTCTTGGGAAGCTCCGTTCCTGGAGGTTTATCTTTGGTATGTTACCACGATGCTGTAGGTTCTTGTACATTCGAGGTATGGCGGCCTGTCCGTCATAGTTGTTGTATAAATCTTAGAGGTGCAGCATTTGTGGCGGGGTTGTAAGGATTAGAATCGCTCAAATGTCTATACATATATATATGTTGAAAGGCAACCGTTTTGGTTGGCCTATTTTCGTTATCTTGATCCATGTCTATTTAAATGCTTAAGTTTTTATTTATTGGTTTTTCTCTCGATGTTGTATCACTAGGGTGCGGGGTAAGGCACGATCCACGCCCCGAACGGTCGTGACAAAAGTGGTATCGTGAGCGATTAGTCCTCGGAAAGTGTCTGCACCGTGTCAGTAGAGTCTTGATTATCGATGTGTTGTGCGGCACCACATCTATAATCGAGGAGGTTGCAGGACGTTTAGGATTGGTTTCTATTCTTCTCATTACGAGATCGTGCCTTAGAGTGTGTGATAAGTTGGACCCATCCGACGTGCCGTTTCACTGATTATGCCTCCGCGCAAGGCAACCCGCCCGGGCGGCAAGACAGCAGAGGAGGCTGCGAGTAAACGCGCCTCTCTGAGACCACGAGACACGAGCCTCCATCCACCGATGCAGGCGAAGAGATGAGTTACAAGGAGTGGGCCCAGTTAATGGCCAGGGTTGTGGCCAGACTTGAGGATAGGCCGACGCAGCGAGCCCGAAACACGATGGTTCACCCTAGTTCAGATAGTTTGAGGCTACGGGATTTTTTGAGATGTAACCCGCCAGAGTTTTATGGGTCGAGGCCTGAGGATGATCCGCAGGAGTTCATCCGGCAGTTACAGCGGATCATGAGAGTGATCAAGGCATCGGAGACCGAGTCGGTGGTCCTAGGTTCGCATCGGCTGCGTGATACCGCAGTCGACTGGTTTGATTCGTGGGAGCTGTCCCGGGGAGAGAATACACTTCCAGCTGTGTGGAACGAGTTCTCAGAGGCATTTCTTGCACATTTCTTGCCTCCACAGATGAGAAGGGCTCAGGCCGACAGATTTTTGGTATTGCGGCAGAACGGGCGTACGATTCGGGAGTACAATGTGGAGTTCGACTCATTGGCCCGGTACGTCCCCGCGTTAGTAGCTAGTATGGAGGATCGAGTGCACCGATATGTTACAGGGCTCGATGATTACCTAGCAGAGAGTTGTTCGGGTGTAGCTCTTCAGCCGGGCATGGACATTGCCCGCATGCAGGCTTATGCACTTGGATGTGAGGAGCGGAGGAATCGACGGAATGACCGAGATCGTGAAGAGGCGAGCAGGTCCTTTGATGACTTTCGAGACGGACCGCCAGCAGTGAACTAGTTATGTACCTCCGCCCGGACAGAGTGGTCCTCCACGCCGGGACCTTCGGGATATTCAGAGCAGTCGTGGCTCCTGTGTTTGAGATCTTCGGGGAGTAGAAGTGTTCGCCGGATGAGGCCACCCGTATCTCAGTGTGACCATTGTGGTAAAGCCCATGGGAATGTCGATCGGTTTGGGAGATTGCTATACTGCTACGGCCAGGCCATTTGACGAGACTGTCCACCGGGTAGTCTTGGTGGGATAGCACAGACTACTAGATCGATGCGGTTCTTCACCTTCCATAGCTAGGCAGGGATGTACACACACGGCGGGCCACTACAGAGGTCACGGTGGGAGTTCGCTTTTAGCGGTCCTTTGAACCGCCTATTTTCAGGTATATCCTTAACCCTCTAGGGACTTGTATGTATTGTTGTGATGATAATGTGTTAAGTGTTATGATTCGGATAGCTTTGTGCTAAAATGTGATTTAGAAACCTGGTTAGTGAGAAAGGGTAAGCCTGTGGGGTGAGAAAATGATGAACCTTAGAATATTACAGTTGAGACCTTAGATGTAAGGCCGTCTTGAGTACAAGATTTTGCAAGTGATCCTTGTCAGAGTGCATTTTATGCCTAGAATGTATTGTGTGATAAGTCCCTGGGTAGTGTGAAATGGAAGTGGTAGCTTTCATGACCTGTATAGGTAAGATTGTTCCGGATCGGGGAACAAGAGCTTGATGCGTTAAGTAGGTCGGGTTGGGGCCATGTTGCGGGCCAACCCGCGGCCTGTTTCGAGGTAGGGTCAGCTCTGGGTGGTCCCGCCAGGTGGTAGGGTCACGAGGGTGCTAGGCCCAAGTTTAGATGACCATCGTATGAGTTCGTGGATATGTTCGACCAGAAGCGGATCGTGAAGGCCGGGAATAGCCTTAAGGGAGATTGAGGCTAGTAAGAGGACCAAGTTTGGAGGTGGTGACTCCAAAGTTTTGGAAACTAAAGCGATGGCTAAAGTGTGGTACGTATACTAAAAGAGTTCAAGTGTTCGAGAAGGGTACGATGAGTAAGGAAGGAAGAGAACGTGTGTTATTTTGTGGCCAGGTGTAGCATTGGCAACTTGTTAAGAAGAACTTTATCGTTATCCGTCTTGAGAAGGAACATTCGGGACGAATGTTTCTAAGGAGGGGAGAATGTTATTGTCACGACCCGTTCCGGGGCCCGTGACTGGTGCCTTACCCCGGGCACCCTAGTGATACAACATCAGAGTAATCAGCGGAACATAAAACAATAACATGAAACCAATGCAATAAGACAGTGAAATAAGAAGACAAAGTAACCCAAAGCGGTTACCTTCATAATATATAACAATTTGGAGCGATTACATCCCTTTCTACAACTCGCCACAACAAAGATACTGCACTTAAGAATGATACGACAACAATGGCGGACAGGGCCCGCCATACCCCGAATGTAAATACCTACAACGACGAGGACTATACCACGATAAGCCTCGGAGAAACGGAGCTTCCCATACGCTGAATCGTGACCCCGAGAACTAGGATCAACGATCGGTGTACCTCAACTGCGCAGATGAACGCAGCCCGAAGGAGGTCGACAACAGTACCAAGTATGTGAAATCAAAATACTGTAAATGAAATCACAATAGTCTATACAGCAGAGACATGTATGATAACCAAACTACAGTTCACAATAAATAGGCAGTCATGTCAAGTCAGGGACTCACGCCCTCAAAGTCATCACTCAAATGTAACTATGGGTCTCACGCCCATAACATCAATCATGCCCGTGGAATACCTTCCTCACTGACGGCAGTTTATGATATAAAAGCACCAAGAAATACATGAACACCGTGTCCCACGTGTCCTAATAAAACAAGACAGGTAAGTACGAAGGCATAACCGACTACTAACACCTACGCACTAACAGTGGTCATAAATCGTATCATGATATCCGTCTGCCGTCCACATGATCAAAGCCGTCACTCGCCGCAGATGCTCGGATGTGCGCGTCTAGCCCTGGAACTCTCCGTAGCTCCGCATAGGCCAACCTCATAGGCCCGCATGAGGTATTCCTCGCATCGAGGGTAGCTACTCCCCGGCATCGTCCTGGACTCGCAGTCCGCATGGCCACAAAGACCGCATGACCACAAAGGCCGCAAACTAACCCGAACTCCGTAGTTCCGCATGGATCCCCGGACCCGCATGAGGTATTCTCGAATCACGGTCCTGCATCACCGAGTCTACCCCGTCGGAGGCGCTTAACCTCGGAGACAAGTCAAGGTGAGTGGTACAATACCAACATAACGGCTGAGAGTCAAACAACTTTAAGCGCAGTCGAGGGAAAACCCCCTTTACACAAAACATCACAAGATACTAACACACGTAGCATCCTAGCATGTTTACTTATCAAATCAACAAGAAAGTATTACAAGGCTATCACAAACCAACACAATCAAGTTATACACACAAGGTACATTCTAATATATGATTAACAAGATCGGGTATCTATTCCCAAAGTACTTCATACATTATCTTTTAAAAGATACGTTACGTTTACAAAAGTCACACAATACCGTAGTATATGAAAATAGAGTGATTATCTTTTGAAGTAAATCAAAACACTTCTCTTCGTAAAATCAAGTAACAACATTCTTTTCCAAATGTTTCAAGTTTGCCTAATTTCAATTACTCAAGTTTCTCATTTTTCGAAAGGTTTCGTAGTTCATAATTTTAATCACTTAATGATATAATTCTCCTTTAAAAGCAATTTGAGAAACATATGTCTGATACGTGAGTAGGTTATTCTTGTTTATAACAATCTTATTTAAGCAGCCATGATCTAGGAAATGTAACATCATTTTGTCTCATCTTAGTTTCTATGCAGATGGAAGTTTCTACTGGTTTTACTAATACATTATTAGTCAAAACATTTCCCTTTATTAGCGCTGCTGTGGTTTGTTCGATACTTATTCTGATTTCCGAAATCAGTAAAACATTATTGCTTTTAAAATCAAGTACTCATTACTCGCGAATGAGGTTTTACAACATTTTTAACAAAATGTTAATTACCAAGTAAAACAAGTTAAGTCTCTTATCTTTAAGATTAAGCCTCTTAACCTTTAAAATCAGTAAACCATTCTCTTTACCTCTCTTAAAACGTTATACCTAACTTCCCATAAAGCTAGTATAACTCTTCTTTATTATCACACATCAAGTCAGTTACCTTTTAAAACCACAAAGCATTTTACACATGTACGTCTACCATACTACATAGTTATACACATATCATGCTAGAAAAGGTAGGAAGAGGTTCACATACCTCGCGACGATTATCGACTAATAGCAAAACGCTCCAAGTACCTCAAACCGCTTGGCTACTCCTAAGCCAAGTAGATCGCGCCACGCATAGTACTTCCACCTATAAGGCCACAAGGCGCTTATTAACATTTAGGTCTCTTCAGAGAACATTCTACGTAAAATTCGAGCACCTCCCGCAACAACAGAAATCTCCTCCCCATCTGGCCGGCTACCAAGCCAACTGGGGGTTATACGCCTAATCCGACGTGCACAATTCTACCTCACGTAAAAGCTACACAAGTCTCATCAGACATCGTTATACCCCGTAGTTCTAGGGTATGTATGCGAGGACGACGCATGCGAGAATCTGACGTAAAGATTGGAAATGAATAAAGAGGCGATTTTTCCACGGAAAAGTTTCCTTTTTTTGTGAATGAAAAAGGTTCGTTAATGTTAATTGGATTCCCAGATTTGGTATTCGGACTTACGGGAATATTAGAGAATTATGGAATTTTATTTTCGAAATGGTCACGTGGGCCCACGGGTGAAATTTACTGGTTTGTGGGCCCACTTTGTTTTGAGATTTTGGCCATTATGGATATTTTGGAAGATGTTTTTGGGCCAATAGAGGGTGACACGTGTCACCCCGCCAGTGGCTCGCCGAATGGCATTTGTGCACAACACCCTGCTAGAGTCGTTTTTCGACGAAACGCTTTTTCATAACTTCAGGGAAAATTCGGCTATGTCTTTTCTTATTTTTATGGATTTTTCCGAGAGACTAACATTTTGGACCAACGGAGGGCTTACACTTGGCACCCTCTCATCAGGTGGGCGCGCGCCTCGACGATTTGGGAAGGCAAGTGGGAGATATTTTGGTAGATATTTTGTGTGCAAGTTGGCTAGGTACACATGGGTGAATCTTGGCCCTACACTTGCCTAACACTTGGTGTGATCTCGCCATTGGTTGGCCTTGGCTTGGCTATAAATACCCTCTAAGGTCAAGACTTCTTCATCCAAAATGCCTAAGTCTTGAGAGCCTTCCCTCCCTTTTCGAGGCCCCTTGGCGAGAGTTCCCCAGTGGGTAGGCCGAGGGTAGCCACCCCCTCCTGTGGTGTGGCCGTGGGGTACCCCAAGCCTAGTTTGTTTTCATATAATACCCCTCTTGGTAGAAATACTCTCAAAAGTATTGTTATAATGCCCAAATTACCTTAGTCGTATACCTTGTTGTATTCTAAGGTTATACCTATCTGAAAAGCCCGTAAATACTATTATACTTCCCGTACCACAAAACCAAACCCTAGGAAAATCTCCATAGTCCGTTGAGTGTTGTGTAGAAGTTGGTTAGAACTTCTAAGGGTGGTTTAGAGCGGTTGAGCGCCGAGTCGGAGCTAAACGATTGCCCGTGATCGACTTTATACTTGGATAATTATGGGCTTATCGAGGTAAATATCTTGTCCCCTATTGTAATTGGATGTTACATGTTGTAGAAATTATAGTTGAAGTTTACTATGTATATAATCAACATAGCTTGTGGCAATGTCCTTGACTTAAGCTCAAGAATCGAATCAATCGCTTTTACATAGATCGTATTACATGAGACTTGTGTAGTAGTACTGTGAAGTAGAATTGTACCCGTTCGGGTTAGGTGTATAACCCCCGGTTGGCTTCGCAGCCTACCAGAGAGGAGATTTACGCTGTTGCGGGGGGGGGAGGTGCTGCCGAATTTTCTGTAGAATGTTCTACGATGTTAATAAGCGCCTTGTGGCCTTATAGGTTGAAATGCTACGTGTGGAATGATCCACTTGACTTAAGGAGTAGCCGACTGTTGGAGCGTTTTGCTATTAGTCGATACTCCGCGAGGTATGTGAACCTCTTCCTATCTCTCCTAGCATGATATGTGAACTATGTAGTACGGTAGACGATACGTGTTTGATTGTTGTAAAACATAAAGTGTTATAACGCTTTATGGGAAGTTGGTTATAACACTTTATGTAGGTAAGAAAATGGGTTGTGGTTTTCAAAGGTAAATCGATTTGATTATAAGCGACTTGTTATGTGTTAATGAAGAACTTGAAGTATTTCAAAAGGTTTATAAATCATTTTGAAAGAATATGTAGTAATGTATTTTTGAAAACTTAAGAGTTATACTAGCTTTATGGGAAGTTAGGTATAACGCTTAAGAATGTTTTCTTGATTTTGGAAATCGTGGATGTGTATCGACAAACCACCGCAGCGTTAACAAAAGGAAATGTTTTGAATAATTAAGTATGATTAAAACCGAGAAACTTCCATCCGCATAGAAGCTAAGATAAGACAAAATGATATTTCCTAGATCATGGTCTTTGTAATAAGATTGTTATAAATAAGAATAACCTACTTACATGTAAGGCTTATGTTTCTCAATTGGTTAATAAAAGGATTATATTCTTGAATGAATAAGACTATGAACTACTAAAACCTTTTTAAAATAAGAACCGAACATTTGAAATTAGGCAAACTCGAACGCTTGGAAAATAATGTTGTTACTTGATTTTACAAAGGTAAGTGTTTTGGTTTACTTAAAAGACACCACTCTATTTTATACTACGGGTATCAGGTGACTTATGTGATAGGAACGGACCTTTTAAAGATTTAATGTATGAAGCACGTTGGGGTTAGATACTCGAACTTGTTAGTAGAAAGTACCTTGTGTGAACAACTTGATTGTATTGGTTTGTGATAGCCTTGTAATACTTTCTTGTTGATTTGATAAGTAAACATGTTAGGATGCTACTTGTGTTAGTATCTTGTGATTGTTATGTAAGGGGGTCATTCTTTGGCTTACATTATTAAAGGTAAGTCCATCAGATCATATTATATCACCTACCCTCGATCGTATACCGAGGGCTTGCCACCCTTGATGCGTCTATACGCCTACGCGTCCTTGAGACTACGCGAGCGCGGTATGCTCCGTGATCGACCGATCATTCCGGTGTTTAGCCGACGCGGGATTCCTACGCGGTCTCTCGAGGACTATGCGGTCCTCGGCGGGCTATGCGGCCGCGAAGTCCGTGACGGATACCGGTGGTTAGGCCGCCGACGCGGTATACCTCGGGTGGTCTAGACCGTGGATTCGAGAATACCTTACGCGGTCCGCTGACCTATGCGCGAGTGCGAGTTCCAGAATAGACGCCGACATTGATATCGGGCCGATGGCCGCCCGATCTGTGGTGCGGTCTAGAGAGACCTCGTGATACGCCAGGGCATTTGTGGTACTGGGGTCTTAGTAGTCGGCTATGCCTTCGCATTTACCCCGCACGGCCTTATTGTGATGACTTTGGCGTGAGTCCTCGACTTGACATGATCGCTTAGTTGTTGGAATCGTAGTTTGGTTATCATACATGTCTCCCGCTTTATATAGACTACTATGATTTCGATTCTGATACTTTACGCTTTCACATACTTGGTACATGTTAGATCGACCTCCTGGGCCGTTCATGCCGCAGAAAAGGTACACCATCGATGATCCTCGCCTAGGGTCACAGCCAAGATTGGGAAAGCCGTTTCTCGGAAGCTTGTTGGTATAGTCCTGTCGTTGTAGGTATTTACATTCAGGGGTATGGCGGGGCCCTGTCCCGCCATAGTTGTTGCAAATCTTAGAGGTCTGTCGTATCACAAGTGTGTGGTTTGTAACAAGGATTAAATTGTTCTCTTTAAAAGATTGTTTATATATGCCGAAAGGCAAGTTTTCACAGATTATTGTTTTATACTTCTGTTGTCTCATGTTATGTTTTATGTTCCGCTGATTACTCTGATGTTGTATCACTAAGGTGCCCGGGGTAAGGCACGACCACGCCCGGTTTCGGCGTGACAGAGTGGTATCGAGCGATTAATCCTGAAAGTGTCTACAGATCAGATCCAAGAGAGTCTTGATTATCGGGTGTTGTGCACCACACCAATAATCGTGAGGCTATAGGATATTTAGGATTGGTTTCTATTCTTCTCACTCGAGATCGTGCCTTAGAGTGGTTGTAAGTTGGACCCTCCGACGAAATTATTCCTTATCGTTATGCCTCCGCGTAGGCAACCCGCCCAGGAGGGCAAGGCTGCCGAGGAGCCGCGAGTAGAGTTCGAGGGTGGCGAGGGCACAGCCAAATCATTACCTAGGGTAGTGCTTCATTCGGGATTGCGACGCCACTAGCCCCAAGAGTTTAAGCATGGCGACGGCAGTTCCTACTGCGGCCATGATATGTGAACCTTCAGTTCCACGACCGGGAACCGAGAATATAGATTGCAAGAGACAACCTTGTTACTAGCTATGGATTTGGCTACCAGAGAGTATACCGATGTATCGCGAGTCTTGATGACTACCTAAGAGAAGGTTGTGCAAGAGTAATCCTTCAGTTAGGCTTGAGCATGGCCTGTGTACGGGCTTATGCGCAGCAGGCCGAGAAACGTAGAGATCGACGGGTTAACCAAGGACAGCAGAAGAGGGCCAGAGCAGCAGGGTCCTTCGGTAACTTTCAAGGTGAGTATACCTTAAGTGCTATGTTCGATAGCAAAGGTGTTAGTTGTGATTAGAAATCATGGTGGGTTAACCGAGTAAGATTTTGGAGGATAGAGAAAGTGTGAGCCTTAGAGCTTTATACGCAAAGACCTTAGAGGTAAGGCCATCTCGGGTAGAGACGTATGTTTATGTTTGACCCTTATAGGAGTGCATAGTGCACGTGAGCTGTGTTTGGGATAAGTCCCTATGTAGTATGAAATGAAAGAGGGTAGTTGAGCTAAGAAGACCGCTAGGTTTTCGTAACGTGTTTAGTAAGATTGTTCCTTCGGGAGATGGTATTTCGCGCCCGTGCTGGTTGAGGCTACGCATGGGTCAACCCGCCGTAGGTTTGGTGGTGGGCCGTTTGTGGTGGTCCCTCTTTGTGTTAGGGTCATGAGGGTGTTAGGCCCATGTTTAGTTAGCCGTGCAAGTTCGTGGATGCTCGACTGCTGGTCGGGCCGATGGGCAGCTCATCGTGTTCTTCTGGTCGGTCGCTCTCGGCAGTTGTTGATGTTATCTCAAAAGGTTGTGAGGTTGCACGGGTGCCTACCTTCACCTTATGACGATGGAGCCTGTGGTACTACTGCTTTCTCTTCCGGGAGTTTGTACCAGCAGGCTAGAACTCGTGAGTCTCAGACGCATTCGCCTCTGCCGTTGTTTTGATTTCGTGGTAGTGAGGATCGTTGTCTCCGGTTGGGGGAGTGTTTAAGCTACCATTTGTTGTTCGGATGTCGCCTTGTGACGCCTTGTAGGCGTAAATGCAAGTTCGGCCGATTGGTCTGATGTTGGCGTGGTTCGAGATAGTTGGTTCAGGCTTGTTCCAGCAGACTGTGGATAGTGTGAAGCTTGTCTAGAAGAAGTTCGCAGCTCGGAGGAATCGTATGGATAATCGACGACGCCAGAGTTCGTGCCGACGGTCGGTCTTCTGAAAGTACCACCGGATGGTGTGACGAGTTTTGGAAACAGAAGGAACTTAGCCCGAGTTACTTTGGGCCTTTGTGAGTTCATGTGAAGAATAGGCCAGGTTGCCTATATGTTAGCATTTGTCGTCCGACTTAGGAGGAAGGACGTCCGGTCTTTCGTATTGTTATGATCGGGAAAGTATCGAAGATCCATCCAGAATGTCCCCAGTTAATGATGACCACGTTAGAGATAGTAACCCCGAGTTTTGGAACCAAGCCGACGTAACGTGGTAAGAGTTCGAGTGTACGAGATCCTCCGATCGCATGCACCTGGTACCATTTGTCGGGTCGTCGAGCAAGGCTCGCGACAAAGTGACAAAAGTGGTATCTGACTGGAAGTATATTTTGACCCCGGGAAGAGGTATTTGTGGTGATGTAGAGGTGTTTCCTCGTGGACTTAGATGTAAGTTTTGCGCAGGTGTTTCCATGGCCAGGTATGGCAGGATTATTCTCGTAAGTATAGTAGTGAAGACTATATTGACGCACGTTTGTTTTGAGACTTAGAAGGAACATTCGGGACGAATGTTTCTAAGGAGGGGAGAATGTTATACCCGTAGTTCTAGGGTATGTATGCGGGACGCACGTGCGAGAATAATGACGAAAGATTGGAAAGGAAGAAAGAGGCGATTTTTCCACGGAAAAGTTTCCGGTTTTGTGAAGGAAAAGGTTCGTTAATGGGAATTGATTCCCAGTTTGGTATTCTGACTTCCGGAATATTAGAGAATTATGGAATTTTATTTTCGAAATGGTCACGTGGGGCCACGGGTGAAATTTACTGGTTTTGTGGGCCCACTTTGTTTTGAGATTTTGGCCATTATGGATATTTTGGAAGATGTTTTTTTGGGCCAATAGGAGGGTGACACGTGTCACCCCCGCCTGTGGCTCGCCGAATGGCATTTGTGCACAACACCCGGTTAGAGTCGTTTTTCGACGAAACGTTTTTCATAACATGCGAGGGGAAAATTGCGGCTTTGTGTTTTCTTTTTTTTGCGGATTTTTCCGAGAGACGGAACAATTTGGACCAACGAGAGGGCGACACGTGGCACCTCATCAGTGGGCAAGGTGGGCTACCTCGGACGATTTGGGAAGGCAAGTGGGAGATATTTTTGGTAGATATTTTGTGTGCAAGTTGGCTAGGTACACATGGGTGAATCTTGGCCCTACACTTGCCTAACACTTGGTGTGATCTTCGCCATTGGTTGGCCTTGGCTTGGCTATAAATACCCTCTAGGTTGAAGACTTCTTCATCCAAAATGCCTAAGTCTTGAGAGCCTTCCCCTCCCTTCGTGAGGCCCCTTGGCGAGAGTTCCCCCCAGTGGGGTAGCCGAGGAGTAGCCACCCCCTCCTGTGGTGTGGCGTGGGGTACCCCTGCCTAGTTTGTTTTCATATAATACCCTCTTGGTAGAAATACTCTCAAAGTATTGTTATAATGCCCAAATTACCTTAGTCGTATACCTTGTTGTATTCTAAGGTTATACCTATCTGAAAAGCCCGTAAATACTATTATACTTCCGTCAATACAAAACCGAAACCCTAGGAAAATCTCCATAGTCCGTTGGAGTGTTGTGTAGAAGTTGGTTAGAACTTCTAAGGGTGGTTTAGAGCGGGTTGGAGCGCTCGGAGTTGGAGCTAAACGATTGCCCAGGATCGACTTTATACTTGGATAATTATGGGCTTATCGAGGTAAATATCTTGTCCCCCTATTGTAATTGGATGTTACATGTTGTAGGAAATTATAGTTGAAGTTTACTATGTATATAACTGAACATAGCTTGTGGCAATGTCTTTGGACTTAAGCTCAAGAATCGAATCGACTTTTTACATAGATGTATTCATGAGACTTGTGTAGTAGTACTGTGAAGTAGAATTGTACCCGTTCGGGTTAGATGTATAACCCCCCTGGTTGGCTTGGTAGCCGGCCCCGTTAGAGGAGGAGATTTACGCTGTTGCGGGGGGGGGAGGTGCTGCCGAATTTTCTGTAGAATGTTCTACGATGTTAATAAGCGCCTTGTGGCCTTATAGGTTGAAATGCTACGTGTGGAATGATCCACTTGACTTAGGAGTAGCCGACTGTTTGGAGCGTTTTGCTATTAGTCGATACTCGTCGCGAGGTATGTGAACCTCTTCCTATCTCTCCTAGCATGATATGTGTGAACTATGTAGTACGGTGACGACGTGTGTTTGATTGTTGTAAAACATAAAGTGTTATAACGGCTTTATGGGAAGTTGGTTATAACAGCTTTATGTAGGTAAGAAAATGGGTTGTGGTTTTCGAAAGGTAACTGATTTGATTATAACTGACTTGTTATGTGTTAATGAAGAACTTGAAGTATTTCAAAAGGTTTATAAATCATTTTGAAAGAATATGTGTAGTAATGTATTTTTGAAAACTTAAGAGTTATACTAGCTTTATGGGAAGTTAGGTATAACGGCTTAAGAATGTTTTACTGATTTTGGAAATCGGGATGTGTATCGACAAACCACCGCGGCGTTAACAAAGGAAATGTTTTGAATAATTAAGTATGATTAAAACCAGTAGAAACTTCCATCCGCATAAGCTAAGATAAGACAAAATGATATTTCCTAGATCACGGTCATTGTAATAAGATTGTTATAAATAAGAATAACCTACTTACATGTAAGGCTTATGTTTCTCAATTGGTTAATAAAAAGGATTATATTCTTGAATGAATAAGACTATGAACTACGAAACCTTTTAAAATAAGAAATCGAACATTTGAAATTAGGCAAACTCGAACGCTTGGAAAATAATGTTGTTACTTGATTTTACAAAGGTAAGTGTTTTGGTTTATTTAAAAGACAGTCACTCTATTTTATACTACGTATTGTGTGACTTATGTGATAGGAACGGACCTTTTAAAGATTTAATGTATGAAATGCGTTGGGGTTAGATACTCGAACTTGTTAGTAGAAAGTACCTTGTGTGAACAACTTGATTGTATTGGTTTGTGATAGCCTTGTAATACTTTCTTGTTGATTTGATAAGTAAACATGTTAGGATGCTACTTGTGTTAGTATCTTGTGATTGTTATGTAAGGGGTCATTCTTCAGGCTTACATTATTAAAAGGTAAGTCCATCATCATCGTTATTATATCACCTACCCTCGATTGTATACCGGGCTTGCCACCCTTGACGGTCTATACGGCTATGCGGTCCTTGAGACTACGCGAGCGCGGTATGCTCGTGATTGACCGATCATTCCGGTGTTTAGCCCGACGGGGATTCTATGCGGTCTCCGAGGACTATGCGGTCTCGAAGGGCTATGCTGGCCGCTAAGTCCGTGACGGATACCGAGGGTTAGGTCGCTTCGATGCGGTATACCTCGTGGTCTAGGACCGTGATTCGAGGAATACCTTATGCGGGTGCAGTGTGTGACCTATGCGAGTGCGAGAGTTCCAGGAATAGACGCGACATTGATCTGCGGGCCGTGGCGGCCGATCTGTGGTGCGGTCCAGAGACCTCGTGATACGCTTTGTGGCATTTGTGGTACTGGGGTCTTAGTAGTCGGCTATGCCTTCGCACTTACCCTGCGGTCTTATTGTGATGACTTTGAGGCGTGAGTCCCTAACTTGACATGATCGCTTAGTTGTTGTGATCGTAGTTTGGTTATCATACATGTCTCCGCTTTATATAGACTACTATGATTTCAATTCTGATATTACTTTACGCTTTCACATACTTGGTACATGTTATCGACCTCCTTGGGCCGTTCATGCCGCAGAAAAGGTACACGATCGATGATCCTCGCCTTAGGGTCACAGTCAAGATTCGGGAAAGCTTCGCTTCTCCTAAGCTTGCTGGGTGGTATAGTCCCGCCGTTGTAGGTATTTACATTCGTGGGTATGGCGGGGCCTGTCGCCATAGTTGTTGCAAATCTTAAGTCTGTAATCTTTTGTGTGGCGGGGTTTGTAAAAAGGATTAAACTGTTCTCTTTAAAAGATTGTTTATATACGCGAAAAGGCAAGTTTCCAGATTATTGTTTTATACTTACATTGTCTCATGTTATGTTTTATGTTCCGTGATTACTCGATGTTGTATCACTAAGGTGCGGGTAAGGCACGATACGGGCCGGGTTTCGGGCGTGACAAATCAAATCTATGTAATTACGATTCGTACTCTTCTTTCGAAAAGGTTTCTTATTATTCAGGCTTAAGTCAAAAGACATTGCCGATAACTACGTTCGGTTCTATATATAGTATACTTCAACTATATATTCTAACAACATGTAATTTCTAATTACAATAGGACAAGATATTACCTCGATAAGCCCAAAATTATCCTAGTTTAATGTCGCTCCCGAGCAACGCTTAGCTCCAACTCCGTGCGCCCAACCCGCTCCAAACCACCCTTAGAAGTTCTAACCAACTTCTACTTAATACTCCAACCAACTATGGAGATTTTCCTTAGGGTTTGGTTTTGTGGATCAAGGGAAGTATAATAGTATTTCTGGCTTTTCAGATAAGTATAACCTTGGAATACTACAAGGTATAAGGGCCAAGGTATTTTGGGTATAGTAACAATACTTTTGAGAGTATTTCTACCAAGAGGGTATTTATACGAGACAACACCACAGGGGGTGTATACCCTCGGCCTACCACTAGGGGTACTCGCCAAGGGGAGGACTCTCGGCTAAAGCCTCACAAGGGGAGGACGAGAACACCACAAGGGAGGGGAGGATTTCTAAGACTTAGAACATTTTAGGATGAATAAGTCTTCAAAGGAGGGTATTTATAGGTCAAGCAAAGGCCAATCAATGGCCAAGATCATGCCAAGTGCAAGGCAAGTGTAGGTCAAGATTTGGACAAGTGTGTGTGGGTCCCACTTTATCAATCAACACACAAAATATCCTACCAACCCCACTCTCCAAATCGTCCCAAGTCCGCCCTCACGTCCGCAAATGAGAGGGTGCCAAGTGGCGCCTCTTGTTGGTCCAACACGCTTCGTCTCTCGGAAAAATCGGCAAAATTAAAAATGACATAGCCGGAATTTTCCCTTCGCAAGTTGTGTAAAACGTTTCGTCGAAAAACGACTCTAACCGGGTGTTGTGCACAAAAATATTTCGGCCAAGCCACTTTAAAGTCCAAACTTTTCACGCACGCCCCACGCATACCGGAAATACGGTATAACATTCTCCCCTCCTTAGAAACATTCGTCCCGAATGTTCCTTCTAAGTCTCAACACAAACGCGCGCCAGTATAGTCTTCACTACTATACTTACGAGAACAATCCTGCCCACATGGCCACAGAAACACCCGCGCAAATACCTCCATTCAAGTCCACGAGGAAACACCTCTAACATCACCAAAGTAATGATCACATCTATGCTCGTAATACATGCTCGCTTCTTCCTTTACTCGTCGTGATACCACTTTTGTCACTTTGCCGCGAGGTTCTAGTGTCACTCCGGCGACCTAACAAATGGTACCGGCCGTGCGATCCTCGAGGTCATACACTCGAACTCTTACCACATTTCCGATCGCCAGTTTCCATAACTTTCGGGTTACTATCTCTAACGTGGTCATCATTAACTGGGAACACTCTGGATGGATCTCCGATACTTTTCTGCACATAGCAACACGAAAGACCGGACATACTGCCTCCTAAGTCGGACGGCAAATGCTAACATATAGGCAACCTGGCCTATTCTTCACATGAACTCGTGGGCCCAAGTAACTCGGGCTAAGTTCTCTGCTTTCCAAAACTCGTCACACCCAACCCGGGGTGGTACCTTCAAGACCGACCGTCAACTCGAACTCTAAGCGTCGTCGCCGATAATCCGCGATTTCTCGAGTGCCAAAAACCTCTTCTAGATAAGCCTCACCCTATCCACATCTGTTGGAACAAGCTGAACCAACTATCTCAACTGCCAACATCAAACCAATCGACCAAGAACTTACACTTCCGCCGCAAGGCGCCATAAAGCGACATCCGAATCGAAATGGTAGCTACTAAAACACTCCCTCAACAGGAGACAACAATCCTTACAGCTACCCCTGAAATCCACACACTGGCCCGAGGGCGAATACGATACGGAGACTCACCTGAGTTCCTAATCCTGCCTGGTAAAACTTCCAGAAAAAGAAACAGTCGTAACCTGGGCTCCACTGTCTGTCATAAGGTAAAGGTAGGCACCCCGTGCAGCCTTACAACCTTTCTGATATAACGCCTCGCAACATACCACCGAGTACACGGTTTGGACTAAAAGATAAGACGGGCTGACCTCATCGGCCCGACTACTGATTGAACGCATCCACGAACTCGTACGCTGGTTAACTAAACTTGGGCCTAACACCCTCATAACCCTAACACAAAGCGGGACCACCACAAACTGACCCCACCATACAGTCGCGGGTTGACTCGCAACGTGGCCTCAACCCGACCCGGCAACGCGCAAGACACTAGCTCCCCGAACCGGAAAACTCTCACTAATCACGTTACGAAAACCTAGCGGTCTTCTTAGCTCAACTACCCTCTTTCATTCCACACTACTCAGGGACTTATCCCACAAACATAGCTTACGTGCACTATGCACTCCGACAAGGGTCAAACATAAAATACTTCTTTACTCGAGATGGCCTTTCCTCTAAGGTCTCTACGTATAAAGCTCTAAGGCTCACACCTTCTCTATCCCCCAAATCTTACTTGGTTAACTAACCAAGATTTCTAATTACAATTTACACATCGCTATCGAATATAACACTTAAGGTATACTCACCCTATCACACATACTAATCCCAGAGGTTAAAGATCTATCTGCATTTATCGCTTGCTCCCTTAGTCGTTCTAATCAAACTCGCCGTAGGCGATAGCTAAGGAGGTGACGAACTACCCACCGATCCTAAAGGTGAGTCCTCCTACTAGGACACCCATTCGACATGTACGGCCACGCCGGTATCTGAGCACCAACAAAAGACGACGCGTTCCGGGATGGCGTCTGTCACCGCGGAACACCGGGAAAAATCGAATCGGTGGCCGGAACCTACGATGTAGCGTGAACCGGAAGCTCGAGCTCACCAACTCTGCATACCCCGAACGCCCCGAAACCCGCGAGGACCTCTTCCGCGGTGGATGTGCAAATCTAATCTGGTGAGGTGATTCGCCTCGAAAGTTACCAAAGGACCTTGCCGCTCGCCTCTTCTCGCCCGTTAACCCGCTGATCTCTACGCTTTCTTGGCACATTGCGCATAAGCCCGCATACGTGCCATGCTCAAGCCTAATCAAGAATTACTCTTGTACAACCTCTCTTAGATAGTCATCAAGACTCGCAGTACATCGGTATACTCTCCGGTAGCCAAATCCATAGCTAATGTGGTCGCTTTCTGCAATCTAAATTCATCGTTCTCGGTCGTGGAACGAAGGTTCAAATATCATGGCGCAAAGAGGAATCGCCGCCGTAAGCTAAACTCTGGGCCGTGACGAGCATAACTCCCGAATGAAATACCACCCGGTGATGATTGGGCTGTGCCCTCGTAACCTCTGACTTACTCGCGGCTCCTGGTGCCTTGCCCTCTGGGCGGGTTGCCTACGCGGAGGCATAGCGGTAAGGGAAAAAATACGTGAGAGGTCCAACTTACAACACAGCTCTAAGGCACGATCTCAGAGTGAGAAGAATAGAAACCAATTCTAAATATCCTATAGCCTCCGATTATTGGTGTGGTGCACAACACCGATAATCAAGACTTCATCGATACGGTCTGTAGACACTTTCCGAGGATTAACTGCTCTGATACCACTTTGTCACGACCCGAATCTGGGCCCGTGACTGGTGTCTTACCCCGGGCACCCTAGTGATACAACATCAGAGTAACGGAACATAATACAATAACATGAAACCAATGTAATAAGACAGTGAAATAAGACAAAGCAACCCAAAATGGTTACCTTCATAATATATAACAATTTGGAGCGATTACATCCCTTTCTACAACTCGCCTAACAAAGATTATTCTGTACTCTAAGAATGATACGACAACAATGGCGGGACAGGGCCGCCATACCCTGAATGTAAATACCTACAACGACAGGACTATACCATCGATAAGCCTCCGAGAAACGAGCTTCCCATCTGAATCAGGACCCGAGAACTAGGATCAACGGCGGTGTACCTCAACTGCGGCATGAACGCAGCCGAAGGAGGTCGACAACAGTACCAAGTATGGCCAAAATATCGTAAATGAAATCATAAAATTCTATAAAGCAGGAGACATGTAAGATAACAAAACTACAGTTCACAATAAATAGGCAGTCATGTCAAGTCAGGGACTCACGACCTCAAAGTCATCACTCAAATGTAACTATGGGTCTCACGCCCATAACATCAATCATGCCCGTGGAATAC
The DNA here is from genome assembly GCA_029844215.1 of Przewalskia tangutica. Classification (NCBI taxonomy): domain Eukaryota; kingdom Viridiplantae; phylum Streptophyta; class Magnoliopsida; order Solanales; family Solanaceae; genus Przewalskia; species Przewalskia tangutica. The sequence continues at coordinate 241,481 of JAQGDG010000176.1, read as the reverse complement.
CTTCCTCGCCGCAGCTTTATGATATAAAAGCACCAAGAAATACACATGAACACCGTGTCCCACTGTGTCATAATAAAACGATCTGAGGTAAGTACGAAGGCATAACCGACTACTAACACCTACGTACTAACAGGTCATAAATCGTATCATGATATCTGTCTGCACCGTCACATGATCAAAGCCGGTCACTCGCGCGATGTCGGATGTGCACGTCTAGCCTCGAACTCTCCGTAGCTCGCATAGGCCAACCTCATAGGCCCGCATGAGGTATTCTCGCATCGAGGGTAGCTACTCCCAAGATCGCCCCGACTCGCGATCGCATGGCCACAAAGACCGCATGACAACAATGGCCTCAAACTCACCTGTAACTCCCGTAGTTCCGGATGGATCCCCTGGACCCTCATGAGGGATTCTCGAATCATGGTCCTGCATCACCGAGTCTACCCCGCGACGGAGGCGACTTAACCTCCGGAGACAAGTCAAGGTGAGTGGTACAATACCAACATAACGGTGAGAGTCAAACAACTTTAAGCGCAGTCGAGGGAAAACCCCCTTTACACAAAACATCACAAGATACTAACACACGTAGCATCCTAGCATGTTTACTTATCAAATCAACAAGAAAGTATTACAAGGCTATCACAAACCAACACAATCAAGTTATACGCACAAGGTACATTCTAATATATGATTAACAAGATCGGGTATCTATTCCCAAAGTACTTCATACATTATCTTTTAAAAGATACGTTACGTTTACAAAAGTCACACAATACGTAGTATATGAAAATAGAGTGATTATCTTTTGAAGTAGATCAAAACACTTCTCTTCGTAAAATCAAGTAACAACATTCTTTTCCAAATGTTTCAAGTTTGCCTAATTTCAATTACTCAAGTTTCTCATTTTTGAAAGGTTTAGTAGTTCATAATTTTAATCACTTAATGATATAATTCTCCTTTAAAAGCAATTTGAGAAACATATGTCCGATACGTGAGTAGGTTATTCTTGTTTATAACAATCTTATTTAAGCGACCATGATCTAGGAAATGTAACATCATTTTGTCTCATCTTAGTTTCTATGCAGATGGAAGTTTCACTGGTTTTACTAATACATTATTAGTCAAAACATTTCCACTTTATTAAGCCGGCTTGTGGTTTGTTCGATACTTATTCGATTTAGAAATCAGTAAAACATTATTGCTTTTAAAATCAAGTACTCATTACTCGCGAATGAGGTTTTACAACATATTTAACAAAATGTTAATTACCAAGTAAAACAAGTTAAGTCTCTTATCTTTAAGATTAAGCCTCTTAACCTTTAAAATCAGTAAACCATTCTCTTTACCTCTCTTAAAACGTTATACCTAACTTCCCATAAAGCTAGTATAACTCTTCTTTATTATCACACATCAAGTCAGTTACCTTTTAAAACCACAAAGCATTTTACACATGTACGTCTACCGTACTACATAGTTATACACATATCATGCTAGAAAAGGTAGGAAGAGGTTCACATACCTCGCGACGATTATCGACTAATAGCAAAACGCTCCAAGTACCTCAAACCGTCGGCTACTCCTTAAGCCAAGTAGATCGCGCCACGCATAGTACTTCCACCTATAAGGCCACAAGGCGCTTATTAACATTTAGGTCTCTTCGTAGAACATTCTACAGAAAATTCGGCAGCACCTCCCGCATGACATCAGTAAATCTCCTCCTCTATCGGGGCCGGCTACCAAGCCAACCAGGGGGGGGTTATACGTCTAATCCGGACGTGCACAATTCTACCTCACAGAAAAGCTACACAAGTCTACTGTAATACAGTCCTATGTAATTACAGTTCAGTACTCTTCTTTCGAAAAGGTTTCTTATTATTCAGGCTTAAGTCAAAAGACATTGCCGATAACTACGTTCAGTTCTATATATAGTATACTTCAACTATATATTCTAACAACATGTAATTTCCAATTACAATAGGGGACAAGATATTACCTAGATAAGCCCAAAATTATCCTAGTTTAATGTCGCTCCTGAGAAACGTTTAGCTCCAACTCCGTGCGCTCCAACCCGCTCCAAACCACCCTTAGAAGTTCTAACCAACTTCTACTTAATACTCCAACCAACTATGGAGATTTTCCTTAGGGTTTCGGTTTTGTGACTGAAGGGAAGTATAATAGTATTTCTGGGCTTTTCGTATAAGTATAACCTTGGAATACTACAAGGTATAAGGGCCAAGGTATTTTGGGTATAGTAACAATACTTTTGAGAGTATTTCTACCAAGATGGGGGGTATTTATACGAGACAACACCACAAGGGGGTGTATACCCTCGGCCTACCCCACTGGGGTACTCTCGCCAAGGGGAGGGACTCTCGGCTAAATCCTCAAGGAGGACGAGAACACCACAAGGAGGGGAGGATTTCTAAGACTTAGAACATTTTAGGATGAATAAGTCTTCAAGGGAGGGTATTTATAGGTCAAGCAAAGGCCAATCAATGGCCAAGATCATGCCAAGTGCAAGGCAAGTGTAGGGTCAAGATTTGGACAAGTGTGTGTGGGTCCCACTTTATCAATCAACACACAAAATATCCTACCAACCCCACTCTCCAAATCGTCCCAAGTCCGCCCCTCACGTCGCAAATGAGAGGTGCCAGTGGCGCCTCTTGTTGGTCCAACACGTTCGTCTCTGAAAAATCCGCAAAATTAAAAATGACATCGCCGGATTTTTCCCTTCGCAAGTTGTGTAAAACGTTTCGTCGAAAAACGACTCTGACCGGATGTTGTGCACAAAAATATTTCGGCCAAGCCACTTTAAAGTCCAAACTTTTCTACGTACGTCCTTACGTACATACTCTGGAATTACGGGTATATGATTTATACCGTATTTCGGAGTATGCAGGGCACGATAAAATGAAGCCTTAAAGTAGGCATAGGTTCGAAATTTGGGCACAAGTGCGAAAGAATCGTTTTCGACGAACGCTTTACTAAACTGCGAAGGAAAATTCCGCTATGTCATTTTAATTTTTGATTTTTCCGAGATAAACATTTTGGGAGAGGTGACATGTGTCACCCACATTGGAAGCAGTGGGCAAATGCAAGACTATGGCACGTTTTTGTGCCTCGGGTTAGTAGGATATTTGTGCAAGTTGGTGTGGTAGATGGATAAGGTCCACGTGGTTAAAATCTAGCCCTACACTTGCCTTACACTTGGATGAATCTTGGCCATTGGTTGGTCATTTCGACCTATAAATACCCTCTAAGTTGAAGACTATCTTCATCCAAACTTGAGCAATCTTTCTAAGTCTCAAAATACTCCTCCTCTCAAAGCTCGTCCAAATCACCCTCCCCTTGAGTGAGGCTTGGAGAGGGCACTCCCTCAGCCTAGTTGTTTCGTATAATACCTCTTTGTGGTATAGAAATACTCTCCAAGTATTGTTATAATGCCCAAATATTCTAGCCCAAAACCTTTGTAGTATTTCCAAGTACCTATACTAAAGCAGGAAAATACTATTATACTTTCCTCAGCCACTAATGAAACCCTAAGGAAAACCTTCATAGTCGGTTGAAGTGTTTAGTAGAAGTTGCGTAGAACTTCTAAGGGTTGTTTGGGCAGATTGAGCACTTCGGAGTAGGAGCTAACGTTGCTCAGGAGCGACATTAAACTTGGATAGTTTGGGCTCATCGAGGTAAATAATCCTATCCTTCTAGTGTAGTTGGAAATTACATCGTAGTTGAATTGAAATGAATATAAGATTCATAGAGAGTATTGAATCGTAATAGAAGGATATTCTGAATAGACTTGAATCGAAATCACATCAAGAATATTAGAGTTGAAGATTAAAGCAGATTTACGTAGATTTGTATTCTGATGGTGATAACCTTTATTGGTTGAATGTTCTGCAAGTAGCATGGGCTACTTAGAAGGTGGACCAGGCTAGTCGGGTTATAGCCGTTGAGCGTTTTGCTTATAGTCGATAATCGTCGCGAGGTATGTGATTCTTCCTATACTCTTGAGCATGAAGTATTTTAAAAGAATACATATAGTACGGTAGACGTACGTGTGGCAATGTCTTTTGACTTAAGCCTGAATAATATGTATATATTATATGGTAGATGTCGTGTGCTTCGACTATAGTTATGCAATGTCTTTTGACTTAAGCTGAATAATAAGAACCTTGAAATATTTTAAAAGGAATATAGATATAGTACGGTGAGCGCGTGTGTTAGCGAATGTAGTGTTACGGCAATGTCTTTTGACTTAAGCCTGAATAAGAAGAATCTTGAAGTATTTCAAAAGAAATAAGAAACCTTTTTGAAAGAAGAGTAATACTTGGTTTTGAAAACATAAGAGTTATACTAGCTTTATGGGAAGTTAGGTATAACGTCTTAAGAGAGATAAAAAGAATGGTTTACTGATTTTTAGAAGTTAAGAGACTTAATCTTAAAAGATAAGAGACTTGACTCACATTTTTAGGGAGTCAAAAGACATTGCCGTACAACTATAGTCAGTTAGCACACGTACATCTACCATATAATTCAAGTTTCTTATTATTCAGGCTTAAGTCAAAAGACATTGCCGTACAACTACGTTCAGTTAACACACGTACGTCTACCGTACTATATTTATATTCCTTTTAAAATATTCCAAGGTTCTTCTTATTCAGGCTTAAGTCAAAGACATTGCCACACGTACGTCTACCGCACTATATGTATTCTTTTAAAATACTTCATGCTCAAGAGTATAGGAAGAATCACATACCTCGCGACGATTATCGACTATAAGCAAAACGCTCCACGGCTATAACCCGCTGCTTTGGTCCACCTTCTAAGTAGCCCATGCTACTTGCGTAACATTCAACCAATAAAGGTTATCACCATCAGTATATACGGTCTATGTAAGCAGTTTAACTTCTACCTATATTCTTCAAGTGATTTGATTCAAGTCTTTTACGTAATATCCTTCTATTACAGTTCAATTCTCTTCTTATGAATCTTATATTCATTTCTATACTACTATAGTATGTAATTTCCAATTACACTAGAAGGACAGTAGTATTTACCTCGATAAGCCCCAAAATTATCCGAGTTTAATGTCGCTCCTACTCCGAGTGCTCCAATACGCTCCAAACAACCCTTAGAAGTTCTAACCAACTTCTACTTAAATACTTCAACTATCAATGAAGATTTTCCTTAGGGTTTCGTTTAGTGGCTAAAGAAGGTATAATAGTATTTTCTGGGCTTTTGTAAGTGTAACCTTGGGAATACTACAAGGTATTTGGGTCAAGGTATTTGGGCATTATAACAATACTTGGAGAGTATTTCTATACCACAAAAGGGGGTATTTATACGAGACAACTAGGCTAGGGGGGGGTACCCCTCGGCAAGGCTCACTCGAGGGAGACTCTTTGGACGAACTACAAACAAGAGGAGGAGTATTTGAGACTTAGAAAGATTGCTCAATTTAGGATGAAATAACTCTTCAACAAGGGGTATTTATAGGTCAAGAAATGACCAACCAATGGCCAAGATTCATCCAAGTGTAAGGCAAGTGTAGGGCTACATTTAAGCCAAGTGCACCTTATCCATCTACCACAACAACTTGCACAAAATATCCTACCAACTAAAGTCACCCATTTCGTCCAAACCGCCCAATCTCACGTCCAATGTGAGGGTGACACATGTCACCCTCCGTTGGTCCAAAATGTTCGTCTCTCGGAAAAATCCGCAAAATAATAAATGACATAGCCGTATTTTCCCTTCGCAAGTTTAGTAAAACGTTTAGTCGAAAACGACTCCTTTACTGCACTTGTGTACAATTTCAAACTTGCCAAATCTTTAAGGCTCAAATTATATACGCACGCCTCACGCATACTGAAATACGGGTATAACATTCTCCCCTCCTTAGAAACATTCGTCCCGAATGTTCCTTCTCAAGACGGATAATGATAAAGTTCCTCCAGCAAGTTGTCAACGCCACACCTGGCCACGAAATAACACATGCGCGCAAATACTTAAATCCAGGCAAACGAGGAACCACATCTATGATGCAAAACAATACAACCTCTCGCTCTTGGTCCAGGACACTCGCAGCATATTCATTTCTCAAAAATGATTACTCCCATCTTTCAAAGACAAGTTCACTTCCTTCCTACTCGTGCCGGCCCTTCTCGAACACTCGAACTCTTCTAGTATACGTACCACTTGACACTTCACCATCGCTTTTCCAAAACTTTGAGTCACCACCTCCAAACTTGGTCATCTCACTAGCTTCGCTTTAAGGCCATTCCTACTTCACGAACCGATTTTGGTCGAACGCATCCACGAACTTATACGATGGTTATCTAAACTTGGGCCTAGCACCCTCGTGACCCTACCACCTGGCGGGACCACCCAGAGCTGATCCTACCTCTAAACAGGCCGCGGGTTGGCCCTCAGCATGGCCCCAACCCGACCTACTTAATGCATCACGCTCTTGTTCCCCGCTCCGGAACAATCTTACCTCTACAGGTCATGAAAGCTACCACTTCCATTTCACACTACCCAGGGACTTATCACACAATACATTCTAGGCATAAATGCTCTCCAAGGATTACTTGCAAAATCTGTACTCAAGACGGCGCTACATCTAAGGTCTCAATTGTAATATTCTAGGGTTCATCATTTCCTCACCCCCAGGCTTACCCGTTTACACTAACCAGGTTTCTAAATCACATTTTAGCACAAGCTATCCGAACATAACACTTAACACATTATCATAACATATTGATATACAAGTCTCTAGAGGGTTAAGGATATACCTGTCTCTACCGCTTTTCTAATCACGGTCACATCTGCAGGCGCATAGCTAGTGAAGGCGATGAACCACCCATCGATCCCGAAGGTGAGTCGTAACATTCGTGCTACCCTTGGTGGACGATTCCGCAAAATGGCCTGCCGCCGCAAAAATAACAAGCTCCCTTGGCACCACGACATTCCCCAAAATGCGGTCTACCACATCGACCACACCGAGGTAGGGGTGACTGCACCTGGCCAACACCCCTTCTCCCCTGGAAACTTGAACCCATGGAGCTCTGACCTGCTCCTAAATACTCTGGATGCCCTGAAGGTTGTGGAGGACCACTCTGCACTGGTGGAGGTACAAAACTAGGCTGCTGCTGAGGCGGTCCGCCTCGAAAGTCACCAGGACCTCGCATTGCGCCTCTTCACGATCTCGGCCATTCCGTCGATTTCTCGCCTCACATCCAGTGCATAAGCTGCGTGCTGGCAATGTCCATGCCCTACCGAAAGGCTACACCAACAACTCTCGCTAGGTAATCATCAAGCCCGTAATATATCGGTGCACTCGATCCTCCATATTAGCTACTAACGCGGGAACATACCGCCAATGAGTCGAACTCCACATTGTACTCCCGAATCAGACGGGTTCGCCTCAGCATCAAAAATCTGCCGGCGAGCCCTCTCATCTGTGGAGGCAAGAAATGTGCTGGGAAGGCCCGAAAACTCGCCCCAACGGCGGAAGTGCATTCTCTCGGGACAGCTCACGAATCAAACGATCGGCTGCGGTATCACGCGCGGCCGTCAACCTAAGACCACCGACTCGGTCTCCGAAGCCTTGATCACTCTCATGATCCGTCAGAATCGCTTCGGATGAACTCGCGGATCATCTCGTGCCTCAACAGTAGAACTCGCGGGCTACATCTCAGAAAGTCTTGTAGCCTCAAACTATCCGATCTAGGGTGAACTACTGGCGCCATCGGAACTGCGTCCGGCTATCCTCATATCGGCCACGACCACGGCGATGCGCCATCTCCTTGTAACCCATCTCTTACGCCGGACCGTGGGGTGGAGGCTCAGTACCGTAGTCTCGGCCCACTGCCGCGGCTCTAAACTCTTTGGCTGGCGGCGTCGCAAAACTTCGCCGTCGGAAGCATCTCAGTCTTGGATCGGGCTGCGCCTCGTACTCCTCAGTATCCCACTAATAGCTCCTCATTCGCCTTGCCCTCGGGCTGGGTTGCTACGCGGAGGCATCGGTAAAGGAAAGGAATACGTCGAGAGGGTCCAACTTATCACAGCTCTAAGGCACGATCTCGGAATGAGAAGAAATGGAAACCAATCCTAAATGTCCTGCGACCTCACGATTATAGATGTGGTGCAAAACACACCGATAATCAAGACTACTAGACACGGTCTGTAGACACTTTCAAGATTAAGCGCTCGATACCACTGCCACGACCGGTTCAGGGCGTGGAGTGCCTTACCCGCACCCAGTAGCCATACATCAGTAATCACGAACATAAAAATAAAACATGAAACAAGCGTAAAATGAGACACATTTTATCGAGAGAAAATCGCCTTGCGTATATATAAAACTAAAACTTGAGCAGTTTAATCCTTTTTACAACCCCGCCCACAACAAGGATTACTGACCTAAGATTTACAACAACTATGGGGACGGGGCCGCCATACAGAATGTACAAGAACCTACAACTCGGGAACACATACCAAAAGATAAGCCTCAGGAAGGAGCTTCCGTCTGAAGGTGATCCTAAGCGGGGATCGACGACGATGTACTTACTGCGGCGTGAACGCGGCCCGAAGGAGTCGATAACAGTACCAAGTATGTGGCGAAAATCTGCGCTTAAATCATAACAGTCTATATAAAGCAGGAGACATGTATGATAACCAAAATACAGTTCACGATAAACAAGCAGTCATGTAAGTCAGGGACTCACGCCCTCAAAGTTGTCACTAAAATATAACTATGGGTCTCACGCCCACAACATCAATCATGTTCGCATCATGGCCACATGCCCCCGGAATTCTGCATCGGTGCAGACATGTCCATGATGCAACAATAATAACAATGCCGCATGGCCACATGCCCCCGGAATTCTGCATCGGTGCAGACATGTCCATGTAACATCAACAACAATATATCGGGTAATCAACCTGCGCGCCACATGCCCCGCGTCGTCTGCATCGGTGTAGACATGTCCATGTAAGTTCTCAACAAGTCAACGCCCTCCAACGAGGCGGTAGTATAAACACAATTCTACAACAAAGGCTATCACAACAAGCATAGGCAAGTTACACAACAACAAGCATAGGCAAGTTATACACAACTCGAGGTACTTCCATTTTATATCAAAGTCGGGTTTTAACCTAAAAGTACTAAACGTTAAATTCCTTTTAAAGAGATCCATTCCTTTTATAGAAGTCACCCAATACGTAGTATAAAATAGAGTGACTCACATTTTTAGCAAACCAAAACACTTCTCTTATTAAAGCCAAGTTATCACATTAAAACCAATGATAAAACCCTTCTTTTGTTTTCATAAAGTCGTTATAACTAACTTCCCATAAGGCTGTTATAACACTTTTTGTTTTAAACCAATTTAAGACATAACAATGCCTTTCTTTTTCCTAAAGTTCCAGTTTGCCTAATTCCAATTTCTCAAGTCTCTTTTTAGAAAAGTTTCATAGTTCAATGTCTTAATCTCTTTTAAAATAATTGAATAACATATGCCATATGTGTGAGTAGTTTATTTTATAACCATCTTTATTAAAGCAGCCATGATCTAGGAAATGTAATATCATTTTGTCTCATCTTAGCTTCTATGCAGATGGAGGTTTCTACTGGTTTTAATAATACTTCATTATTCATTACATTTTCCTTTATTAACGTTGCAGTGGTTTGTCGATACTCATTCTGATTTCCGAAATCAGTAAAACGTTATTCCTTTTAAAAACCAAGTACTCATTACTCACGAATGAGGTTTCACACAAACATCCATATTAAGTCAAGTCTCTTATCTTTTAAGATTAAGTCTCTTAACTTCTAAATCAGTCAACCATTATTTTTATCTCTCTTAAGACGTTATACCTAACTTTCCATAAAGCTAGTATAACTCTTATGTTCTCAGAACCAAGTATTACTCTTCTTTCAAAAAGGTTCTTAACTCATTACTTCAAGTTTCTTATTATTCAGGCTTAAGTCAAAAGACATTGCATAACCTACGTTCGATTAACACGCGTCATGCAGTACTATATTTATATTCCTTTTAAAATATTCCAAGGTTCTTCTTATTCAGGCTTAAGTCAAAGACATTGCCACACGTACGTCTACCGCACTATATGTATTCTTTTAAAATACTTCATGCTCAAGAGTATAGGAAGAATCACATACCTCGCGACGATTATCGACTATAAGCAAAACGCTCCACGGCTATAACCCGGCTAGCCTGGTCCACCTTCTAAGTAGCCCATGCTACTTGCAGAACATTCAACCAATAAAGGTTATCGACCATCGTATATACGATCCTATGTAAATCTGCTTTAACTTCTACCTATATTCTTCTGAAGTGATTTCAGTTCAAGTCTTTTCTATAATATCCTTCTATTACAGTTCAATTCTCTTCTTATGAATCTTATATTCATTTCTATACTACTATAGTATGTAATTTCCAATTACACTAGAAGGACATTAGTATTTACCTCGATAAGCCCCAAAATTATCCGAGTTTAATGTCGCTCCTACTCCGAGTGCTCCAATACGCTCCAAACAACCCTTAGAAGTTCTAACCAACTTCTACTTAAATACTTCAACTATCAATGAAGATTTTCCTTAGGGTTTCGTTTAGTGGCTAAAGAAGGTATAATAGTATTTTCTCGGCTTTTGTAAGTGTAACCTTGGGAATACTACAAGGTATTTGGGCCAAGGTATTTGGGCATTATAACAATACTTGGAGAGTATTTCTATACCACAAAAGGGGGTATTTATACGAGACAACTAGGCTGGGGGTACCCTACTGGACACCACAGGGGAGGGGTGGCTCTCGGCCAAGGCTCACTCAAGGGGAGAGACTCTTTGGACGAACTACAAACAAGAGGGAGGGAGTATTTGAGACTTAGAAAGATTGCTCAATTTAGGATGAAATAACTCTTCAACAAGGGGGGTATTTATAGGTCAGAAATGACCAACCAATGGCCAAGATTCATCCAAGTGTAAGGCAAGTGTAGGGCTAGATTTAAGCCAAGTGCACCTTATCCATCTACCACAACAACTTGCACAAAATATCCTACCAACTAAAGTCACCCATTTCGCCCAAACCGCCTAATCTCACGTCGATGTGAGGTGACATGTCGCCTCCCGTTGGTCCAAAATGTTTCGTCTCTCGGAAAAATCCGCAAAATAATAAATGACATAGCCGTATTTTTCCTTCGCAGAAGTTTAGTAAAGCGCCGTCGAAAAACGACTCCTTTCGGCACTTGTGTACAATTTCGAAACTTGCCAAATCTTTAAGGCTCAAATTATATACGTACGTCCTTACGTACATACTCTGGAAATACGGGGTATAACACTACAGTTCACAATAAATAGGCAGTCATGTCAAGTCAGGGACTCACGCCCTCAAAGTCATCACTCAAATGTAACTATGGGTCTCACGCCCATAACATCAATCATGCCCGTGGAATACCTTCGCCAGCTGCCGGCGATCATGATATAAAAGCACCAAGTAATACATGAACACGGTCCCACGTGTCATCATAAAACCGTGCGGGGTAAGTACGAAGGCATAGCCGACTACTAAAACCCAGTACAAACAAGGTCATCGCGGTATCATGAGATGCTGCACTCGATCATGATCAAAGTTGGCCACTGCGCGGTAACTAATGTGCGCGTCTAGCCACGGAACTTCCGCGACTCGCATAAGCCACTCCGATGGCCCGCGTGAGGTATTCCCGCGTCGAGGGTAGCTACTCCCGGCATCCGCACGACTTCGCGATCCGCGTAGCCACATGCACCGCGTGACCATAAAGCGCCGCACACTAACACGAGCTCCGCGACTCGCGTAGGCCCGGGACCGCGTGAGGTATTCTCGAATCATAGGTCACACAGACCGCTGAGTCTACCCCGCATCGAGGCGACTTAACCTCGGGATGATGTCAAGGTGAGTGGTACAATACTAACATAACGGTGATAGTTAAACAACTTAGCGTCGAGGAAAACCCCTTTACACAAACATCACAAGATAATAACACACGTAGCATCCTGTTGTTATACCCCGTAGTTCTAGGGTATGTATGCGAGGGCGTGCGTGCGAATCTGACGAAAGATTGGAAAGGAAGAAAGAGGCGATTTTCCACGGAAAAGTTTAGGTTTTGTGAAGGAAAAAGGTTCGTTAATGGGATTGGATTCCCAGATTTGGTATTCGGACTTCACGGAATATTAGAGAATTATGGAATTTTATTTTGAAAATGGTCACGTGGGGCCACGGGAGAAATTCTGTTTTGTGGGGCCACTTTGTTTTGAGATTTTGGCCATTATGGATATTTTGGAAGATGTTTTATTTTGGGCGATAGGAGGGTGACACGTGTCACCCCGCCTAGGTGGCTTGGCGAATGGCATTTGTGCACAACACCGGTTAGAGTCGTTTTTCGAAACATTTTCATAACTTGCGAGGAAAATTCGGCTATGTCTTTTCTTATTTTGCGGATTTTTCCGAGAGGCGGAACATTTTGGACCAACGAGAGGCGACACTTGGCACCTCTCGTTGGTGGGCAAGGTGGCGGCGGACGATTTGGGAAGGCAAGTGGGAGATATTTTTGGTAGATATTTTGTGTGCAAGTTGGCTAGGTACATGGGTGAATCTTGGCCCTACTTGCCTAACACTTGGTGTAATCTTGGCCATTGGTTGGCTTTCACTTGACTATAAATACCACGCTGAAGACTAATTCGTTCACAAAATTGCCTAAGTCTTGAAAGCTTCCTTCCCCCTTTGTGTAGTGTCTTGGCGAGAGCCCTCTCTCCCCCTTGGCCGAGAGTCCCCACAGTGGGGTAGTAGAGGGTAGACACCACTCCTAGAGTTGCTAGTAGTGGGGTACCCACTGCCTAGGTTGTTTTAAATATAATACCCTTGTTGTGGTATAGAAATACTCTCCTAGTATTGTTATAATGTCCAAATTACCTTAGCCGTATACCTTGTGGTATTCTAAGGTTATACCTATCTGAAAAGCCGAAATACTATTATACTTCCTCGATCCTGGCAAAACCGAAACCTAGGAAAATCTCCATAGTCCGTTGGAGTATTGTGAAGAAGTTGGTTAGAACTTCTAAGGGTGGTTTAGAGCGGGTTGGGCGCTCGGAGTTGAGCTAAGCGATTGCCGGGATCGACTTTATATTTGGATAATTATGGGCTTAGCGAGGTAAATATCTTGTCCCTTTTGTAATTGGATATTACATGTCGTTAGATTATATAGTTGAAGTATACTATATATATATAATCGAACATAGCTTGTGTGATGTCCTTGGACTTAAGCACAAGAAGCCCAAAGCTGTTTTTACATAGGGTGTATTACGATAGACTTGTGTAGTAATCTTGTGGAGTAGAATTGTACCGTTCGGGTTAGATGTATAATCCACTGGTTGGCTTGATAGCGGCCCAGATAGAGGAGGAGATTTCTGTTGTTGCGGGAGAGTCTTGTCGAATTTTCGGTAGAATGTTCTACGATAAGATCTAGATGTTAATAAAGCGCCTTGTGGCCTTATAGGTTGAAGTACTACGTGTGGCGCGTTCTACTTGGCAGGAGTAGCCGAGCGGCTTGAGGTACTCGGAGCATTTTGCTATTAGTCGATAATCGTCGCGAGGTATGTGAACCTCTTCCTATCTCTTCTAGCATGATATGTTTGAACTATGTAGTGCGGTGAGCGTACGTGTGCTAAATGTATTCGATGGGTTTAAAACATAAAGTGTTATAACGGCTTTATGGGAAGTTGGTTATAACGACTTTATGTAGATAAGAAAACACTTTGTGGTTTTAAAGGTAAATGATTTGTTTATAAGCGGCTTGATGTGTGATTATAAAGAACTTGAAGTATTTCAAAAGATTTACAAATCGTTTTGAAAGAGAAGTAATACTTGGTTTTGAGAACTTAAGAGTTATACTAGCTTTATGGGAAGTTAGGTATAGCGGCAGAAACGTTTCTTGATTTTGGAAATCGGGATGTATATCGACAAACCACCTGCGGCGTTAATAAAAGGAAATGTTTTGAATAATTAAGTATTATTAAAACCGGTAGAAACTTCCATCTGCATAGAAGCTAAGATGAGACAAAATGATATTTCCTAGATCATGGTCTTTGTAATAAGATTGTTATAAACAAGAATAACCTACTTACATGTAAGGCTTATGTTTCTCGATTGGTTAATAAAAGGATTATATTCTTGAATGAATAAGACTATGAACTACGAAACCTTTTAAAATAAGAAAGCTGGAACATTTGAAATTAGGCAAACTCGAGCGTTTGGAAGATAATGTTGTTACTTGATTTTACAAAGGTAAGTGTTTTGGTTTACTTAAAAACGATCGCTCTATTTTTATACTACGGGTATTGTGTGACTTATGTGATAGGAGCAGATCTTTTAAAGATTTAATGTATGAAATGCGTTGGGGTTAGATACTCGAACTTGTTAGTAGAAAGTACCTTGTGTGAACAACTTGATTGTATTGGTTTGTGATAGCCTTGTAATACTTTCTTGTTGATTTGATAAGTAAACATGTTAGGATCTTTACTTGTGTTAGTATCTTGTGATTGTTATGTAAGGGGTCATTCTTGCTGTGCTTACATTGTTAAAAGGTAAGTCCATTGTCTTTGTTATTATATCACCTACCCGCTTGTGTATCACAGGGCTTGCCACCCTTGATGCGGTCTATCGGCTATCACGGTCCTTGAGACTATCGCGGGCTGCGGTAGGCTCGAGGATTGGTGATCATTCGGGTGTTTAGCACGATGCGGAAATTCCTATCACGGTCTACGAGGACTATGCGGTCCTTGAAGGGCTATGCGAGTGCGGAAGTCGGGGCGGATCCGAGGGTTAGGCGCCGATGCGAGGTATACCTCGGGTGGTCTAGGACCGGATTCGAGAATACCTTATGCGGGTGCGTGTGTGACCTATGCGGGGCGAGAGTTCGGGAATAGCGCGCATTGATCTGCGGGCGGTGGCGGCCGATCACGTGGTGCGGTCTAGAGAGACCTCGTGATACGATTTGTGGCATTTGTGGTGCGGGGTCTTAGTAGTCGGCTATGCCTTCGTACTTACCGTGCGGTCTTATTGTGATGACTTTGAGGCGTGAGTCACGACTTGACATGATTGCTTAGTTGTTGTGAGCGTAGTTTGGTTATCATACATGTCTCTGCTTTATATAGACTACTATGATTTGATTCTGATATTACTTCTGATTTCACATCGCGGTACATGTTATCTTGACCTCGCCGAGAAGTGCGTTCATCTGCATGAGTTGAGGTGCATCGATCGTTGATCCTAGCTCTCGGTCACGATTCGGCGTTTGGGAAGCTCCGTTTCTCGGAGCTTATCGATGGTATAGTCCTGTCGTAGTAAGTGTTTACATTCGGGGTTTGGCGGGCCACGTCCGCCATTGTGTCGTATCATTCTTAAGTGCAGTAATCTTGTTGTGGCGGGGTTGGTAAAAAGGATTAAAACATTCATTTGTAAAAGAGTTGATGGTTATATATATGCAAGCGCAAGTTTTCTGATTATTGCTTTATATTTACTGTTATCTCATGTTGTTGTTTATGTTCGTGATTACTCGATGTTGTGTCACTAGGGTGCGGGGTAAGGCACGATCACGCGGGCGATTTGGTCGTGACAAAAGTGGTATCGAGCGATTAATCCTCGGAAAGTGTCTGAGCGTATCGATGGAGTCTTGATTATCGGGTGTTGTGCGCCACGATAATCGAGGCTATAGGATATTTAGGATTGGTTTTGTTATACCGTATTTTCGGTATGCGTGGGGCGTGCGTGAAAATTTTGAAGTGTAAAGTGGCTTGGCGAATTATTTTATTCTGACACGTTTAGAGTCGTTTTCGGCGAAGCGTTTTCCACGACTTCGTAGGGAATTTCGGCTATGTCATTTATAATTTTGCGGATTTTTAGAGGCGTAACATTTTAGACCAACAAGAGGCGACACTTGTCACCTACAATTAGTGAAGGTTGGCGGACGAGAAGGTGGTGGTTGGCACGTTTTTGTGTTGAATTTGTGGTCAAGGAGTTGGTAGGATATTTTGGGTAGATGGATAAGGTTGCACATGGCTATCTTGGCCTTACACTTGCCTAACACTTGGAAGAATCTTGGCCATTGGTTGGCCATTTCTTGACCTATAAATACCACTTCTAACTTGATGAATTTCTTCATCCAAAAATTGCCTAAGTCTTGAAATCCTCCCCTCCCCTCTTGAAGAGTTCTCGTCCTAGAGCCTCTACCCCCCCCCTTGAGAAGCTTTGGCCGAGAGCCACCCCCTCCCCCCTTTGTGGTGCTGGCCGTGGGGTACCCCACTAGCCTAGTTGTTTAGTATAAATACCCTTGTTGTGGTATAGAAATACTCTCTAGTGTTGTTATAATGTCCAAATACCTTGGCCCAAATACCTTGTAGTATTCCCAAGGTTACACTTATACAAGCCAGAAAATACCGTTATACTTTCCCTCGGTCACTAAAGCGAAACCACTAAGGAAATCTTCACCCGTTGTTGAAGTTGTAAGTAGAAGTTAGTTAGAACTTCTAAGGGTAGTTTGGAGGCGGGTTGGAGCGCCGGAGTTGGAGCTAAACCTTGCTCGGTAGCGACATTACACTCGGATAATTTTGGGCTTATCGAGGTAAACACTCATCGTTCTTCTATTGTAATTGGAAATTACGGGTTGTTAGAATATATAGTTGAAGTATACTATATATAGAACTATACTTAATCTTGTGGCAATGTCTTTTGACTTAAGCTGAAGAATTAAGAATGAAGGCTGTAATTACATGGGGTGTATTCTGATAGACTTGTGTAGTATTTACGTAGTAGAATTGTACACGTCAGGTTAGGCGTGTAAAACCCAGGTTGGCTTGATGGCGGCCTCGATGAAGGAGATTCTGTTGTGGGGAGAATCTTTGCGAATTTACGTAGAATATTCTACGTTGTGGTCTAGATGATAATAGGCGCCTTGTGGCCTTATAGGTTGAAGTACCTACGTGTGGCGCGATTTACTTGGCAAGGAGTAGCCAGATTGTTTGGAGCGTTTTGCTATTAGTCGATGCTCGTCGCGAGGTATGTGAACCTCTTCTATCTCTTCTAGCATGATATGTGTGAACTATGTAGTGCGGTGAGCGTCATGTGCTAAATGTATTTGATTGGTTTGAAACATAAAGGGTTATAACGGCTTTATGGGAAGTTGGTTATATGACTTTATGTAGGTAAGAAAATACTTTGTGGTTTTAAAAGGTAATTGATGTGAATTATAACCGACTTGTTATAATAAAGAACTTGATGTATTTCAAAAGATTTATAAATCGTTTTGAAAGAAAGAGTAACACGTGGTTTTAAAGGTTTTAAAAGAGTTATACTAGCTTTATGGGAGTTAGGTATAATGTCTTAAGAGGTAAAGTAAATGGTTTACTGATGTTAGAAGTTAAGAGACTTGATCTTATAAGATAAGAGACTTAACTTATTTGTTTTAAATGTGAATGTTTGTGTGAAACCTCATTCGTGAGTAATGAGTACTTGGTTTTATTTAATGGGATAATGTTTCTTGATTTGGAAATCGGAATGTGTATCGACAGGACCAACTGCAGCGTTAATAAAGGAAAATGTATTGAATAATGATGTATCGTATTAAAACGGTAGAAACCTCCATCTGCATAGAAACTAAGATGAGACAAAATGATATTACATTTTCTAGATCATGGGCTTTGTAAAAAGAATGTTGTAAACAAGAATAACCTACTCTCACGTAAGACATATATTACTCAATTGTTCTAAAAGGAATCAGTGATTAAGTTTATGAACTATGAAACCATTTGAAAATGAGAAGCTTGAGTAATTGAAACTAGGCAACCTGGAACTTAGGAAAGAATATTGTTACTTGATTTTGAAAAGGAATGTGGGTTGGTCATCCTAATACTACGGTGTCGGGTGACTTTTATAAAAATAATGGATCTCTTTTAAAAGAACTTAACGTATGTAGTACTTTGGGGTTAAAACCGGACTTTGGCATAAAATGAAAGTACTTTGAGTTGTGTGATACTTGCCTATGCTTGTTGTTGTGAAACTTGCCTATGCTTGTTATTGTGAAGCGTGCTATGCTTGTTGTGATAGCCTTTGTTGTGCAAAGCGTTGTATTTACGTGTTATCGGCGTCTCGATGGAGGTCGGTTGGTAGTTGAGAACTTACTTGGGCGTGTCGGCATTGTGGAGAAATTCCGCAGATGCGTTCACGTTGATAGTATTATTGTTGTTGTCGCTTTGGACATCACGACCGATCGTGGCGCGCGGGTATGTTTCCATTTGATTATCGTCTTGTGATTTCCTTTTGGACATCACCGTCGTCGTGGCGCAGCAGTATCGTCCATTTGGAATCTTGTCTATTGTTTCCCTTTGGACATCTTGACCGTCGCGTAGCGCCGCAGTATCGTCCATTTGGAATGTTGCCTTATTGTTTCCCTTTGGACATCACGACCGTCGTAGCGCCGCAGTATCGTCCATTTGGAATGTTGCCTTATTGTTTCCACTTTGGACATCACGACCCGTCGTAGCGCACGCAGTATCGTCCATTTGGATTGTTATCTTGTTTATTATTGTTGCATCATGGACATATCTACCGTCTGATATTCGGCGTCGGCCGTGATGCGAACATGATGGATGTTGTGGGCGTGAGACCCGTAGTTATATTTGAGTGGTGACTTTGTGGCGTGAGTCCACGACTTGGCTATACATGTTGTGGCGTAGTTTGGTTATCATACATGTCTCTGCTTTATATAGACTAGTATGATTTCATTTCTGATATTTCTGATTTCACATACTTGGTACTGTTATCTTGACCTCCTTGAGGCTGCGTTCATCTGCGAGTAAAGTCGTCATCGTCGATCCCCATTTATAGGATCACATTCGTGTTGGGAAGCTCCGTTTCTCGGAGGCTTATCTTATTGGTATGTGTTCCACGAGTTGTAGGTTCTTGTACATTCGGGGTATGGCGGGGCCACTGTCCGTCATAGTTGTTGTAAATCTTAAGTGCATGCAGAAGCCATTTGTGGCGGGGTTTGTAAAAGGATAAGCTGTTCGGGTATTTATGTATATATGATGAAGGCAACTGTTTTGGTTGCTTTGTTTATTTATCATGTCTCTCATTTCATGTTTAAAGTTTTTATTTATTTGGTTTTCTACGATGTTGTATCGCTAGGGTGCCGGGTAAGGCACGATGTGGGCCGAGTTCGGGCGTTACAAAAGTGGTATCGAGCGATTAATCCTCGGAAAGTGTCTGACCGTGTCTAGTAGAGTCTTGATTATCGGTGTGTTGTGCGCACATCTATAATCGGAGGCTATAGGACATTTAGGATTAGTTTCCATTCTTCTCATTACGAGATCGTGCCTTAGAGGCGTGTTGTAAGTTGGACCCTACAGCGTGTTCGTTTTACGATTATGCCTCGCGAAAGCAACCAGGGCGAAGAGGCAAAGCGTAGAGGCTGCTAGTAGGATTGAGAAATGCAGCGCGAGCGATCGATACGAGTAGTGCTTGACGGCGAGTTTTGCGGCGCGCTTGGCTTCAGTGATTTAGAGCGCGGCGATGGCTGCGAGACTCTGATACTGAGCCTCGGTCGCGATGCAGGCGGGAGATGGGTCGCGAGATGGCGATTATTAGCGAGGTTGTGGCGAGATATGAGAGATAATTTGGGCCTTGGCCGATTCGATTCAGCGGCTTGTAGTGCGCGGCGAGCAGTTTGAGGCTACGGGATTTCCTTAGTTGTAGCCCTTTGAGTTTCTGGTCGGCGGAGGATGATCCGCGAGGAGTTCATCCGTCGATTCTGAAGAGATCGTGCGGGTGATCAAGCTTGAGATCGAGTCTGTGACATTTGGTTCGCGTCGGCTGCGTGACACCGCGATCGATTGGTTTGACTTCGTGGGAGCTTTCGGGAGAGCATGCACTTTCGGCCGTTTGGGGCGAGTTTTGAGGGCCTTCTGGCACATTTCTTGCCTCGCAAATGAGGAGGGCTCGGGTAAGCGATTTTTGATGTTGAGGCGAGCGAGCGTCTGATTCGGGAGTACAATGTGAGTTCGACTCATTGGCGGTATGTTCCGCGTTAGTAGCTAGTATGGAGGATCGAGTGCACCGATATATTCTGAGGCTCGATGATTACCTAGCGAAGAGTTGTTGGGTGTTTCTCTTGGTAGGGCATGGACATTGCCGCATTCGAGCTCATGCGCTTGGAGTGCGAGGCGCGTAAATCGGCAGGTGGACGGCTTTCGAGAAGAAGGCCAAGGCGGATATTTTGGCGACTTTAGCGCGCGCCTGGCAGCCAGACTAGTTATGTACCTCCACCGTCTTGAGGAAGCGGTCGGGGCTCGAGGTTCAGATTTTCGGGAGAAGCGGTGTTAACGGTGAAGCCACCTACCTCGTTGTGGCCGTTGTGGTAGACTCCATTTTGGAAGTGTCGTGCTAGATTGGGAGTTTGTTTGCATGCGGCCAGCGGGGCCATTTGCGAGCTGTCCGACCAAGGGAGCGCGGATGTTACGACTTCGGCCTTCGGATCGGTGTGGTTCATCGCCTTCTACGATTATAAGCCTGCGGTGAGCCTATGATTAGAGAGGCGGTAGCGGTATATCCTAACCTACAGAGTTTTGGTATGCTTGTTATGATGATCTCTTTATTGTGTGCTATATGCGGATAGCATTGTGATATGTGTGAGTTAGAATACATGGTTAGTTGGGAGGTTACGTATGGGGCATGGGTAGTGTGAGATGGAAGTGGTAGCTTTCATGATGTGAATTAGTAAGATTGTTAGGATCGGGAACAAGAGCTTGGCGCGGTTGGGAGTCGGGTTGAGGCGTGTTGCGTGTCAACCGTGGCGGATTGAGGTGGTCGGCTCCGGGTGGTCCCGCCAGGAGGAGTCACGGTGTTAGGCCCAAGTTTAGATGACCATCGCATTAGTTGAGTGTTCGAGCGAGTGCAGCGAGTAAGGGGAGAAGTGAACGAGTGTGATCGTTTCTTTTGTGGAATGAAGGTGCGGAGGGAGTATATTTTAGACCTTGGTGGGAACTTTTGTGTTAGAGGTGATTCCTCGTGGACTTGGGATTACGTATTTTGTGCATGTGTTATTTCATGGCCAGGTGTGGCATGATTGTTTTCGTGCGTATAGCAGTGAAGACTATACTGGCGCATGGTTGTGTTGAGACTTGAGAAGGAACATTCGGGACGAATGTTTCTAAGAGGAAGAATGTTATACCGTATTTTCGGGAGTATGCGTGGGGCGTGCGTAGAAAATTTTGAAGTGTAAAGTGGCTTGGCCGAATTATTTTGTTCTGACACGTTTAGAGTCGTTTTTAATGAAGCGTTTTCCACGACTTTCGTAGGGAATTTAGGCTATGTCATTTATAATTTTTGCGGATTTTTAGAGGCGTAACATTTTAGACCAACAAGAGGCGACACTTGTCACTCTAATTAGTGAAGGTTGGCGGGCGAGAAGGTGGTGGTTGTACGTTTTTGTGTTGAATTTGTGGTCGAGGAGTTGGTAGGATATTTTGGGTAGATGGATAAGGTTGCACATGGCTTCATCTTGGCCTTACACTTGCCTAACACTTGGAAGAATCTTGGCCATTGGTTGGCCATTTCTTGACCTATAAATACCGCCTAACTTGATGAATTTCTTCATCCAAAAATTGCCTAAGTCTTGAAATCCTCCTCCCCTCTTGAAGAGTTCTCGTCCTAGAGCCTCTACCCCCTTGAAGCTTTGGCGAGAGCCACCTCCAGCTGTGGTGCTGTAGTGGTACCCCACTGCTAGTTGTTTCGTATAAATACCCACTTGTTGTGGTATAGAAATACTCTCCTAGTGTTGTTATAATGTCCAAATACCTTGGCCCAAATACCTTGTAGTATTCCCAAGGTTACACTTATACAAGCCAGAAAATACAGTTATACTTTCCTCGATCACTAAAAGCGAAACCACAAGGAAATCTTCACAGTTGTTGAAGTTGTAAGTAGAAGTTAGTTAGAACTTCTAAGGGTAGTTTGGAGCGGGTTGGGCGCGCGGAGTTGAGCTAAACCTTGCTCGGGCGACATTACACTCGGATAATTTTGGGCTTATCGAGGTAAACACTCTTTGTCCTTCTATTGTAATTGGAAATTACAGGTTGTTAGAATATATAGTTGAAGTATACTATATATAGAACCTATACTTAGTACTGTGGCAATGTCTTTTGACTTAAGCCTGAAGAATTAAGAACTGAGCTGTAATTACATGGGTGTATTCTGATGAGACTTGTGTAGTATTTACGTGTAGTAGAATTGTACACGTCAGGTTAGGCGTGTAAAACCCCGGTTGGCTTGATAGCGGCCTCGATGAGAAGGAGATTTCTGTTGTGGCGGGAGATCTTTGCCGAATTTTCTGTAGAATATTCTACGTTGTGGTCTAGATGATAATAGGCGCCTTGTGGCCTTATAGGTTGAAGTACTACGTGTGGCGCGATTTACTTGGCTTAAGGAGTAGCCGTTGTTTGGAGCGTTTTGCTATTAGTCGATACTCGTCGCGGTATGTGAACCTCTTCCTATCTCTTCTAGCATGATATGTGTGAACTATGTAGTACGGTAGACGTACATGTGCTAAATGTATTTGATTGGTTTGAAACATAAAGGGTTATAACGGCTTTATGGGAAGTTGGTTATAACAGCTTTATGTAGGTAAGAAAATACTTTGTGGTTTTAAAAGGTAATTGATGTGAATTATAACCGACTTGTTATAATAAAGAACTTGATGTATTTCAAAAGATTTATAAATCGTTTTGAAAGAAAAGTAACACGTGGTTTTAAAAGGTTTTAAAAAGAGTTATACTAGCTTTATGGAGTTAGGTATAATGTCTTAAGAGAGTAAAGTAAATGGTTTCTCGATGTTAGAAGTTAAGAGACTTGATCTTATAAGATAAGAGACTTAACTTATTTGTTTTAAATGTGAATGTTTGTGTGAAACCTCATTCGTGAGTAATGAGTACTTGGTTTTATTTAATGGGATAATGTTTTACTGATTTCGGAAATCAGAATGTGTATCGACAGACCACTGCAGCGTTAATAAAGGAAAATGTATTGAATAATGATGTATCGTATTAAAACCAGTAGAAACCTCCATCTGCATAGAAACTAAGATGAGACAAAATGATATTACATTTTCTAGATCATGGTCTTTGTAAAAGAATGTTGTAAACAAGAATAACCTACTCTCACGTAAGACATATATTACTCAATTGTTCTAAAAAGGAATCAAGTGATTAAGTTTATGAACTATGAAACCATTTGAAAATGAGAAGCTTGAGTAATTGAAACTAGGCAAACTGGAACTTAGGAAAAGAATATTGTTACTTGATTTTGAAAAGGAATGTGGGTTGGTCATTCTAATACTACGGGTATCGGGTGACTTTTATAAAAGTAATGGATCTCTTTTAAAAAGAACTTAACGTATGTAGTACTTTGGGGTTAAAAACCCGGACTTTGGCATAAAATGAAAGTACTTTGAGTTGTGTGATACTTGCCTATGCTTGTTGTTGTGAAACTTGCCTATGCTTGTTATTGTGAAACGTGCCTATGCTTGTTGTGATAGCCTTTGTTGTGCAAGAATTGTATTTACGTGTTATCGCGTCTCGATGGAGGTCGGTTGGTGGTTGAGAACTTACTTGGGCGTGTCGGCATTGGCGGAGAAATTCCGCAGATGCGTTCTGTTGATAGTATTATTGTTGTTAATCGCTTTGGACATCGGCCGCGATCGTAGCGCTGCGGGTATGTTTCCATTTTGATTATCGTCTTGTGATTTCCTTTTGGACATCGACCCGTCGTAGCGCCGCAGTATCGTCCATTTGGAATCTTTGTCTATTGTTTCCCTTTGGACATCTTGGCCGTCGTAGCGCCGCAGTATCGTCCATTTGGAATGTTGCCTTATTGTTTCCACTTTGGACATCGGACCCGTCGTGGCGCTTGAGTATCGTCCATTTGGAATGTTGCCTTATTGTTTCCACTTTGGACATCCGACCGTCGTAGCGCCGAGTATCGTCCATTTGGATTGTTATCTTGTTTATTATTGTTGCATCATGGACATGTCTACACCGTCTGATATTAGAGCATGCGGCGTGATGCGAACATGATGGATGTTGTGGCGTGAGACCCGTAGTTATATTTGAGTGGTGACTTTGTGGCGTGAGTCACGACTTATTATATGTTGTGAGCGTAGTTTGGTTATCATACATGTCTCTGCTTTATATAGACTAGTATGATTTCATTTCTGATATTTCTGATTTCACATACTTGGTACTGTTATCTTGACCTCGCGAAGTGCGTTCATCTGCGAGTAAAGGTACATCGGCGCCGATCCCCGCTTATAGGATCACATTCGGCGTGTTGGGAAGCTCCGTTTCTCGGAGGCTTATCTTATTGGTATGTGTTCCACGAGTTGTAGGTTCTTGTACATTCGGGGTATGGCGGGGCCACTGTCGTCATAGTTGTTGTAAATCTTAAGTGCATAGAATCATTGTAGGCGAGGTTTGTAAAAAGGATAGCTCGTTGGTATTTATGTATATATGATGAAGGCATTGTTTTGGTTGCTTTATTTATCATGTCTCTCATTTCATGTTTAAAGTTTTTATTTCCATTGGTTTTCTCGATGTTGTATCGCTAGGGTGCCGGGTAAGGCACGATGTGGGGCCGGGTTCGGGCGTTCTGAGTTCTATTCTTCTCACTCTAAGATCGTGCCTTAGATTTGTGTTGTAAGTTGGACCCTACGGCGAAATTATTTCCCTTATCGTTATGCCTCGCGTAGGCAACCGGGCCCGGGAGGCAAGCGGCCAGGGGCTGCGAGTAGAGTTCAGAGGGTCGCGAGGGCACAGGCCAAATCATTACCTAGGGTAGTGCTTCGTTCGTGGATTTCTGCGGCGTCACTAGCCCGAGTTTAGCACGGTGGCGGTTCCTCTTTGCGTCCATGACTTTGAACCTTGGTTCCACGGCCAGGAGCGATGAATATAGATTGCAAAGAGACAACCTTGTTACTAGCTATGGATTTGGCTACGAGTATACCCGTGTATCATGCAAGTCTTGATGACTACCTAAGAAGGTTGTGCAAGAGTAATCCTTGATTAGGCTTGAGCATGGCACGTATGCGGGCTTATGCGCGGCCGAGAAACGTAGATCGGCGGGTTAACCAGGGCGAGAAGAGGGCGAGGCAAGGTCGCGGTACTTTCAGGTGAGTATACCTTAAGTGCTATGTTCGATGGCGATGTGTTAGTTGTGATTAGAAATCATGGTGGAGTTAGCAAGTAAGATTTTGGAGGATAGAGAAAGTGTGAGCCTTAGAGCTTTATACGCAAAGACCTTAGAGGTAAGGCCATCTCGGGTAGAGGCGTATGTTTATGTTTGACCCTTATAGGAGTGCATAGTGCACGTGGTGTGTTTGGGATAAGTCACATGTAGTATGAAATGAAAGAGGTAGTTGAGCTAAGAAGACCGCTAGGTTTTAAATAGCGTGTTTAGTAAGATTGTTCCTTGGGAGATGGTATTTGCGCCTTAGGGTCGGGTTGAGGCTACGTGCGGGTCAACCAGCGGTAGGTTTTGGTGGGGTCGGTTGTGGTGGTCCTCTTTGTGTTAGGGTCATGAGGGTGTTAGGCCCATGTTTAGTTAGCGTGCGAAGTTAGTGGATCGTTCGACCGGTGGTCGGGCGATGGGGCGACCTATCGTGTTCTTCGGTCGGTCGTTCCTGGCGGTGTCGATGTTATACGAAAAGGTTGTGAGGTTGCAGGGTGCCTACCTTCACCTTATGACGACAGTGGAGCCAGTGCAGGTTTCTCTTCTGGGAGTTTGTACGAGCGGGGCTAGGAACTGGTGAGTCTCAGTGTCGCGTTCGCCACCGGGCGGTGTTTTGATTTCGGGGTAGTGTGAGGATCGTTGTCTCGGTTGAAGTGTTTAAGCTACCATTTGGTGTTGGATGTCGTCTTGTGGCGCCTTGTAGAAGCGAAATGCAAGTTGCGGTCGATTGGTTCGATGTTGGCAAGGTTGAGATAGTTAGTTGAGCTTGTTCCGGTGAGGCGGTGGTTAGGGTGTGAGTTTTGGGAAGCGAGAGGAACTTATCGAGTTACTTTGGACCCTTTTGAGTTCATATGAGAATAGGCGGGTTGCCTATAGGTTAGCATCTGCCGTCAGAGCTTAGGAAGCGTCGTCCAGGTCGCCCGTATTGTTATGTTCGGAAAGTATCGAAGATCCATCAGTGTTCGAGTAATAATGACCACGTTAGAGATAGTAACCCGAGTTGTGGAAGCGAAGCGTGTCGAATGTGGCAAGATTCGAGTGTCACGAGATCCTCGGGATCATGGCGACGGTACCGTTTGTTGGAGTCGTCGCAAGGCTCGCGACAAAGTGACAAAAGTGGTATCGGTGACTAAGGAAGTATATTTTGACCCGGGAAGAGGTATTTGTGGTGATGTAGAGGTGTTTCCTCGTGGACTTAGATGTAAGTTTTGCGCAGTGTTTCGTGGCGGTATGGCGAGATTGTTCTCGTAAGTATAGTAGTGAAGACTATATTGGCGACGCGTTTGTTTGAGACTTAGAAGGAACATTCGGGCGAATGTTTCTAAGGAGGAGAATGTTATACCCGTAGTTCTAGGGTATGTATGCGAGGGCGCACGTGCGAGAATCTGACAGAAAGATTGGAAAGGAAGAAAGAGCGATTTTTCCACGGAAAAGTTTCGGTTTTGTGAAGGAAAAAGGTTCGTTAATGGGGTGGATTCCCATTTGGTGTCGGACTTCTGGAATATTAGAGAATTATGGAATTTTATTTTGAAAATGGTCACGTGGGGCCCACGGGAGAAATTCTGGTTTTGTGGGGCCAGCTTTGTTTTGAGATTTTGGCCATTATGGATATTTTGGAAGATGTTTTATTTTGGGCCAGTAGGAGGGTGACACGTGTCACCCCGCCTAGATGGCTTAGTAGAATGGCATTTGTGCACAACACCTGCGGTTAGAGTCGTTTTACGAAACATTTTCATAACTTGCGAGGGAAAATTCGGCTATGTCTTTTCTTATTTTGCGGATTTTTCCGAGGCGGAACATTTTGGACCAGCGAGAGGCGACAACGGCTCTCGTTGGTGAGCAAGGTGGGCGGCCTTGGGCGATTTGGGAAGGCAAGTGGGAGATATTTTTGGTAGATATTTTGTGTGCAAGTTGGCTAGGTACGTGGGTGAATCTTGGCCTACACTTGCCTAACACTTGGTGTAATCTTGGCCATTGGTTGGCTTTCACTTGACTATAAATACCCCCTGAAGACTAATTCATTCACAAAATTGCCTAAGTCTTGAAAGCTTCTTCCTTCCCTTTGTGTAGTGTCTTGGCGAGAGCCCCTCTCTCCCCCTTGGCGAGAGTCCCCTAGTGGGGTAGGCGAGGGTAGACACCACTCCTAGAGTTGCTAGTGGGGTACCCACTGCCTAGGTTGTTTTAAGTATAATACCCTTGTTGTGGTATAGAAATACTCTCTAGTATTGTTATAATGTCCAAATTACCTTAGTATACCTTGTGGTATTCTAAGGTTATACCTATCTGAAAAGCCGAAATACTATTATACTTCGTCGATCCTGGCAAAACCACAGGAAAATCTCCATAGTCGTTGGAGTATTGTGAAGAAGTTGGTTAGAACTTCTAAGGGTGGTTTAGGCGGGTTGGGCGCTCGGAGTTGGAGCTAACGATTGCCCGGGATCGACTTTATATTTGGATAATTATGGGCTTAAGCGAGGTAAATATCTTGTCCCTTTTGTAATTGGATATTACATGTCGTTAGATTATATAGTTGAAGTATACTATATATATATGGCCCGAACATAGCTTGTGGCAATGTCCTTGGACTTAAGCTCAAGAGAAGCGAGCTGTTTTACATAGGGTGTATTCTGATGACTTGTGTAGTAGTCTTGTGGAGTAAATTGTACCCGTTCGGGTTAGATGTATAACCCACTGGTTGGCTTGATGGCCGGCCCGATAGAGGAGGAGATTTCTGTTGTTGCGGGGAGGTCTTTGTCAATTTTGGTAGAATGTTCTACGATAAGATCTAGATGTTAATAAGCGCCTTGTGGCCTTATAGGTTGAAGTACTACGTGTGGCGCGTTACTTGGCAGGAGTGGCGAAGCGGCTTGAGGTACTCGGAGCATTTTGCTATTAGTCGATAATCGTCGCGAGGTATGTGAACCTCTTCCTATCTCTTCTAGCATGATATGTTTGAACTATGTAATGCGGTGAGCGTCACGTGTGCTAAATGTATTCGATGGGTTTAAAACATAAAGTGTTATAACGGCTTTATGGGAAGTTGGTTATAACGACTTTATGTAGATAAGAAAACACTTTGTGGTTTTAAAAGGTAAATGATTTGTTTATAAGCGGCTTGATGTGTGATTATAAAGAACTTGAAGTATTTCAAAAGATTTACGAAATCGTTTTGAAAGAAGTAATACTGGTTTTGAGAACTTAAGAGTTATACTAGCTTTATGGGAAGTTAGGTATAACGGCTTAAACGTTTCTTGATTTTGGAAATCGGGATGTATATCGACAAACCAACTGCGGCGTTAATAAAGGAAATGTTTTGAATAATTAAGTATTATTAAAACCGGTAGAAACTTCCATCTGCGTAGAAGCTAAGATGAGACAAAATGATATTTCCTAGATCATGGGCTCAGTGTAATAAGATTGTTATAAACAAGAATAACCTACTTACATGTAAGGCTTATGTTTCTCAATTGGTTAATAAAAGGATTATATTCTTGAATGAATAAGACTATGAACTACGAAACCTTTTAAAATAAGAAAGCGGAACATTTGAAATTAGGCAAACTCGAGCGTTTGGAAGATAATGTTGTTACTTGATTTTACAAAGGTAAGTGTTTTGGTTTATTTAAAAGAGCGATCACTCTATTTTTATACTACGGGTATTGTGTGACTTATGTGATAGAGCGGATCTTTTAAAGATTTAATGTATGAAATGCGTTGGGGTTAGATACTCGAACTTGTTAGTAGAAAGTACCTTGTGTGAACAACTTGATTGTATTGGTTTGTGATAGCCTTGTAATACTTTCTTGTTGATTTGATAAGTAAACGTGTTAGGATCTACTTGTGTTAGTATCTTGTGATTGTTATGTAAGAGGTCATTCTTGCGTGCTTACATTGTTAAAAGGTAAGTCCATTATCTTTGTTATTATATCACCTACCCCCATTTGTGTATCACAGGGCTTGCCACCGCGATCGCGGTCTATCGGCTATCGCGGTCCTTGAGACTATGCGGCTGCGGTAGGCTCGAGGATTGGTGATCATTCGGGTGTTTAGCTCGATCTGGAAATTCCTATCACGGTCTCGAGGACTATCACGGTCCTTGAAGGGCTATGCGGGCTGCGGAAGTCGGGGCGGATCTGAGGTTAAGGGTGCGCCGATCACGGGGTATACCTCGGGTGGTCTAGGACCGAGATTCGAGAATACCTTATGCGGGTGCGTGTGTGACCTATGCGGGCTGCGAGAGTTCGAGGAATAGGCGCAAGCATTGATCTGCGGGCGGTGGCGGCCGATCTGTGGTGCGGTCTAGAGACCTCGTGATACGATTTGTGGCATTTGTGGTGCGGGGTCTTAGTAGTCGGCTATGCCGCCGTACTTACCGTCACGGTCTTATTGTGATGACTTTGAGGCGTGAGTCCCTGACTTGACATGACAGCTTAGCTGTTGGGAACTGTAGTGTGGTTATCATACATGTCTCCTGCTTTATATAGACTACTATGAGTTCAGTTACAGTATTACTTTACAGTTTCACATACTTGGTACATGTTGTCGACCTCGCCGAAGTGCGTTCATGCCGCGAGTTGAGGTACATCGATCGTTGATCCTAGCTCTCGAAGTCGATTCGGCGTTTGGGAAGCTCCGTTTCTCGGAGGCTTATCGATGGTATAGTCCCCGTCGTAGTAAGTGTTTACATTCGGGGTTTGGCGGGCCACTGTCCGCCATTGTGTCGTATCATTCTTAGAGTGCATAATCTTTGTTGTGGGCAGGGTTGGTAAAAAGGATTAAGCTGTTCATTTGTAAAAGAGTTGATGGTTATATATATGCCGACAGGCAAGTTTTCACAGATTATTGCTTTATATTTCTGTTATCTCATGTTGTTGTTTTATGTTCCGCTGATTACTCTGATGTTGTGTCACTAGGGTGCCCGGGGTAAGGCACCAGTCACGGGCCCAGTTTCGGGTCGTGACACTAGCATGTTTACTTATCAAATCAACCAGAAAGTATTACAAGGCTATCACAAACCAATACAATCAAATTATTCACACAAGGTACTTTCTACTATATGATTAACAAGATCGGGTTTTTATCCCCAAAGTACTTCATACATTAACTCTTTAAAAGATACGTTACTTTCACAAAAGTCACACAATACCCGTAGTATATAAAATAGAGTGATTATCTTTTGAAGTAAATCAAAACACTTCTCTTTGTAAAATCAAGTAACCACATTCTTTTCCAAACGTTCAAGTTTGCCTAATTTCAAATGTTCAAGTTTCTCATTTTTCGAAAGGTTTCGTAGTTCATAGTATTAATCACTTAATGATATAATTCTCTTTGAAAGCAATTTGAGAAACATATGTCTGATACGTGAGTAGGTTATTCTTGTTTATAACAATCTTATTTAAGCAGCCATGATCTAGGAAATGTAATATCATTTTGTCTCATCTTAGCTTCTATGCAGATGGAGGCTTCTACTGGTTATTAATAATTCTTTATTAGTCAATACATTTCCCTTTATTAGCGCTGCTGTGGTTTGTTCGACATTCATTCTGATTTCCGAAATCAGTAAAACATCATTCCTTTTGAAAACCAAAATACTCATTACTCACGAATGAGGTTTCACACGTTTTAACAAAATTCACATTAATTAAGTCAAGTCTCTTATCTTTTAAGAACCACAAAGCATTTCTTACTTACATAAAACTGTTATAACCAACTTCCCATAAAGCCGTTATAACACTTTATGTTTTAAACCAATCAAATACATTTAACACATGTACGTCTACCGTACTACATAGTTATACACATATCATGCTAGCAAGATAGGAAGATGTTCCCATACCTCGCGACGACATCGACTAATAGCAAAACGCTCCAAGTACCTCAAACCGTCGACGCCAAGCCAAGCTGCAGCTCGCCACGTGAGTACTTCAACCTATAGAGGCCACAAGGCGCTATTAACATCTAGATCTCAACGTAGAATATTCTCTGAAAATTCGGCACCTCCCCATGGCAAGCGTAAATCTCCTCGCCATCGAGGCACGCTAACAGCCAACAACTCCTAGAGGGGGTTGTCGTCTAATCGGGCGTGTACAATTCTACTTCACGAATGCTACACAAGTCTCTTGTCTGATACCCTATGTAATTCTGATTCGATTCTCTTCTTTAAATTCAGGCTTAAGTCAAAAGACATTGCCGCAAAACTATGTTCAGTTCTATATATAGTATACTTCAACTATATATTACTGTCACGACCCGACCTCGGGCCCGTGACTGGTGCCTTACCCCGGGCACCCTAGTGATATAACATCAGAGAAAATCAGCGGAAATAAAAACTTAAACAGGAAACAAGATACATCATAAGAAAATAGGCCAACCAAAGCGGTGCGCTTACGTGCGTATATATAAAAACGATTACAATCCTTTACAACACTTGCAGTACAACAAGACCTCTAAGAATGTAACAACAACTATGACGGGACGGGGCCGCCATACCACGAATGTACAAGAACCTACAACTCGAGGAAACATACCAAAAGATAAGCCTCGGAAGCGGAGCTTCCCAACTGTTGGCGAGATCCTATGGCGAGGATCCACAACCGATGTACCTCTACTGCGGCATGACGCAGCCGAAGAAAGTCGATGCAACAAGTACCAAGTATGTGGCGAAAAAATCAGTAATGAAATCACATTTCATCATTTTATAAAACCTTTGCGATAAGTAGCGATTATGCCAAGTAAGGGGGCGCACATCCCGAATAATCACTCACACATAACTATGGGTCTCACGCCCATAATATCACTCATGCAGTGGAACTCATTCCTCACTGCCGTTACATGATGTAAAACAACATCCATATGTGAACTCGAACACTAGATCACACTGCGTCGTCAAACCGATCGGGCCAGTAGAATCGCTCATACCAGATCCAAAAGCTAGTCATAAAACTTCACGGGCAAGTGCGGAAGCTAATTACGAGATCAAAAGCTAGCCACGGCGGCGAGTAAGTACCAAAGCTAACGTGCCACAGCCAGCCGTCTCACGAGATATGACCAGAGGCAAGTATCTCAAGTTATCTACGAGAGGCTACCGATACGAGAAATGACGAACAAGTATCTAAAGTGTCATGAACCACACGTACAAATCAAGCGTGATCGCCGCCCGCTGCGGCAAGCTTCATGGATTAGCGGTCCGTGGACTAACAATCTGAACCTCACAATGACCGCGTGCCGGCATCTCACCTCGGAAGTCATGGCCATGAAACCATCCTCATCGGGCGCGTGCGGTGGAACATCCATCACGTCGGCATGTCGAAGGAATAACAAGATGATACTCGAAGTGGGCGCGTACTGCGTGGAAAATCCAGCGTCAGTATGTCCAACAATCAATCAGATAACCGGCCCTCCCAGAGAGTCACGGCAGCACATCAACAAAACACTTGCACATCTAAGACTATCACGACAAGCATGGGCAAGTTCAACATACATACATTTTTATCAACAATCCGGGTTTCAAACCCAAAATACTACATACTTTCATTCTTTCAAAAGACCTCTTTTTCGTAAAAGCCACGTGATACTAATACTCGTAATATTAAAACACGTTTCCTTTTAAACCAAATTACTACACCTTGAAAATCTTTATAAGATTTTTAAAATCAAGTACTCTATACCTTTTTAAAACCAAGTGCTTTTCTTTTAAAACAACAACAAGTGTTCTTTTAAAACCCAAATAACTTTACTCTTTTCAAAACAAGTAACCTATACTTAAATCAAGTTACTTCTGTTTTCCAAAAAACAAGTCGTTATAAGTCAAGTCTCTTGTCTTTCAAGATCAAGTCTCTTAACTTTCAAAATCAAGTCGTTTCTGATCAAAACCAAATCTTTCTTTTATTTTCATAAAGTCGTTATAACTAACTTCCCATAAAGCCATTATAACACTTTATGTTTTAAACAAACAAAATCCATTTCACACACGTACGTCTACCGTACTATATAGTTTACAACAATCATGCTCAAGAGTATAGGAAGAATCACATACCTTTTAGCTTAAGCCCTGCCAAGTCAAGTATGTCGCGCGTGAAGATCCACCTATAAAGGCCACGATATATCTATCAATCTCTAGTTCTCTTCGTAGAATACTTAAATGTGATTCGATTCTGAGAAAATTCGGACACCTCCCCGCTATCACATAAATCTCCTCCTATCCGGGCCGCTACCGTGCCAACAACTCGAGGGATTATCGTCTAACCGGGCGTGTTCAATTACTCGCGATAATACAACGATCAGTAAATACGATCCTATGTAAATACTGATTCAATACTCATTCTATATATAGTATGCTCAACTATATATTACTACGATATGTAATATCCAATTACAATAGGGGACGTAGATCATTACCTCGATAAGCCCAAAATTATCCAAGATTATATGTCGATCACGAGCAACGCTAGCTCGATTCCTACGCTCAACCGCTCCAAGCAACCCTTAGAAGTTTCTAAACAACTTCTAAATACTTCAACCAAGCTTATGAAGATTTTCTAGGGTTTCGTTTTGCGACTAGCGGATAAAGTAGTATTCAGGGCTCCAGTATTAAAACAACCTTGGAATACTACTAGGGATACTAGGCTAGTGTATTTGGAATTATACCACAATACACAAGGTATTCTACACAAGAGGAGGGTGGGGCGAAACCACAAAAAGGGAGGAGTATTTTGCCTTGAAAGGCTTTCAGTGTTGATGAAATACTCTTGGCTAAGGGGTATATATAGAAGAGTCAAGGGCCAAGATCAATGCAAGGTGGGTGGTCAAGATTGGGCCATGTGTGTGTGGGTCCCACCACAACACATGGCCAACGAAATAGGCTACAGTGTCGAGGCCAAAATCGGCCAGTGAGTAGGTGACAAGTGGCTAGCCAACTTGTCACACCATTCGACCACGTGGCCACACAAGGGGTGACACGTGTCGCCCGATTAAATCAAAATATTTCGTCTTAGAAAATATCCAAAATGGAAACCTCAAAACAAAGCGGGCCCACAAAAGCCAGTAAATTCCTCCCGTGGGCCCAGCGTGACCATTTCGAAAATAAATCTCAAAATTCTAATATAATCCAAGAAGTCCGAATACCAAATCGGGAATCCAATTCCACTAACGAACCTTTTTCTTCACAAAAGGAACTTTTCCGTCGAAAAAATTCACATCTTTCTTTCTTTCCAAAATTTCTGTCGTATTCTCGTACGTACATCCCCACATACATACCCTGGAACTACGGGGTATAACATTCTTCCCCCCTTAGAAACATTCGTCCCGAATGTTCCTTCTAAGATTCCAAACACACATGCTCCGGTATAGTCTTCACTACTACACTTACGAAACCAATCATGCCATGATGGCCATAGCATAACATACAAATCCAAACCACGAGGAATCACCTCTAACATGTAAAACAACACTAACTCTCACTCCTGGTCCAAAGGATACTCTTCCGAAACCTAGTAACATGGAGTACCGGACGTATCGCCTCCTAAGTCGGACGACAGTGCTATCTTATAGGCAACCCGGCCTATTGTACAACCAATGCTGAAAGGCCCAAAAGTACTTCGGGCTAAGTTGCCCCTGCTTTCCAAAACTCGTCACACCCTTCCGGGGTGGTACCTTCAAGACCCACCGTCAACACGAACTCCAAGTGTTGATCTTGATTATCCGTCACGACCTGGCGACTCAGAATGCAAACAACCCCATCCGGATAAGCCACTTTATCCACATTCTGTGAAACAAGTATGTACCACTATCTGAACCTTGCCAACATCGAACCAATCGATTGGCAATCAACACTTCGCCTATACAAGCCTCGTAATGCGATATCTGAATACTGAAATGGTAGCTATTATAATAATACACACTCAACAAGAGGCACATAATCCTTACTGCTACCCCTGAAATCACAACACCGGCCCGAGGGTAAATGCAATACTGAGACTCACTCGAGTTCCTATCCCTGCCTGGTAAAACCTCCAGACACAAAAGAAATAGCGGCGGGCTCCAGCACGCCATAGAAAGTAGGAACCGGGCAGCCTTACAACCCTCACGATACATAACATCTCGCATAATCCTCCGCCAGTAAACGATCACGTGAAAGACAAGATAAGTGACCTCATCGGCTTGACCTCTCGGTCGAACGCATCTCGAACTCGTCACGATGGTTACCTAAACTTGGGCCTAGCACCTCGTGACCCATCACCTGGCGGGACCACCAATCGACCCGCTTATTAGGGTTGCGGGTTGACCCGCCATCGGCCTCAACCCGACCCATTTCGCTGATCCTTGTTCCGATCCGAATAATCTCACTAATCAAGTCGATAAAAACCTAGTGGTCTTCTTAGCTCAACTACCCTCTTATAATTCACACCCTCGGGGGACTTATCACGCAATTATACCCCGTATACTATGCACTCCAAGAAAGGTCGAATCGCAAACAAAATCTTTTACCCAAGACGGCCTCGCCTCTAAGGTCTCGCGTATAATATTCTAGGGCTCACAATCTCTATGTACCCAACTTCCCCTTTACTAACCGGGCCTCTAAATCACAATTTAACATAATACTTAGCACAACATCACATCATCAATGCATACTAGTCTCTAGAGTGTAAAGGATATACGAAATCAAATAGGCGGTTCGAGGACCGCTAAGCTCGAGCTTCCACCACGACCTGCGCGGCTTTCTTGGTGTATGAACACTGCCTAGCTATCGAAGGTGAAGAACCCGCAGATCCGAAGGCGAGTCTCAACATCCGCGCTACCTGCGGTCGGACAATTCTTCGCTAAATGGCCTGGCGTCGTGTAAAACAAACTCTGCGAATACCGCGACACTCCCGCATGGGTTTACCACCGCTGCCACAGAGGTTGGGGTGGCTTCATCCGCCAACACTCCCGCTTCACGAAAACACGAACCACAGGAGCCACGACCGCTCACGAAGGCGTAGAGGACCACTGCATGGCGGAGGTGCATAACTAGTTTGCTGCTGCGGCGTTACGCTTTGAAAGTTGCCAAAGGACTCTGCCGTCACGGCCTTCTTTGGTATTGGTCGATCCGTCGGTCTCTGGTGCCTCACACCCTAGTCGTGAGCTGCGTGCGGGCAATGTCCATGCCCTGAAGCGATACAGAACAAGACTCTTCCAGTAGTCATCAAGCCTGTGACGTGGCGGTGCACTCGGTCCTCCATATTAGCTACTAACGAGGACATATCGGGCCAACGAGTCGAACTACGTTGTACTCGGCTATGCGTCCTCGGCCTCGACATCAAAACTTGTCCGGCCCTCGCCATCTGCGGAGGCAAGAAATGGCGAGAAATGCTTAGAACTCGTCCCAAAGCGGTGGAGCGCATGCTCCCGGGGCGGCTCGCGAATCAAACGATCGGCTGCGGTATCACGCGGCCGATGTGGCGAAGATCACGGACTCGGTCTCGAAGCCTTGATCACGCGCATGATCCTGCATGGCGGCGGATGAACTCCTGCGGATCATCCTCGAGCCTCGACGTAGAACTGCGGCGGGCTCTGACTCGAGAAAATCCGTAGCCTCAAACTATCGATGCAGGGTGAACTACGGGGGCTCTGGAATCGGCTGCTGCGTCGGCCTATCCTCGTATGCGGCGCGATCTGGCTAATCGGGCCATCTCCTTGTAACCCATCTCCCTGCTCCGGTGTGGGGTGGAGGCTCAGTGCAGTGGTCTCTGCGACCCTGCTGCGACCTAACTTCTGTTTGGGGTGGCGGTGTCACAAACTCGCCGTCAAGCACTATCTCAGGCAATGGCCGGGCTGCGCCTCGTACTCCTCTGTATCCTACTAGCGGCTCCTCGGCTGCCTTGCCCTGGGCTCACGGTTGCACTACGTGGAGGCATAAGCGGCGAGAAAGAATACGTCGGAAGAGTCCAACTTACAACACTCTAAGGCACGATCTCGGAATGAGAAGAATGGAAACCAATCCTAAATGTCCTGTGACCTCGATTATAGATGTGGTGCAACACCGATAATCAAGACTACTAGACGCGATGCTGTAGACACCGTCAGAGGATTAATCGCTCACGATACCACTTTTGTCACGACCCGACCTCGGGCGTGGTAGTGCCTACCGGGCACCCTAGTGATATAACATCGAGAGAAAATCGGCGAAATAAAAACTTAAGCGAGAAACAAGATACATCGTAAGAAAATAGGCCAGCAAGCGGTGCGCCGTGCGTATATATAAAACCGAGCGATTCAATCCTTTACAACACCGCCCGGCGATGCTCTGGACCTCTAAGAATGTAACAAAAACTATGACGGGACGGGGCTCGCCATACCACGAATGTACAAGAACCTACAACTCGGAAACATACCAAAAGATAAGCCTCGAGAAGCGGAGCTTCCCTGTTGGCGAGATCCTATGGCGAGGATCCACATGGCCGATGTACCTCTACTGCGGCATGAGCGCGGCCCGAAGAGTCGATCTGGCAACAGTACCAAGTATGTGGCGAAAAAATGCGTAATGAAATCACATTTCATCATTTTATAAAACCTTTTGCGATAAGTGCAGTTATGCCAAGTAAGGGGACACGTCCCGAATAATCACTCACATAACTATGGGTCTATGGGTCTCGCCCGTAATATCACTCATGCCCGTGGAACTCATTCCTCACTGCCGGTAGTACATGATGTAAAACAACATCCATATGTGAACCTGAACACTAGATCCTGCCTGCGTCATCAAACCGATCGGGCCAAGTAGAATCACTCTATACCAGATCCAAAAGCTAGTCATAAAACTTCACGGGCAGGTGCGGAAGCTAATTACGGATCAAAAGCTAGCCACGCTGGCGAGGTAAGTACCAAAGCTAACGTACCCTAGCCAACCGTCTCACGAGATATGACCGAGGCAAGTATCTCAAGTTATCTACCAGAGGCTACCGATACACGAGAAATGACCAGAACAAGTATCTAAAGTGTGCATGAACCACACGTACAAATCAAGCCCGTGATCGCTCGCCACTGCGGCAAGCTTCATGGATTAGCGGTCCATGGACTAACAATCTGAACCTCACAATGACCGCGTTCGGCGTCACCTCGGAAGTCATGGCCATGAAACCATCCTCTTCGGGCGCATGCGGTGGAACATCCATCACGTCAGCATGTCCAAAGGAATAACAAGATGATACTCAAAGTGGACGCATACTCGTGGAAAATCCAACGCGTCAGTATGTCCAACAATCAATCAGATAACCGGCCCTCCCAGAGAGTCACGGCAGCACATCAACAAAACACTTGCACATCAAAGACTATCACGACAAGCATGGGCAAGTTCAACATACATACATTTTTATCAACAATCCGGGTTTCAAACCCAAAATACTACATACTTTCATTCTTTCAAAAAGACCTCTTTTTTCGTAAAAGCCACATGATACTAATACTCGTAATATTAAAACACGTTTCCCTTTTTAAACCAAATTACTACACCTTCAGAAAATCTTTATAAGATTTTTAAAATCAAGTACTCTATACCTTTTTAAAACCAAGTGCTTTTCTTTTAAAACAACAACAAGTGTTCTTTTAAAACCCAAATAACTTTACTCTTTTCAAAACAAGTACCATATACTTAAATCAAGTTACTTCTCTTGTTCAAAAACAAGTCGTTATAAGTCAAGTCTCTTGTCTTTCAAGATCAAGTCTCTTAACTTTCAAAATCAAGTCGTTTCTGATCAAACCAAATCTTTCTTTTATTTTCATAAAGTC
Source organism: Przewalskia tangutica (assembly GCA_029844215.1). Classification (NCBI taxonomy): domain Eukaryota; kingdom Viridiplantae; phylum Streptophyta; class Magnoliopsida; order Solanales; family Solanaceae; genus Przewalskia; species Przewalskia tangutica. The sequence goes on along the minus strand of JAQGDG010000176.1, from coordinate 202,392 downwards.
GTTATAACTAACTTTCCATAAAGCCATTATAACACTTTATGTTTTAAACAAACAAAATCCATTTCACACACGTACGTCTACCGTACTATATAGTTTACAACAATCATGCTCAAGAGTATAGGAAGAATCACATACCTTTTAGCTTAAGCCACAAGCCAAGTCAAGTATGTCGCGCGTAGAAGATTGTCACAACCCGAACCCGGGCCCGTGACTGGTGCCTTACCCTACGCGGAGGCATAACGGTAAGGGAAAGAAATACGTGAGAGGGTCCAACTTACAACACAGCTCTAAGGCACGATCCCAGAGTGAGAAGAATAGAAACCAATCCTAAATATCCTATAGCCTCCTGATTATTGGTGTGGTGCACAACACACCGATAATCAAGACTCTACTGGATACGGTCTGTAGACACTTTCAGGATTAATCGCTCGATACCACTTTTGTCACAACCCAACCGGGCGTGGTAGTGCCTTCCGGGCACCCTGGTGATACAACATCAGTGTCAAACGAACATAAAACAATAACATGAAACCCATGCAATAAGACGGTGAAACAAAGACAGATAACCCAAGCGGTTACCTTCATAATATATAACAATTTGAGCGATTACATCCCTTTCTACAACTCGCCCTGCAAGATTTCTGCACTTAAGAATGATACGACAATGGCGGACGGGCCCGCCAAACCCCGAATGCAAACACCTACTACGACAGGGACTATACCATCGATAAGCCTCCGAGAAACGGAGCTTCCAAACGACGTGACCACGAGAGCTAGGATCAACGCGGTGTACCTCGACTGCGGCATGACGCGGCGAGGTCGATAACAGTACAGTATGTGAAATCGAAAATCGTAAATGAAATCATAGTAGTCTATATAAAGCGAGACATGTATGATAACCCAACTACGATTCATAATAAATAAGCGCCATGTCAGTCGGGGACTCACGCCTCAAGTCATCACTCAAATATAACAATGGGTCTCACGCCACATCAATCATGCGTGTGGCATACCTTACCGCTGGCGATCATGATATAATCACACCAAGAAGTACATATGAACACGGGTCCACTGTGTCATCATAAAACCGTCTGGTAAATGCGAAGGCATAGCCGACTACTAAAACCCACAGTATAAACAAGTCGTAAATCGTATCATGAGATCTGTCTGCACCGTCACATGATCAAAGCCGCCACTCGCGCGATGTATCTAATGCGCGTCTAGCCACGGAACTTCCCGTAGCCCGCATGGGCCACCCGATGGCCCGCGTGAGGTATTCCCGCATCGGTAGCTACTCCCGGCGTCTGGACTCATTGTCCGCGTAGCCTGAACCGCGTGACCACAAGGGCCGTACTAACTGGAACTCCGCGATTCGCATAGGCCATCTGCACTGCGTAAGGTATTCTCGAATCATAGGTCACTAGACCCGCCTGAGTCTACCCCGCAACGGAGGGCAGCTTAACCTCCGGAAACAAGTCAAGGTGAGTGGTATAATACCAACATAACGGCTGATCGTTAAACAACTTTAAGCGCAATCGAGGGAAAACCCCTTTACACAAAACATCACAAGATACTAACACACGTAGCATCCTAGCATGTTTACTTATCAAATCAACAAGAAAGTATTACAAGGCTATCACAAACCAACACAATCAAGTTATACACACAAGGTACATTCTAATATATGATTAACAAGATCGGGTATCTATTCCCAAAGTACTTCATACATTATCTTTTAAAAGACACGTTACGTTTACTAAAGTCACACAATACCCGTAGTATATGAAAATAGAGTGATTATCTTTTGAAGTAAATCAAAACACTTCTCTTCGTAAAATCAAGTAACAACATTCTTTTCCAAATGTTTCAAGTTTGCCTTATTTCAATTACTCAAGTTTCTCATTTTCGAAAGGTTTCGTAGTTCATAATTTTAATCACTTAATGATATAATTCTCCCTTAAAAGCAATTTGAGAAACATATATACGTCGTGAGTAGATTATTCTTGTTTATAACAATCTTATTTAGCAACCATGATCTAGGAAATGTAACATCATTTTGTCTCATCTTAGTTTCTATGCGGATGGAAGTTTCATCGGTTTTACTTGTCACGACTGACCTCGGACGTGATCGTGTCTTACCCACCCTAGTGATATAACATCGAGAAAATCGTGAAATAAAAACTTAAGCGAAACAAGATACATCATAAGAAAATAGGCCAACCAAAGCGGTCGCGCTTCGTGCGTATATATAAAACCGAACGATAATCCTTTACAACACGCGCGCAACAAGATTACTGCACTCTAAGAATGTAACAACAACTATGATGGGGCAGGGCCGCCATACCTCGAATGTACAAGAACCTACAACTTCGTGGAAACATACAAGATAAGCCTCCGAGAAACGGAGCTTCCAATCTGTGAATCGAGATCACATGAGCGAGGATCCACAACCGATGTACCTCTACTGCGGCGTGAACGCACCGGAAGGAGGTCGGCATGTACCAAGTATGTGGCGAAAAATACCGTAATGAAATCACATTTCATCATTTTATAAAGCCGCTGCGATAAGTAAGTTATGCCAAGTAAGGGGCGACGTCCCGAATAATCACTCACACATAACTATGTGTCTCACGCCCATAATATCACTCTACGCGTGGAACTCATTCTCACTGCCGTGACATGATGTAAAACAACATCCATATGTGAACACGAACACTAGATCTGCTGCGTCATCAAACCGTCGGGCGAGTAGAATCGCCATATGCGGATCAAAGCTAGTCATAAAACTTCACGCAAGGTACGAAGCTAATTACGAGATCAAAAGCTAGCCACGCATCGCCGAGGCAAGTACCAAAGCTAACGCACTAGCCAACCGTCTCACGAGATATGACCGAGGCAAGTATCTCGAGCTATCTACCGAGGCTACCGATACACGAGAAATGACGAGAACAAGTATCTAAAGTGTGCACGAACCACACGCATAAATCAAGCCGTGATCGCCAAATCGCTGCGGCAAGCCGTGGATTAGCGGTCCATGGACTAACAATCTGAACCTCGCAATGACCGCGTGCCCCGATCTCACCTCGGAAGTCATGGCCATGAAACCATCCCTTCGGACGCATGCGTGGAACATCCATCACGTCGGCGTGTCCAAGGAATAACAAGATGATACTCAAAGTGGACGCGTACCGTGGAAAATCCAACGCGTCGGTATGTCCAACAATCAATCGGATAACCTCCCGGAGAGTCACGAAGACATCAACAAAACACTTGCACATCAAAGACTATCACGACAAGCATAGGCAAGTTCAACATACATACATTTTATCAACAATCCGGTTTCAAACCCAAAATACTACACTTTCATTCTTTCAAAAAGACCTCTTTTCGTAAAAGCCACGTGATACTAATACTGTAGTATTAAAACACGTTTCCTTTTTAAACCAAATTACTACACCTTGGAAAATCTTTATAAGATTTTTAAAATCAAGTACTCTATACCTTTTTAAAACCAAGTGCTTTTCTTTTAAAACAACAACAAGTGTTCTTTTAAAACCCAAATAACTTTACTCTTTTCAAAACAAGTAACCTATACTTAAATCAAGTTACTTCTCTTTTTCCAAAAAAACAAGTCGTTATAAGTCAAGTCTCTTGTCTTTCAAGATCAAGTCTCTTAACTTTCAAAATCAAGTCGTTTTACTGTCAAAACCAAATCTTTCTTTTATTTTCATAAAGTCGTTATAACTAACTTCCCATAAAGCCATTATAACACTTTATGTTTTAAACAAACAAAATCCATTTCACACACGTACGTCTACCGTACTATATAGTTTACAACAATCATGCTCAAGAGTATAGGAAGAATCACATACCTTTTAGCTTAAGCCACAAGCCAAGTCAAGTATGTCGCGCGTAGAAGATCCACCTATAAAGGCCACAATATCTATCAATCTCTAGTTCTCTTGAGAATACTTAAATGCAGTTCTGATTCTACGTAAAATTCGACACCTTCCCGCTATCACATAAATCTCCTCCTATCGGGCCCTACTGTGCCAACAACTCCAGGGATTACACGTCTAACCGGGCGTGTTCAATTACTCCACAATAATACAACGATCAGAATACAGCCTATGTAAATACAATTAATACTCATTCTATATATAGTATGCTTGACTATATATTACTACAATATGTAATATCCAATTACAATAGGGGCATAGATCATTACCTCGATAAGCCCAAAATTATCCAAGATTATATGTCGATCACGAGCAACGCTTAGCTCCATTCCTTACGCTCAACCGCTCCAAGCAACCCTTAGAAGTTTCTAAACAACTTCTAAATACTTCAACCAAGTTTATGAAGATTTTCTAGGGTTTCATTTTGCGACTAGCGGATAAAGTAGTATTTAGGGCTCAGTATTAAACAAACCTTGGAATACTACTAGGGATACTAGGCTAGTGTATTTGGAATTATACCACAATACACAAGGTATTCTACACAAGAGGGGAGGGGTGGGACGAGACCACAAAAAAAGGGAGGGGAGTATTTTGCCTTGAAAGGCTTTAGTGTTGATGAAATACTGCTGAGCTAAGGGGTATATATAGAAGAGTCAAGGGCCAAGATCAAAGCAAGGTGGGTGGTCAAGATTGGGCCATGTGTGTGTGGGTCCCACCACAACACATGGCCAACGAAATAGGCTACCAAGTGTCAAGGCCAAAATCGGCGAGTGAGTAGGTGACAAGTGGCTAGCCACGCACACCATTTCTACCACGGCCTGTGGGGTGACACGTGTCGCCCCGATGTCTAAAAATATTTCGTCTTCGAAAAATATCCATAATGCGGAAACCTCAAAAACAAAGCGGGCCCAAAACGTAAATTCCTCCGTGGGCCCACGTGACCATTTAGAAAATAAAATCTCAAAATTCTAATATAATCCAAGAAGTCCGAATACCAAATCGGGAATCCAATTCCACTAACGAACCTTTTTCTTCACAAAACGGAACTTTTCCGTTGAAAAATTCACATCTTTCTTTCTTTCCAAAATTTCTTGTCGTATTCTCGTACGTACATCCCCACATACATACCCTGGAACTACGGGGTATAACATTCTTCCCCCCTTAGAAACATTCGTCCCGAATGTTCCTTCTAAGATTCCAAACACACATGCTCCGGTATAGTCCTCACTACTACACTTACGAAACCAGTCATGCCATCCATGGCCCTCGCATAACATACGAATCCAAACCACGAGGAATCACCTCTAACATGTAAAACAACACTAACTCTCTCCCTGGTCCAAAGGATACTCTTGAAACCTAGTAACATGGAGTACCAGACGTATCGCCTCCTAAGTCGGACGGCAGTGCTATCTTATAGGCAACCCGGCCTATTGTACAACCAATGCTGAAAGGCCCAAAAGTACTTCGGGCTAAGTTGCCTCGCTTCAAAACTCGTCACACTTTCCGGGTGGTACCTTGAAGACCCACCGGCTGAACTCCAAGTGTTGATGCGATTATCCGTGACGACCTGGCGACTCAGTGCAAACAACCCGTCCGGATAAGCTTCACCCTATCCACATTCTCGAAACAAGTATGTACCACTATCTGAATCTTGCCAACATCGAACCAATCGATTGGCAATCAACACTTCACTTTATACAAGCCTTCTCAATGCGATATCCGAATCGAAATGGTAGCTATTATAATAATACACACTCAACAAGAGGCACATAATCCTTACAACTACCCCGAAATCACAACACCGGCCGAGGGTAAATGCGTCACGAGACTCACTCGAGTTCATATCCCCGCTGGTAAAACCTCCGAACCAAAAGAAATAGCGGAAAACTGGCTCCACCGCACGCCATAGAAAGTAGGAACCGGGCAGCCTTACAACCCTCCCGATACATAACATCTCGCATAATCCTCCACAGTAACAAAATGTGATCGAAGACAAGATAGGTGACCTCATCACCGACATCGGTTGAACGCATCCTCGAACTCGTCGATGGTTACCTAAACTTGGGCCTAACACCCTCGTGACCCCATCACACGGGACCACCACAAATCGACCCCACCTTATTCGGGTTGCGGGTTGACCCCATCCGCCTCAACCCGACCCATTTCAAGGCCAATCCTTGTTCCCGATCCGAACAATCTCACTAATCAAGTCAATAAAAACCTAGTGGTCTTCTTAGCTCAACTACCCTCTTATAATTCACACCTCGTGGACTTATCACGCAATTATACCCGCGTATACTATGCACTCCAACAAAGGTCGAATCGCAAACAAAATCTTTTACCCAAGACGGCCACCTCTAAGGTCTCCACGTATAATATTATATGGCTCACAATCTCTATGTACCCAACTTCCCTTTACTAACCGGGCCTCTAAATCACAATTAACATAATACTTAGCACAACATCACATCATCAATGATACTAGTCTACAGAGTGTAAAGGATATACCCGAAATCAAATAGGCGGTTCGAGGACCGCCAGAATCGGAGCTTCCACCGACCCTCCCTCGCGCTGCCGGTGTATGAACACCGCCTAGCTATCGAAGGTGAAGAACCCGCAGATCCCGGAAGGAGTCTCAACATCCGCGCTACCTGCAGTGGGACAATTCTTCGCTAAATGGCCTGCCGCATGTAAAACAAACTCTGCGAATACCGCGACACTCCGCATGGATTTTACCACACCGCCACACCGAGGTTGGGGTGGCTTCATCCGCCAACACTCCGCTTCCTCGAAAACGAATCACGGGAGCCACGACGCTCTCAAGGCGCAGAGGACCACTGCATGCGGCGGAGGTGCATAACTAGTTTCTTCGCGGCGTCCGCTTTGAAAGTTGCCAAAGGACTCTGCCGCCCGGCGCCTTCTCACCGGTATTGGTCAATTGTCGGTCTCTCCGTGCCTCACACCCTAGTGCATGAGCTCGCGTGCGGGCAATGTCCATGCCCTGAAGCGATACACCAACAAGACTCTTCCAGTAGTCATCAAGCCTCGTGACGTAGCGGTGCACTCGGTCCTCCATATTAGCTATTAACGCAGGACATATCGGGCGGCGGGTCGAACTTACGTTGTACTCCCGGCGCGCCCTCACTGTCTCAAAGATCAAAACCTATCGGCCGTGCCCTCTCATCTGCGGAGGCAAGAAATGGGCGAAATGCTTGAGAACTCGTCCCAAATACCGGAGGCGCATGCTCCCGACGGCTCGCGAATCAAACTACCGATCAGCGGTATCACGCGGCCGATGTGAATCGAGATCACGGACTCGGTCTCGAAGCCTTGATCACGCTGCATGATCCTCAGAATCGACGGATGAACTCCTGCGGATCATTCTCGTGCCTCACCGTAGAACTCTGGCGTTACAACTCGAAAAATCCGTAGCCTCAAACTATCGATCCGGGGTGAACTACGGAGAATCGAAGGCTGCAGATCCACCTATCTCATGTCGCCGCGATCCCGGCTAGTAACTGGGCCATCTCCTTGTAACACATCTCCCGCTCGGTGTGGGATCGAGGCTCAGTGCAGTGGTCTCGCGACCCACCGCTGCGCCTAAACTCGCTTTGAAGTGGCGTCACAAAACTTCGCCGTCAAGCACTATCTCAGCAATGACCGGCTGCGCCTCGTACTCCTCAGTATCCTACTAGCAGCTCCTCGGTGCCTTGCCGCTCGGGCTCGTTGCTTTACGGGAGACATAATCGCGAGAAAGAATACGTCGAAGGAGTCCAACTTACAACATGACTCTAAGGCACGATCTCAAAATGAGAAGAATGGAAACTAATCCTAAATGTCCTGCGACCTCACGATTATAGATGTGGTGCACAACACACCGATAATCAAGACTACTGAACACGATGCGTAGACACCTTCCGAGGATTAATCGCTTCGATACCACTTTTGTCACGACCACTGCCCGGGATCGTGCCTACCCCGCACCCTAGTGATATAACATCGAGAGAAAATCGTGAAATAAAAACTTAAACAGAAACAAGATACATCATAAGAAAATAGGCCAACGGCGGTGCGCCCATGCGTATATATAAAACCGACGATTCATAATCCTTTACAACACCGCCACACAAGATTTCTGCACTCTCAGAATGTAACAACAACTATGACGGGACGGGGCCGCCATACCCACGAATGTACAAGAACCTACAACTCGGAAACATACCAAAAGATAAGCCTCGGAGAAACGGAGCTTCCAATACGCCAATCGAGATCCTATGAGCGAGGATCCACAACCGATGTACCTCACTGCGGCATGAACGGCCCGAAGGAGGTCGATAACAGTACAAGTATGTGGCGAAAAATCAGAATGAAATCACATTTCATCATTTTATAAAACCACTGCGATAAGTACTTGATTATGCCAAGTAAGGGGACGACATCCCGAATAATCACTCACACATAACTATGGGTCTCACGCCATAATATCACTCATGCGTGGAACTCATTCTCATCGCGGCGTTACATGATGTAAAACAACATCCATATGTGAACACGAACACTAGATCCTGCGTCGGCTATCAAACCGTCGGGAGTAGAATCGCTCATACGGATCCAAAAGCTAGTCATAAAACTTCACGGGCAAGGTGCGGCTAATTACGGATCAAAAGCTAGCCACGCGGTATCGCCGAGGCAAGTACCAAATCTAACGTGCCAACCGCCAACCGTCACGAGATATGACCGAGGCAAGTATCTCAAGCTATCTACCGAGGCTACCGATACACGAAATGACCGAACAAGTATCTAAAGTGTGCACGAACCACACGCATAAATCAAGCCGTGATCGCTTCGTCGCTGCGGAAGCTTCATGGATTAGCGGTCCATGGACTAACAATCTGAACCTCACAATGACCGCATGCCCCAAGATCTCACCTCGGAAGTCACGGCCATGAAACCATCCTACGGGCGCGTGCGTGGAACATCCATCACGTCGCATGTCGAAGGAATAACAAGATGATACTCAAAGTGGACGATACTGTGGAAAATCCAACGTCGGTATGTCCAACAATCAATCAGATAACCGGCCCTCCCAGAGAGTCACGGCAGCACATCAACAAAACACTTGCACATCAAAGACTATCACGACAAGCATAGGCAAGTTCAACATACATACATTTTTATCAACAATCCGGGTTTCAAACCCAAAATACTACACTTTCATTCTTTCAAAAAGACCTCTTTTTCGTAAAAGCCACATGATACTAATACTCGTAGTATTAAAACACGTTTCCCTTTTTAAACCAAATTACTACACCTTCAGAAAATCTTTATAAGATTTTTAAAATCAAGTACTCTATACCTTTTTAAAACCAAGTGCTTTTCTTTTAAAACAACAACAAGTGTTCTTTTAAAACCCAAATAACTTTACTCTTTTCAAAACAAGTAACCTATACTTAAATCAAGTTACTTCTCTTTTTCCAAAAAAAACAAGTCGTTATAAGTCAAGTCTCTTGTCTTTCAAGATCAAGTCTCTTAACTTTCAAAATCAAGTCGTTTTACAGTCAAAACCAAATCTTTCTTTTATTTTCATAAAGTCGTTATAACTAACTTCCCATAAAGCCATTATAACACTTTATGTTTTAAACAAACAAAATCCATTTCACACATACGCCTACCGTACTATATAGTTTACAACAATCATGCTCAAGAGTATAGGAAGAATCACATACCTTTAGCTTAAGCCACAAGCCAAGTCAAGTATGTCGCGTAGAAGATCCACCTATAAAGGCCACAATATATCTATTAATCTCTAGTTCTCTTCGTAGAATACTTAAGTAAATTCTCGATTCTCTGAGAAAATTCGACACCTCCCCGCTATCACATAAATCTCCTCCTATCCAGGCCCGCTACTGTGCCAACAACTCAGGATTACACGCCTAACAGGACGTGTTCAATTACTCACAATAATACAACGATCATCAAATACATCCCTATGTAAATACATTCAATACTCATTCTATATATAGTATGCTCAACTATATATTACTACAATATGTAATATCCAATTCTGATAGGGGACATAGATCATTACCTCGATAAGCCCAAAATTATCCAAGATTATATGCCGATCCCGAGCAACGCTTAGCTCCATTCCTACGCTCCAACCCGCCAAGCAACCCTTAGAAGTTTCTAAACAACTTCTCAATACTTCAACCAAGTTTATGAAGATTTTCTAGGGTTTCATTTTGCGACTAGCGGATAAAGTAGTATTTACGGGCTCCAAGTATTAAAACAACCTTGGAATACTACTAGGGATACTAGGCTAGTGTATTTGGAATTATACCACAATACACAAGGTATTCTACACAAGAGGGGAGGGGTGGGACGAAACCACAAAAAAGGGAGGGGAGTATTTTGCCTTGAAAGGCTTTGAGTGTTGATGAAATACTCTTGGTAAGGGTATATATAGAAGAGTCGAGGGCCAAGATCAAAGCAAGGTGGGTGGTCAAGATTGGGCCATGTGTGTGTGGGTCCCACCACAACACATGGCCAACGAAATAGGCTACCAGTGTCAAGGCCAAAATCGGCCCAGTGAGTGAGTGACAGTGGCCAGCCACTGTCACACCATTCGACCACATGCCACCTGAGGGTGACACGTGTCGCCCCGATGTCCAAAATATTTCGTCTTCGAAAATATCCAAAATGCGGAAACCTCAAAACAAAGCGGGCCTCTTAAAAGCGTAAATTCCTCCGTGGGCCCACGTGACCATTTCCGAAAATAAAATCTCAAAATTCTAATATAATCCAAGAAGTCCGAATACCAAATCTGGGAATCCAATTCCCACTAACGAACCTTTTTCTTCACAAAAACCGGAACTTTTCCGTCGAAAAATTCACATCTTTCTTTCTTTCCAAAATTTCTTGTCGTATTCTCGTACGTACATCCCCACATACATACCCTGGAACTACGGGGTATAACATTACTAATACATTATTAGTCAAAACATTTCCCTTTATTAGCGCTGCTGTGGTTTGTTCGATACTTATTCTGATTTCCGAAATCAGTAAAACATTATTGCTTTTAAAATCAAGTACTCATTACTCGCGAATGAGGTTTTACAACATTTTTAACAAAATGTTAATTACCAAGTAAAACAAGTTAAGTCTCTTATCTTCAAGATTAAGTCTCTTAACTTTTAAAATCAGTAAACCATTCTCTTTACTTCTCTTGAAACGTTATACCTAACTTCCCATAAAGCTAGTATAACTCTTCTTTCAGAATGATTCTTTATTATCACACATCAAGTCAGTTATAAGTCAAATCAGTTACCTTTTAAAACCACAAAGCATTTTACGTATGCGTCTCACCGTACTACATAGTTATACACACATCATGCTAGAAAAGATAGGAAGAGGTTCACATACCTCGCGACGATTATCGACTAATAGCAAAACGCTCAGTACCTCAAACCGTCGGCTACTCCTAAGCCAAGTAGATCGCGCCACGCATAGTACTTCAACCTATAAGGCCACAGGCGCTTATTAACATCTAGATCATATCGTAGAACATTCTACGAAAATTCGGCAAGACTCCCCATGGCCGCGTAAATCTCCTCTTCTATCGAGGCGCTATCAAGCCAACCGGGGTTTATACATCTAACCTGGACGTGTACAATTCTACTTCACAAGAATGCTTACAAGTCTATCTGATACACATGTAATTACGATTCGATTCTCTTTCTTTATATTGCTTAAGTCAAAAGACATTGCCGCAAAGCTAGGTTCATTCTATATATAGTATACTTCAACTATATAATCTTACAACATGTAATTTCCAATTACAATAAGGACAAGATATTACCTCGATAAGCCCAAAATTATCCTAGTTTAATGTCGCTTCCCGAGCAACGCTTAGCTCCAACTCATGCGCTCCAACCCGCCAAACCACCCTTAGAAGTTCTAACCAACTTCTACATAATACTCCAACTATCTATGGAGATTTTCCTTAGTTTCGTTTTTGTAGTGACGGAAAGTATAATAGTATTTACGGGCTTTTATAAGTGTAACCTTGGAATACTACAAGGTATAAGGCTAAGGTAATTTGGGTATAGTAACAATACTTTTGAGTATTTCTACCAAGAGGTATTTATACGAGACAACACCACAGGGTGTATACCCTCGGCCTACCCCATGTGGGGTATTCTCGCGAGGGAAGGGAACTCTGGCCAGGGGCCTCCCAAAGGGGAGGGGAGGCTAGACGAGACCTCAAACACAAAGGGAGGAAGCTCTCAAGACTTAGAGATTTTTAGATGAAGAAGTTCATCAAAGGGGAGGGTATTTATAGGTCAAGCCATGGCTAACAATGGCCAAGATCAAGCCAAGTGTGGTGCAAGTGTAGGGCCAAGATATGCCCAAGTGTACCTTATCCATCTACCCACAAAATATCCTACCAACTACTTGACAAAACCAACCCATTTCGTCCACCCTTTACCGCCCAATCGTCCATCAATGAGAGGGTGACAAGTGTCGCCCTCTCGTTGGTCCAAAATGTTTCGTCTCTCGGAAAAATCCGCAAAAATTAGAAATGACATAGCCGTAATTTACCCTACGCGCTTTGTGTAAAATATTTCGTCGAAAAACGACTCTAACCGGGTGTTGTGCACAAAATAATTCGGCCAAGCCACTTTAAAGCCCAAACTTTTCTACGTACGTCCTTACGTACATACTCTGAAAATACGGGGTATAACAAAGATCCACCTATAAAGGCCACAATATATCTATCAATCTCTAGTTCTCTTCGTAGAATACTTAAAAGCATTCTCGATTCTACAGAAAATTCGCAAGACCTCCCGCTATCACATAAATAATCTCCTCCCCTATCCAGGCCCGCTACCAGGCCAACAACTCCCAGGGGATTATACGTCTAACCGGACGTGTTCAATTCTACTCCACAATAATACAACAGTCTACTGTAAATACAATCCTATGTAAATACAGTTTAATACTCATTCTATATATAGTATGCTCAACTATATATTACTACAATATGTAATATCCAATTACAATAGGGGGACATAGATCATTACCTCGATAAGCCCAAAATTATCCAAGATTATATGTCGATCCTGAGCAACGCTTAGCTCCAATTCCTTACGCTCCAACCCGCTCCAAGCAACCCTTAGAAGTTTCTAAACAACTTCTCTAAATACTTCAACCAAGCTTATGAAGATTTCTAGGGTTTCATTTTGCGACTAGCGGATAAAGTAGTATTTCCGGGCTCCAAGTATTAAAACAACCTTGGAATACTACTAGGGATACTAGGCTAGTGTATTTGGAATTATACCACAATACACAAGGTATTCTACACAAGAGGGGAGGGGTGGGACGAAACCACAAAAAGGAGGAGTATTTTGCCTTGAAAGGCTTTGTGTTGATGAAATACTCTTCGCTAAGGGGTATATATAGAGTCGAGGGCCAAGATCAATGCAAGGTGGGTGGTCAAGATTGGGCCATGTGTGTGTGGGTCCCACCACAACACATGGCCAACGAAATAGGCTACCAGTGTCAAGGCCAAAATCGGCCAGTGGTGGACAGTGTCGCCACTTGTCACACCATTTCTACCATGGCCACACAGGGGTGACACGTGTCGCCCCGATTCAATCAAAATATTTCGTCTTAGAAAATATCCAAAATGCTTAGGAAACCTCAAAACAAAGCGGGCCCCATTGCGTAAATTCCTCGTGGGCCCACGTGACCATTTCCAAAATAAAATCTCAAAATTCTAATATAATCCAAGAAGTCCGAATACCAAATCGGGAATCCAATTCCCACTAACGAACCTTTTCTTCACAAAAACCGGAACTTTTCCGTCGAAAAATTCACATCTTTCTTTCTTTCCAAAATTTCTGTCGTATTCTCGTACGTACATCCCCACATACATACCCTGGAACTACGGGGTATAACAATTACAGCAACAAGTAATTTCCAATTACAATAGGGGACAAGATTATTTACCTCGATAAGCCCAAAATTATCCAAGTTTAATGTCGATCCTGAGCAACGCTTAGCTCCAACTCGGTGCTCCAACCGCTCCAAACAACCCTTAGAAGTTCTACGCACTTCTTCTTAACACTTCAACCAACTATGAAGGTTTTCCTTAGGGTTTTGGTTTGAGATAAAAGGACACAAGAGTAGTATTTAGACTCTACGATAGAGGTATCTTTGGAATACTACAAGGTATACTAAGGTATTTTGGGTATAGTAACAATACTGGAGAGTATTTCTACCAAGAGAGGTGTATTTATACGAGACAACACAAAAGGGGGTGTACCCGGCCAACCCCACTAGGAGGGTACTCTCGGCCAGGGGAGGGGCTCGCCGAGGGCCTTCGAAGGGAGGGGAGGCTAGGGCGAGACACTACTCAAAGGGGAAGAGCTCTCAAGACTTAGGAAAGTTTAGGAATGGATGAAGAAGTCTTCAAAGGGGGTATTTATAGGAAGACCAAGGGTCAAGATCTAGTGGGGGCAAGTGGAGGCCAAGATATGCCCAGTGCCCCTAGACCACTCCTTAAAAACCTCACAAATATCCTACCAACTACTTGACAAAAAGCCAACCAATTCGTCCACCCTTTACCGCGTCCATCAATGAGAGGGTGACAAGTGTCGCCCTCTCGTTGGTCCAAAATGTTTCGTCTCTCGGAAAAATCCGCAAAAATAAGAAATGACATAGCCGTAATTTACCCTACGCGATTTGTGTAAAACGTTTCGTCGAAAACGACTCTGTCGGTGTTGTGCACAAAATATTTCGTCGAAGCCAACTTTAAAGTTCAAACTTTTCTACGCACGTCCCCACGCATACTGAAATACGGTATAACATTCTCCTCCTAGAAACATTCGTCGAATGTTCCTTCTAAGCCTCAAACAAACATGCGCCAAGATAGTCTTCGCTACTATACTTATGAGAACAATCCTGCCACACCTGGCCACAGAAACACCTGCGCAAATACTTACCTCCAAGTCCACGAGGAAACACCTCTAACATCACCAAAGCTCCCACCCAAGGGCTACTGCGTACTCCTCGCACCTTCACTTTACAAACGAAATGATCACTTCTATGTTTTTAACATGCTCGCTTCTTCCCTTACTCGTCGTACTTTCTTGTACACTCGAACTCTTTCATAACTTACCACATTCACTATTGCTTGGGCTTTCCAAAACTCGGGTTACTACCTCAACTTGGTCATCATTGCGAGAATACTCTGGATGGATCTCCGATATTTTTCCGATATAGCAACATGAAAGGTCGGACGTACTGCCTCTTACGTCGGACGGCAATGCTAACTATAGGCAACCTGGCCTATTCTTCATATGACCTAAAAAAGGCCCAAAGTAACTCGAGCTAAGTTTCCTGTTTCGAATCTCGTCACACCGCCGGGTGGTACCTTCAATACCGACCGTCAACGAACTCCAGTGTCGACGCCGACACCGCACAACTGCTGACTCGAGCTGCTACTAACCTCTTACGGATAAGCTTCACCCTATTCACATCCTGAAACAAGAATGAACCATATCCGAACCTTGCCAACATCGAACCAATCGACCGAACTTACACTTCCTTCCTGAGGCCTCATAAGGCAACAATCGGCGAAATGGTAGCAACAAAACATTCCTCAACAGAGACAACAATCCTCACGGCTACCCGCAAATCCCAATCTCGGCGAGGCGAATGCGATCGAGACTCACCGAGTTCCTAACCCCGCTCGTAAGACCTTCGAAAAAGCAGTAGAACACGGGCTTCACTGCGCCATAAGGTGAAGGTAGGCACCTCGTGCGCCTTACAACCTTCGATAACATCTCTCAACCTGCCGAGTAAACGATCTTGGTGAAAGACAAGGCGGCCGACTCACCGACCATCGGTCGAATGCATCCACGAACTCGTACGCTGGTTAACTAAACTTGGGCCTAACACCCTCGTGATCCTATCACAAAGTGGGACCACCACAATGACCCACCATACAGCCGCGCGGGTTGACCCGCAACACGGCCTCAATCCGACCCGAACGAGCAAAACACGGCTCCCGATCCCAATGGGCCTCACTAAACACGTTACGAAAACCTAGCGGTCTTCTTAGCTCAACTACTCTCTTTCATTTCACACTACTCAGGGACTTATCCCAAAAACATAGCTCACGCTGGCTATGCACTCGATAAGTCAAATATAAAATAAATCTTTACTCGAGACGGCCTTACCTCTAAGGTTTCCACGCATAACACTCTAAGGCTTACACTTTCTCTATCCCCCAATCTTTCCCGGTTACTAACCATGATTTCTAATCACAACTAACACACTGCTATCAGAACATAGCACTTATAATATACTCATCCTATCACACATACTAATCTTCAGAGGGTTAAGGATATACCTTTATCTACTGCTTCACTCCCCTTAGTCGTTCTAATCAAACTACCCAGGTGTATGCTTAGGAAGATGACGAACTACCCACCGATCCTGAAGGTTGAGTCCTCCTACTAGGACATCCTTTCGACACATGGCCCAGACTGCCGCCGGTAAAACAAGTACTAACTAAAAGATGACATTTCCCGGGATGACGTCTGTCACACTGTGAATACCGAGGAAATCCGAATCCGGGTTGGAACCTACGATAGCCGCGAACGAAAGCCCCGAGTTACGACCAACTGCGTACTCGAATGTCACGAACCTGTGGAGGACCACTCTGCGGTGGATGTGCATATTTAATCACGGTGAGGCGATTCGCCTCGAAAGTTACCAAAGGACCTCGCTTACGCCCTCTTCGCTGTCCTTGGTTAACGTCAATCTCGTTTCTTGGCTCGCGCATAAGCGTACCGCATACGTGCCATGCTCTAAGCGAAGAATTACTCTTGCACAACCTTTAAATAGTCATCAAGACTGTGATAACGGTACATCACATACTCCGGTAGCTACATCCTTAGCTAATGCGGTCGTCTCTTTGCAATCTACATTCTCTGTTCGCCGTGGAATCAAGGTTCAAATATCATGGCGCAGTAGGAGCGCCGCCGTGCTAACTCTGCTTGGGGCTAGTGACGTCGCAGACTCCCAAATGGCACCTAACTCGGTGATGATTGGGCTGTGCCTCGTAACCTCACTGCTCTCAGCTCCTCGCACTTGCCTCACAGGCGGGTTGCCTTACGCGGAGGCATAGCGGTAGGAAAGAAATACGTTAGAGGTCCAACTTTAACACTCTAAGGCACGATCTCGAGTGAGAAGAATGGAAACCAATCCTAAATATCCTATAGCCTCACGATTATTGGTGTGGTGCGCAACACACCGATAATCAAGCTATCTTGGATCGATACGTCAGACACTTTCCGAGGATTAATCGCTCGATACCACTTTTGTCACGACCGAACCGGGCGTGATCGTGCCTACCGGGCACCTAGTGATACAACATCGAGTAATCAGCGGAATATAAAACAATAACATGAAATAGCATGAAGTATGAAATAATAACGAGAAAAATTGCCTTTCGGCATGTATATATGAAAACTTAAATCCAGCGATTACATCCCACTTACAACTCGCCTACAAAGATTACGGACCTCTAAGAGTGACATGATAACAATGGCGCGACAGGGCCCCGCCATACCCATTAATGTAAGCACCTACTACTAACGGGGACTATACCACTGATAAGCCTCCGCAGAAACGTAGCTTCCCAACGCCGTGACCACGAGAGCTAGGATAAACGGTGTACCTCAACTGCAGCGTGAACGCAGCCCGAGAGGTCGATGCAACAGTACCAAGTGTGGCGAAAATCGTAAATGAAATCATAGTAGTCTATATAAAGCGGGAGACATGTATGATAACCAAACTACGATTCCATAAATAAGCGATCATGTCAAGTCGGGACTCGCCTCAAAATCATCACTCGATATAACAACGGGTCTCACGCCACAACATCAATCATGCCCGTGGAATACCTTCCTCACCGCCGCAATCTATGATATAAAACACCAAGTAATACATGAACACGGGTCCGCTGTGTCATCATAAAACCGTCGGTAAGTAACGAAGGCATAGCCGACTACTAAAACCACGTACAAACAAGGTCATAAATGGTATCATGAGATCTGTCAGCATCATTACATGATCAAAGGCCCGCCCGCGATGATCTAATGTGCGCGTCTAGCCCGAACTTCCCGACTCCGCATAAGCCTCCAATGGCCCGTGAGGTATTCCGCGTCGAGGTAGCTACTCCCGGCATCCGCCGACTTCGACCGCGTGGCCACATAGGCCGCATGACCATAAAGGCCGCACACTAACACGGAGCTCCGCACTCGCATAGGCCGGGACCCGCATGGTATTCTCGAATCATAGGTCACACAGACGCTGAGTCTACCGCGTGAGGCGACTTAACCTCCGGGATGATGTCAAGGTGAGTGGTACAATACCAACATAACGACTGATAGTTAAACAACTTAAGCGCAATCGAGGGAAAACCCCTTTACACAAACATCACAAGATAATAACACACGTAGCATCCTAGCATGTTTACTTATCAAATCAACCAGAAAGTATTACAAGGCTATCACAAACCAATACAATCAAATTATTCACACAAGGTACTTTCTACTATATGATTAACAAGATCGGGTTTTTATCCCCAAAGTACTTCATACATTAACTCTTTAAAAGATACGTTACTTTCACAAAAGTCACACAATACCCGTAGTATATAAAATAGAGTGATTATCTGTCACGACCCGAACCGGGGCCCGTGACTGGTGCCTTACCCCGGGCACCCTCGTGATACAACATCAGAGAGAATCAGCGGAAATAAAAACATAAACATGAAACAAGAGACATGATAAATAAACAGGCCAACCAAAATAGTTGTCTTCTGTATATATTCATAAAACCCGAACAGTTATCCTTTTTACAAACTCGCCACAGCATTACTGGACCTCAGAAGTGACAATAACTATGACGGACAGGCCGCCATACCACGAATGTACAAGAACCTCAGACTCGGGTAACATACCAAAAGATAAGCCTCGAGAAACGGGGCTTCCAATCTGTTGGCTGTGATCCTATGAGCGAGGATCCACAACCGATGTACTTACCGCTGCGGCATGAACGCAGCCGAAGGAGTCGATCAGGTACCAAGTATGTGAACGAAAAATCGTAAATGAAATCATAACGATCTATATAAAGCAGAGACATGTATGATAACCAAACTACACTCATAACATAAAAGCGGTCATGTCAGTCGGGACTCATGCCTCAAAGTCATCCTCGTGCGTGGAATTCCTTCACCGCCGGCGATCTGAGGTACAAACCATGTGATACGTATAACATGTCTCGGCCATCTCATGGACCCGATAGAAACGTGTGAAATACATTCGGCTCATCTCATGAACTTCGGTAGTCGGATGGAATACATTCGGTCCATCCATGGACGCGATAGTGAGTGAAATACATTCGGTTCATCCCGTGACCGCGGTCGTCGAGTGCAATACCTTCCGGGTGCATCCCATGAACGCGGTAGTCGAAGTTATCTGAATACGATTGCACAACAAGGCTATCACACGCAAACATAGGCAAGTTACACACAACTTAAGGTACTATCATTTTATGCCAAAATCCGGTTCGACCTAAAGTATTACATACATTAACTCTTTTAAAAGATACGTTTCTTTCACAAAAGTCACACAACGCTCGTAGTATAAAATAGAGTGACTATCTTTTAAGTAAACCAAAACACTTCCCTTGTAAAATCAAGTAACACATTATTTTCCAAGCGTTCAAGTTTGCCTAATTTCAAATGCTCAAGTTTCTCATTTTCGAAAGGTTTCGTAGTTCATAGTTTTAATCACTTAAGAATATAATTCTCCTTTAAAACAAATTTGAGAAACATATGCCTTATGTGTGAGTAGGTTGTTCTTGTCTATTACAATCTTATAAAGCGACCATGATCTAGGAAATGTAATATCATTTTGTCTCATCTTAGCTTCTATGCGGATGGAGGTTTCTCTGGTTTTAATAACAATTAGTCAATACATTTCCTTTATTAGCTGCAATGGTTTGTTCGATACTTAATCTCATTTAGAAATCAAGAAACCATTATTCTTTTAAAACCAACTACTCATTACTCATGAATGAGGTTTTACAACATTTTAACAAAATTCATAACAAGTCAAACTAAGTCAAGTCTCTTATCTTTCAAGATCAAGTCTCTTAACTTTCAAAATCAAGCCGTGTATAAGTCAAGTCTCTTATCTTTCTACAATCAATAAACCATTCTTTTACCTACATAAAGTCGTTATAACTAACTTCCCATAAAGCTATTATAACACCCTATGTTTTAAACCAACCAAATCACTTAGCACATGCGTCTCTACCGCACTACATAGTTCACAACAATCATGCTAGAAAGATAGGAAGAGGTTCACAAACCTCGCGACGATTATCGACAAATAGCAAAACGCTCCAAGTACTTCAACCCGTCGGCTACTCCTTAAGCCAAGTAGATCACGCCACACGTAGTACTCCACTCCTAAAATGGTCATAGTACTTCTATCAAACCTTTCTTACCATTGAAGACTTATACCAATAAAAGCCCTCTAATTCTACGGAAAATTCGTAAGACTTCCCCTGTTTTACTCACTTTTCCATCTTTCTCCAAGGCGAATAGCAGTAATATATATACCATATATATATATAAGGCGTAATAATTAAACAACGTAAAGAAGGGGATTACACGCCCAACAGTAACGCGTTTACTATCACGCCTCCATAATAACAACAAGTAAAAGAAGGATTACGGCCAAACGGTAACGGTTTACTATCACGCCTTCATAACAATACAATAATTAAAAAGGGATCACACGCCCAAACGGGCGATTGAACAATCTTCCCTTTGAAATGTAAATACGATCCAAAGTAAATCCGTCCAAAGTAAATACATCCAAAGTAAATCTTTGTCAAGTAAATACGATCCAAAGTAAATCTGATCCTTAAGTTGGGGTCCTTGGCCAACTTTGTCCATTTTACTTATCCAATTACTTCATTAGTCATCCAACTTATATTCCATCTTAATATAAGTTATAGTTACTTTGTTAATTACTTCTTCACAAGTAAGATACGTTTTACCATTTTAATGGCAAGCTACAATCCTTTCTTTTAACAAGTTAACAAGATCCAACTTTTCCAAACTTTACTCCATATTTTATATACTCCATAATATACTTATAATATATGTATAATGACCAATTCACAAAGAGGTTAAGGTTTACTACCTCAAATAGCCCAAAATTATCCAAGAACTTAATGTCGCTCCAAGCAAGTCTTAGCTCCAAATCTTTCCGTTCCAATCCGCTACAAGCAACCCATAGAAGCTCCTAACCAACTTCTCTTCAAGAACCAACTCCAAAAAGTTAAGAACACTTAGGGTTTCCAACTAGTAAGTTTCGCCAAGGCATGAACAATAGGTTGGGGTGTGAAATCTTTTCCAACTCTTGGTACACAATCTTCCTAACACCTTAGGGAAGAACACTTAAGAGTTTAAGAATTGTTGGACAAATTTAGGTCAAGAAATGGGCTCAAAACGAGAGCAAGGTCAAGGAGAAGGGAGGAATTTCTTGTCTTGAAATGGTTAAGTGTGGAAGTTTTCATCAACTAAGGGTGCGTATATAGGACAACCAAGGGCTAGGATGAAGGCAAGTGTGTGGTTGAGATTGGGGACAAGTGTGTGTGGGTCCCACAAGCCACTTGTCCACACAAAATATCTAGCAAGACTTGGCCACTTGTCCACACAAAATATCTAGCAAGACAAGGCCACTTGTCTTGCCACTTGTTAGCAAATTTGGCCGTGAGGCCACCTAGGGGTGACACGTGTCGCCCTCCTACTCGTCCAAAATATTTCATCTTAGAAATATCCATAAAGGCAAAAATCTCAAAACAAAGTGGGCCCCACAAAACAGTAAATTTCTCAGTGGGCCCACGTGACCAATTCCTAAATAAAATTCCATAATTCTAATATAATTCAAGAAGCCCAAATACCAAATCTGGGAATCCAATTCCCATCAACGAACCTTTTTCTTCACAAAAACCGGAAACTTTTCCGTCGAAAAATCACATCTTTCTTTCTTTCCAAAATTTCTGTCGTATTCTCGCACGTACATCCTCACCTATATACCCTGGAACTACGGGGTATAACATTCTTCCCCCCTTAGAAACATTCGTCCCGAATGTTCCTTCTAAGTCTCCAAACGTACTTGCGTCGGTATAGTCTTCACTACTATACTTACCAACCGATCATGCCACCAATGGCCAGAATATAACATGTGCGCAAAACTCAAATCCAAGCCAACGAGGAATCATTTCTAATCTCACAACAACTCCCACTAGCTTCAATTTACTCTAAGGCCATTCCCGGCCTTCACGATCCGATTCTGGTCGAACGCATCCACGAACCCGTACGATGGTTACCTAAACCTGGGCCTAGCACCCTCGTGACCCTACCACCTGGCGGGACCACCTCGAACTGACCCCACCCCAAACCGGGCTGCGGGTTGACACGCAACCTTGCCTCAACCCGACCCATTTGCCGCGCCAAACTCTTGTTTCCTGATCCTAACAATCTCACTAATCAAGTTACGCAAACCTAGTGGTCTTCTTATCATAACTATCCTTATATAATTCACACCACTCGGGGACTTATCACACAATTTTTTTTACCCCTCGTATACTATGCACTCCGACAAAGGTCAATCGTAAACAAATCTTTTACTCAAGACGGCCTCGCATCTAAGGTCTCCACTTATAATATTCTAAGGTTCACACCTTCCATGACCCCAAACTTACCTCTTCAACTAGTCATGTTCTCTAAGTTATACTTAACACAATGCTATCTGTACATAGAACACAATAATAAGATCATCATATCGCGCAAACAAAACTCTAGAGGGTTAAGGATATACTGCATCTACCGCTTCACTCTAATCATAGGCACGCCTGCAGTGGCATATAGAAAGCGATGAACCCGCCATCGATCCGGTGGCTGCGTCATGCTGCGGTACTCTCCTATAAGCACATTCTCTCGTCACATGGCCCTGACGGCCGCAGGTGAAACAAGCACTAGTAAAAAGACGACATTCCCCGGGATGACGCCTGCCACATCGTGCACACTGAGGGGGACATGAGTCCTGCTGGCTAGAACTAACGTATATCTGTGAACGAAGCCACGGAGCCACCAGCTCCGAATACCGAACGTCACGAAGGCGTGGAGGACCACTCATCTTGGCGAAGGTGCATAACTAGCTGCCGGCGGTCCGCCTCGCAAGTTACCAAAGGACCTGCTCGCCTTCTTCGCCTGATCCGGCCATTCCGTCGACCTCTCCGTGCCTCACATCCAAGTGCATAAGCTGCGTGCGGGCAATGTCCATGCCGGTGGAGAGCTACACGAACAAGCCTGCCAAGTAATCATCGAGCGGTGGCGTGGCGGTGCACTCGTCCTCCATGCTCGGTCACTAAGGCGGGGACATACCGAGCAACGAGTCAAACTCCACGTTGTACTCCTAACCGCCGATGCGCCTGCCTAACGTCAAAAATGCATCGGCGAGCCCTCTCATCTGTGGAGGCAAGAAATGTGCAAGAAATGCCCTTGAGAACTCGCCCCAAATGCTTGGGAGCGCATGTTCCTAAGCCGATTCCCATGAATCAAACCGATCATTGCGATATCACGCGGTGATGCGAACCAATACCACCGACTCGCCTCGAGACTCGATCACTCATGATCCATTGTGGTGCCGGATAAACTCACGAGGTCATCCTCGGCTCGATCCATAGACGGCGGGCTCTGACTTCGAAAAGTCCGTAGTCTCAAGTATGCGCTCGGGGTGAACTACGGTGCTCTTGGGAGGCTGCTGCATCAGCCTCTCTCATATCTCGTACGACCACGGCGATCGCCATCTCCTTGTACCCGTCTCATCTGCTCGGTGTGGGGTGGAGGCTCAGTCTGTAGTCTCGGCCATTTGCTGCGGCTCTAAACTCTGCCGTTGGCGGCGTCGCAAACTTCGCCGTCGGAAGCACTATCTCGGTAACGGCCGGGCCTGCGCCGGTAACCCTCCGTGCTCTACTCACGGCTCCTCGGCGCCTTGCCTTACGGGCCGTTGCCTTGCGTGGAGGCATAATCGGCACATAAGAATACGCTGGAGGAGTCCAACTTATAACACAACTCTAAGGCACGATCTCGAGTGAGAAGAATAGAAACCAATCCTAAATGTCTGCGACCTCACGATTATAGATGTGGTGCACAACACACCGATAATCAAGACTCTACTGAACCGATGCAGTAGACACTTTCCGAGGACTAAGCGCTTCCGATACCACTTTTGTCACTTTGCCGCGAGGTTCTAGTGTCACTCGGCGACCAACAAATGGTAGTGCCGCACGCGATCCCCGAGATTTGGACCTTCTCGGGGCGTGCCATACGGAGAGCCACGGTTGGTGCGTTTCGCGTGAGAGGCTCGCCTCTTTATACGCTCGGCCCGAAGGAGGTCGATAACAGTACCAAGTATGTGAACCGAAAAATCGTAAATGAAATCATAATACATATAAAGCGATGACATGTATGATAACCAAACTACTCATAACATAAGCGATCATGTCAAGTCGGGGACTCACGCCTCAAAGTCATCCTCATGCGTGGAACTCCTTCCTCACCGCCAGCCTAGGTACAAACCATGTGATACGTATAACATGTCTCGGCCCATCTCATGGACCCGATGTTGAAACGTGTGAAATACATTCTGGTTCATCTCGTGAACTTCGGTGAGTCGGATGGAATACATTCGGTCCGTCCCATCCTACGGGCCGGTAGTCGAGTGAAATACATTCGGTTCATCCGTGAACGCGGTAGTCGAGTGAAATACATTCGGTTCATCCTATGAACGGTAGTCGAGTGAAATACGTGATTGCACAACAAGGCTATCACACGCAAACATAGGCAAGTTACACACAACTTAGGTACTATCATTTTATGCCAAAATCCGGTTCGACCACTAAAGTATTACATACATTAACTCTTTTTAAAAGATACGTTTCTTTCACAAAAGTCACACAACGTTCGTAGTATAAAATAGAGTGACTATCTTTTAAGTAAACCAAAACACTTCCTTGTAAAATCAAGTAACACATTATTTTCCAAGCGTTCAAGTTTGCCTAATTTCAAATGCTCAAGTTTCTCATTTTGAAAGGTTTAGTAGTTCATAGTTTTAATCACTTAAGAATATAATTCTCCTTTAAAACAAATTTGAGAAACATATGCCTTATGTGTGAGCAGGTTGTTCTTGTCTATTACAATCTTATAAAAGCAACCATGATCTAGGAAATGTAATATCATTTTGTCTCATCTTAGCATGCGGATGGAGGTTTCTGGTTTTAATAACAATTAGTCAATACATTTCCTTTATTAACGCTCGCAATGGTTTGTTCGATACTTAATCTCATTTAGAAATCAAACCATTATTCTTTTAAAACCAACTACTCATTACTCGCGAATGAGGTTTTACAACATTTTAACAAAATTCATAACAAGTCAAACTAAGTCAAGTCTCTTATCTTTCAAGATCAAGTCTCTTAACTTTCAAAATCAAGTCGTGTATAAGTCAAGTCTCTTATCTTTCTACAATCAATAAACCATTCTTTTACTACATAAAGTCGTTATAACTAACTTCAAAGCTATTATAACACCCTATGTTTTAAACCAACCAAATCACTTAGCGTATGCGTCTACCGTACTACATAGTTCACAACAATCATGCTAGAAAAGATAGGAAGAGGTTCACATACCTCGCGACGATTATCGACAAATAGCAAACGCTCAAGTACTTCAACGTCGGCTACTCCTTAAGCCAAGTAGATCACCCCACACGTAGAACTCCACTCCTAAAATGGTCATAGTACTTCTATCAAACCTTACTGACCATTGAAGACTTATACCAATAAAAAGCCCGCTAATTCTACGGAAAATTCGTAGACTTCAGTTTTACTCACTTTTCCATCTTTCTCCAAGGCCGAATAACCGTAATATATATACCATATATATATATAAGGCGTAATAATTAAACAACATAAAGAAGGGGATTACACGCCCAAAGTAGCGGTTTACTATCACGCCTCCATAATAACAACAAGTAAAGAAGGGGATTACGCCCAAACGGTAACGCGGTTTACTATCACGCCTTCATAACAATACAATAATTAAAAAGGGATCACACGCCCCGAACGCGATTGAACAATCTTCCTTACCGAAATGTAAATGATCAAAGTAAATCATCCCAAAGTAATCTGATCCAAAGTAAATACGATCCTTAAGTTGGGGTCGCCAACTTTGTCCATTTTACTTATCCAATTACTTCATTAGTCATCCAACTTATATTCCATCTTAATATAAGTTATAGTTACTTTGTTAATTACTTCTTCACAAGTAAGATACGTTTTACCATTTTAATGGCAAACGGCCAATCCTATCATATAACCAGTTATCAAGATCCAACATTTCCAATCTTTACACGATATTTTATAGACTCCATAATATACTTATAATATATGTATAATGACCAATTCACAAAGAGGTTAAGGTTTACTACCTCAAATAGCCCAAAATTATCCAAGAACTTAATGTCGCTCCAAGCAAGTCTTAGCTCCAAATCTTTCCGTTCCAATGGCTACAAGCAACCCATGAAGCTCTAACCAACTTCTCTTCAAGAACCAACTCCAAAAAGTGAAGAACACTTAGGGTTTCCAACTAGTAAGTTTCGTCCAAGGCATGAACAATAGGTTAGGGGTGTGAAATCTTTTCCAACTCTTGGTACACAATCTTCCTAACACCTTAGGGAAGAACACTTAAGAGTTTAAGAATTGTTGGACAAATTTAGGTCAAGAAATGGGCTAAAAAATGAGAGCAAGGTCAAGGGAGAAGGGAGGGAATTTCTTGTCTTGAAATGGTTAAGTGTGGAAGTTTTCATCAACTAAGGGTGCATATATAGGACAACCAAGGGCTAGGATGAAGGCAAGTGTGTGGTTGAGATTGAGGACAAGTGTGTGTGGGTCCCACAAGCCACTTGTCCACACAAAATATCTAGCAAGACTTGGCCACTTGTCCACACAAAATATCTAGCACTTGTTAGCAAATTTCGGCCATGAGGCCACCTAGGGGGTGACACGTGTCGCCCTCCTACTCGTCCAAAATATTTCATCTTCCGAAAATATCCATAAAGGCAAAAATCTCGAAAACAAAGTGGGCCCCACAAAACCGTAAATTTCTCCCGTGGGCCCCACGTGACCAATTCCGGAAATAAAATTCCATAATTCTAACAAAATTCAAGAAGCCCAAATACCAAATCTGGGAATCCAATTCCCATCAACGAACCTTTTTCCTTCACAAAACCCGGAAACTTTTCCGTCGAAAAATCACATCTTTCTTTCTTTCCAAAATTTATGTCGTATTCTCGCACGTACATCCTCACCTATATACCCTGGAACTACGGGGTATAACATTATCTTTTGAAGTAAATCAAAACACTTCTCTTTGTAAAATCAAGTAACCACATTCTTTTCCAAACGTTCAAGTTTGCCTAATTTCAAATGTTCAAGTTTCTCATTTTGAAGGTTCGTAGTTCATAGTATTAATCACTTAATGATATAATTCTCTTTGAAAGCAATTTGAGAAACATATGTACGATCATGAGTAGGTTATTCTTGTTTATAACAATCTTATTTAAGCAATGATCTAGGAAATGTAATATCATTTTGTCTCATCTTAGCATGCGGATGGAAGCCTGCTTGGTTATTAATAATTCTTTATTAGTCAATACATTTCCCTTTATTAGCGTTGTTGTGGTTTGTTCGACATTCATTCGATTTAGAAATCGAAACATCATTCTTTTGAAAACCAAAATACTCATTACTCACGAATGAGGTTTCACACGTTTTAACAAAATTCACATTAATTAAGTCAAGTCTCTTATCTTTTAAGAACCAAAGCATTTCTTACTTACATAAAGCTGTTATAACCAACTTCCCATAAAGCGTTATAACACTTTATGTTTTAAACCAATCAAATACATTTAACACGTATGCGTCTGCCGTACTACATAGTTATACACATATCATGCTAGAAAAGATAGGAAGAGGTTCACATACCTCGCACGATTATCGACTAATAGCAAAACGCTCAGTACCTCAAAGCGTCGGCTACACCTTAAGCGGCTCACGCCACACGTAGTACTTCAACCTATAGGCCACAAGGCGCCACTAACATCTAGATCTCAACGTAGAATATTCTCGAGAAAATTCGGCGCCTCCCGCTGGCCAGCGTAAATCTCCTCTACATCGAGGCACGCTATGTGCCAACAACTCCCTAGAGGGGGTTGTCACTGTCTAATCGGACGTGTACAATTCTACTTCACGGTAATGCTACAAGTCTCATGTCTGATCTATGTAATTACTGATTCGATTCTCTTCTTTAAATTAGGGCTTAAGTCAAAAGACATTGCCGCAAAACTATGATTCTATATATAGTATACTTCAACTATATATTACAGAACAAGTAATTTCCAATTACAATAGGGACAAGATTATTTACCTCGATAAGCCCAAAATTATCCAAGTTTAATGTCGATCACGAGCAACGCTTAGCTCAACTCGGTGCTCCAACCCGCTCAAACAACCCTTAGAAGTTCTACGCAACTTCTTCTTAACACTTCAACCAACTATGAAGGTTTTCCTTAGGTTTCAGTTTGAGATAAAGGACACAAGTAGTATTTGGCTCTACGTATAGAGGTATCTTTGGAATACTACAAGGTATCTGGCTAAGGTATTTTGGGTATAGTAACAATACTTGGAGAGTATTTCTACCAAGAGAGGGTGTATTTATACGAGACAACACCACAAAGGGTGTACCCTCGGCAAGCCCACTAGGAGGGTACTCTCGGCCAAGGGGAGGGCTCGGCCAAGGGCCTTCTCAAAGGGGAGGAGGCTAGGGCGAGACACTACTCAAAGGGGGAAGAGCTCTCAAGACTTAGGAAAGTTTAGGAATGGATGAAGAAGTCTTGAAGGGGGTATTTATAGGAAGACCAAGGGTCAAGATCTAGCCAAGTGGGGCAAGTGGAGGGCAAGATATGCCCAAGTGCCCCTAGACCTACTCCCCAAAACCTCACAAATATCCTACCAACTACTTGACAAAAAGCCAACCATCGTCCACCCTTTACCGGCGTCCATGATGAGAGGGTGACAAGTGTCGCCCTCTCGTTGGTCCAAAATGTTTCGTCTCTCGGAAAAATCCGCAAAAATAAGAAATGACATAGCCGTAATTTACCCTACGCGATTTGTGTAAAACGTTTCGTCGAAAAACGACTCTAATCGGGTGTTATGCACAAAATATTTCGTCCAAGCCAACTTTAAAGTTCAAACTTTTCTACGTACGTCCCCACGTACATACTCTGGAAATACGGGGTATAACACTCGGGTCCCCCCGTAAATGGGTACAATAACTTCTCATAATACCATAATCGTGTTGTCTTGATCACAACAACCATACTTACTGCATACGGATCTCATCCGTACCATTCTCTTAATCATACCACGTAGCTTAATTTATTAATATGGTCTTCCATTAAGTCCCTTAATTATAACTTCTTAAGGGTCCATTACCTTCTCATACAACTCATCATCTCCTAATTATCTCAAATTAGTACGTAAAACCTTGATGAGAGTTCATTAAACTGTTTCATACCTTCCCGGTATTTATTTAGTCCTTACCAATTCCTGGTAATCTAAAATCATTCTAGGCAACACGCGTCTGACCCTCATACATAAATCCGTATAGCTGTATGTCATAATACCAACTATATTACAATTATTACCAACCTGGATACGTACTCCACATAATCTTTCTTGGGTCACTGTTGCCTTTCTCGTAGCTGCAATCAACATAACTCATTAGGGAGAGACGATCCTAACAACACAGCTCTATCGCACGATCTCAGAGTGAGAAGAATGGAAATCAATCCTAAATGTCCTGCAGCCTCCTGGTTATAGATGTGGTGCACAACACACCGAAAACCAAGACTCTACTAGACACGGTCTGTAGACACTTTCCGAGGACTAACTGCTCTGATACTACTTTTGTCACGAACCGATCCCGGGCCCGCGACTGGTGCCCTACCTGGGCACCCTTTACAAGTATACATCAGAGAATAGCAGCGGAACATACACAACTCATAAAAATACTTAGACATTAGACATCATCGGCGCTGATAAGTAAGGCTACCTTTAAATATATACATAATATAAATAAATAAAGCGATGCCTGTTTACAACCCAATCCACAAATGTGACTACAGACCTCTAAGAATAACAACTGTGGAGGGACAGGGCCCCGCCATACCCCTGAATGTACAACATCCGACCATACCAGGGATATGAACCAAGGGTAAGCCTCCGGAGTAATGGAGCTTCCCAATAGCTGAACAGTGATCCTAAGAGTGAGGATCATCAACAGATACTCTACTGCGGCATGAACGCACTGCCCAGAAGGAGTGCATCACGACCGAACGCCGTGGTGGTGCCTTACGGGCACCCAAGTAGACATACATCGAGCAACGTGAATATAAAACAAGACATGAAATAATATGAAGTGAGAAGCAGTTTATCGAGAAAAGTTGCATTTGGCATATATATATATAAACTTGAACCGACGATTACATCCCTTCGCCACAACTACAGCGATGCTACATACTACTGGACCTCAGAATGTTATAACAACAATGGCGGGACAGGGTTCGCCATACCACTGAATGTAAGTACCTACAACGACAGGGACTATATAAAAGATAAGTCTCAGACACGGAGCTTTCCAAAAGCTGACAGTGACCACATGGCGAGGATCAACAATGGTGTACCTCTACTGCGGCGTGAACGAATTTCGAAGGAGGTCGATCAACAGTACCAGTATGTGGCGAAAAATCTGTAAGTGAAACCATAGTCCTCACATATAAAACAGAGACATGTATGATAACCAAACTACGATTCACAATATAATTTAGCAGACATGTCAAGTCGAGACTCACGCTCAGAAGTCATCACTCAAATATAACTCGAATTTAACTCCGTACGCGTGCCCGACATCTTACCTCGGTACAAGCATGGCCATGGAATCATCCTAATGGAAGCATACAGTGGGCCACCCATCGTGTCGGTATGTCCAAGGAAATAACAAGATAACAATCCTAATGGAAGCATACTCGTGGGCCACCCATCGTGATTATGTCCAAAGCAAATAACAAGATAACACTCTAATGGAAGCATACGTGGGCCACCCATCGTGTCGATGTCCAAAAGGAAATAACAAAATAACAATCAAAGTGGAAGCATGCTCGGGCCACCCATCGTGTCAGTATGTCCAAAGCAAATAACAAGATAACACTCCTAATGGAAGCATACCCGTGGGCCACCCATCGTGTCAGTATGTCCAAAAGGATCGATATAGTGGAAGCATACCCGTGGGCCACCCATCGTGTCAGTATGTCCATCAATAAACCAGATAGCCGGCCCTCCAACGAGAGATGCGGTAGCACCGAAATACAACATTTGCACAACAAAGGCTATCACCACAAGCATAGGCAAGTTCAACATATTTTTAGACTTTCTTTTTATTACAACAAAACCGGAGTTTAACCCCAAGGTATTGTTATACCCCGTATTTCCAGAGTATGTACGTGAGGGCATACGTACAAAAGTTTAGCCTTAAAGGTTAGGCTTTGGACGAAAATACTTGGGCACAACTCACTAAAAGAATCGTTTTCCGACGAAACGTTTTACAAGACTCGCGTAGGGTAAATTCCGGCTATGTCATTTCTAATTTTTGCGGATTTTTCCGATAGTCTTAACAATTTGGACCAACGAGAGGCGACACTTGTCACCCTCTCATTGATGGATGTGGGGCAATAGGGCCGCTTGGAGTGGCTATTTTGTCATGGAGTTGCTAGGATAATGTGTGTGGTAGTTGGATAAGGTACACTTGCCCTAATCTTGACCTTACACTTCCCTAGCACATGGCTTAATCTTGGCCATTGGTTGGCCACTTGACCTATAAATACCCCCAAGATGAAGAGTTCTTCATCCACAAATCTTTCTCCAAGTCTTGAAAATCCTCCTCCTTGTGAGCCTTTCGTCAAGCCTCTTCCCTTGAGAAAGCCTTGGCCGAATACCCCTAAAAAAGAAGCTCCTAGCGAAACACTACCCCCTCCCTTGTAGAAATGTTGTCTTCCAAGTGTAGTTACTATTCCTAAATACCACAGCCCAAATCCCTTAGTACTTAGTAGAAGTTGTGAAGAACTAAGGGTTCTTAATCGGAGCGCATACAAATTAGGAGTTAAACCTTGCTCAGATCGACTTATATCTAGGATATTATTGGGCTTACCGAGGTAAATAATTTTATCCTTCTTTTGTAATTAGAGAATACATCTTGTAGAAGTATAGAAATAAGTATAAAATACTTAGAAGGATATTCTGAGAATAGAATTGTTGTTATCACATTAGAAGGGTTTAAAAGAAGAATAATTGAACTATACTTACATGGGTTTTTTCTAGATGACTTGAGTAGCTCGGGTAGGGAAGTCTTGCAATTTTCCGTAGAATAGAGAACCCTCTGCTTAAAAAGCATTTCTGAATAGTCTAGACGTTGATAGGCGTATTTGACTATTATAGGTTGATTCTCTGCGCGACATATTGACTTGGCGGTGGTTTTGGCGGAAGGTATGTGATTCTTCCTATACTCTTGAGCATGATATTTTAAATATATATATAGTAACTACGGCAATGTCTTGCGACTTAAGCCTGAATAATACTTACGGCAATGTCTTGCGACTTAAGCCTGAATAATACTTACGGCAATGTCTTGCGACTTAAGCCTGAATAATAAGGATCTTAAAGCATTTCAAAAGAATACTGAATCATTTTCTAACAGAAGAGAAATGTTTGGTTTTTAAACAAAAAACTTAAGAGTTATACTAGCTTTATGGGAAGTTAGGTATAACCACTTAAGAAAGATAAAAGGAACTGTTTACTTATTTGTTTATAACAACCTTGTATTGATTTCTGTAAGGTGTAGTAAGATGGTTTGAAAAGTAGACATAATATGATGCTATGTGTGTTAATGTTTTGTAACGTTTGTATAAGAGAGTATTCTTGTTGTGCTTATGTTGTTTAACGATAAGCTGTTATGTTAGTATAATATCACTCCTCTTGACATGATCTGGGGTTAGGCGCCTCCGTCTGAGGTAGACTCGAGTGATGCAGGACCATGATTCGAGAATACCTATGCGGGTCCAGGACCTATGCGAGCTACGAGAGTTCCAGTTAGTGTGCGGGGTTATACCTCATGCGGTCTATGTGGCCATGCGGACTACGAGTCGGGGCGATTTACGCCGAGAGTAGCTACCCTCGATGCGGGGTTATACCTATGCGGGCCTATGTGAGTGGCCTATGCGGACTCTGAGTCGAGATTAGGCTTGCATAGTGATACTACGGCGATTGGCCTGCCGATCATTCGCGGCCTAGAAAAGACCGCTACTTTACCTATTGTTGCTCTTGTTTATGATGTGCACTATGCGGTTACATTAGTTGTTTCGTGCATATTTATAAAATTGGTTTTAAAATGATATGATTTCATTTAAGTACTTTCTGATTTCACATACTTAGTACTGTTATCGACCTCCTTGAAGTGCGTTCATGCATGGTAAGGGCAGTGCTAGATCCACATCCTTAGGATCTTTGCTTTGGTGTGAGCTCCATCTTCCTGAGGCTCTAATTTTTAGGTATGATCTCCTGTATTGTAGATAGCTTTTGTACATTCAGGGTATGGCGGGGCCACTGTCCCGCCATAGTTGTTTACTTAGAGTGCAGCTCTATTATGCAGTTGGGATGTATTGCAAAATTTGGGTTATATGTATATATCTTGAGACGACTTTTCTCATATAAGCGTGTCTCAATTTTCA
This sequence comes from Przewalskia tangutica, assembly GCA_029844215.1. Lineage (NCBI taxonomy): Eukaryota > Viridiplantae > Streptophyta > Magnoliopsida > Solanales > Solanaceae > Przewalskia > Przewalskia tangutica. The sequence goes on along the minus strand of JAQGDG010000176.1, from coordinate 168,371 downwards.
TTGATTCATATCTTGTTTTATATTTCGTGATTTTCTCGATGTATAAGCGGGTGCGGGTAAGGCACGATCCACGAGCCAAAGGGTCGTGACAAAAGTGGTATCGAGCGATTAATCTCGGAAAGTGTCTGAGCATCGTATCTAGTAGAGTCTTGATTATCGGTGTGTTGTGCACCACACCAATAATCGAGAGGCTATAGGATATTTAGGATTGGTTTCCATTCTTCTCACTCCGAGATCGTGCCTTAGAGGCGTGTTATAAAGTTGGACCCTCTAACGTATTCCTTCATGTGATTATGCCTCGCGTAAGGCAACCCGCCCGAGGCGGCAAGGCGCGAGGAGCTGCTAGGGACACCTAGAGTCACGAGGCTCGTGCCGGTCTATACCGAGGGCTGAGTTCTACGACGCCGCCGAACCCCGGAGGTTTAGGCGCAGCGGTGGGCGATGAGACCACGATACCTACACCTCGATCCCACCTGAGCCGGATGAGATGGGTTCTGAGAGAGATGGCCCGATTCGGCGTGATCGTGGCGATGAGGGCAGTGGATCTTGGCGATTCGATTCGGCCCAGTACCACGTGTGTTATACCGTATTTCCAGTATATGCGTAAGGCGTGCGTATAATAATTTGAGCCTTAAAGTAGGCATAGTTTGAAATTTGTACACAAGTGCGAAGGAGTCGTTTTTCGACAAACGTTTTACTAAACTTGCGAAGGAAAATTAGGCTATGTCATTTATTATTTTGCGGATTTTTCCGGAGTGGCGAAACATTTTGGACCAACGGGAGGGTGACATGTCACCTCACATTGGAAGGACTTTAGGCGGCAAGGTGGACGAAAGGAGCAAGGGTTAGGTAGGATATTTTGCAAGTTGGTGTGGTAGATGGATAAGGTGCACTTGGCTTAATCCTAGCCCTACACTTTCATGGCACTTGGCTTGATCTTGGCCATTGGTTGGCCTTTGCTTGACCTATAAATACCCCTCTATGTTGATGAACTTCTTCATCCTAAAATCATTTTTCCAAGTCTAAAAATCCCTCCCCCTTTGAGTGTTGTGTTCGTCCAAATCCCCTCCCCCTCCCTTGAGAAGCTTTGGCCGAGAGCCTCACTCCTTTGTGGTGTCTAGTAGTGGGTACCCCTAGCCTAGTTGTTTCGTATAATACCCCTTTGTGGTATAGAAATACTCTCCAAGTATTGTTATAATGCCCAAATACCTTAGCCCTTATACCTTGTAGTATTCCAAGGTTATACCTATACAAAAATCCCAGAAATACTATTATACTTTCCCTCAGTCACAAAAACGAAACCCTAAGAAAATCTTCATTGATAGTTGAAGTAATTGAGTAGAAGTTGGTTAGAACTTCTAAGGGTTGTTTGGAGCGGGTTGGAGCGCACGGAGTAGGAGCTAAACCTTGCTCAGGATCGACATATAAACTTGGATAATTTTGGGCTTATCGAGGTAAACACTCTTGATCTTCTATTGTAATTGGAAATTACATGTTGTAGGAATATATAGTTGAAGTATACTATATATATAACTGAACATAATTGTGCGGCAATGTCTTTTGACTTAAGCCTGAATTTAAAAGAGAACTGAACTGTAATTACATAGGACTGTATTACAGTAGACTTGTGTAGCTTTAATGTGTAGTAGAATTGTACACGTCCGGTTAGACGTGTAAACCCCAGTTGGCTTGGTAGCCTCGATAGAGGAGGAGATTTCTGTTGTTGCGGGGAGAGTCTGCCGAATTCTCTATAGAATATTTTACGATGAGATCTAGATGTTAATAGGCGTCTTATGGCCTCTATAGGTTGAAGTACTACGTGTGGCGTGAGCTGCTTAGCTTAAGTGTAGCCGACGGTTTGAGGTACTTGGAGCGTTTTGCTATTAGTCGATAATCGTCGCGAGGTATGTGAACCTCTTCCTATCTTTTCTAGCATGATATGTGTATAACTATGTAGTGCGGTAGACGTACATGTGTTAAATGCATTTGATTGGTTTAAAACATAAAGTGTTATAACGGCTTTATGGGAAGTCGGTTATAACAGCTTTATGTAAGTAAGATATGCTTTGTGGTTTTTAAAAGATAACTGATTTGACTTATAACTGACTTGATGTGTGATAATAAAGAATCTTGAAGTATTTCAAAAAAATGCTGAATCATTGTTAACAGAAGAGTAATACTTGGTTTTGAAAAACATAAGAGTTATACTAGCTTTATGGGAAGTTAGGTATAACGTCTTAAGGGAGATAAAGAGAATGGTTTTACTGTTTTTTTAAAAGTTAAGAGACTTGATCTTATAAGATAAGAGACTTAACTTAATTAAATTGATTGAGAGTTATAAGATGTATGAAACCTCATTCGTGAGTAATGAGTACTTTGTTTCTAAGGAATAATGTTTTACTGATTTCGGAAATCAGAATGAGTATCGACAAACCACGGCAGCGTTAATAAAGGAAAATGTAATGAATAATGAAGTATTATTAAAACCAGTAGAAACCTCCATCTGCATAGAAACTAAGATGAGACAAAATGATATTACATTTCCTAGATCATGGCTGCTTAATAAGATTGATTATGAATAAGAATAACCTACACTCATATAAGGCATATGTTACTCAAATGTTTTAAAAGAGATTAAAACATTGAACTATGAAACTTTTCTAAAATAAAGAGCCTTGAGAAATTGAAAATAGGCAAACTGGAACCTTAGGGAAAGGAATGTGGTTAAAAAGGAAAGTGCTTTGGTTTACCTAAAAATGTGAGTCACTCTATTTTATACTACGGGTATCGGGTGACTTTTATAAAAGGAATGGATCTTTTTTTTAAAAAGGAATTTAACGTGCGTAGTACTTTAGGGTTAACACCCGGATTTTGACTTAAAATGAAAGTACCTTAAGTTGTGTGTAACTTGCCTATGTTTGCGTGTGATAACCTTGTTTTGCAAGCACTGTATTTTATTCGACTACCGCGTCCATGGGATGGACCGGGAATGTATTTCACTCGACTACCGTGTCCATGGGATGGACCGGGAATGTATTTCACTCGACTACCGTGTTCATGGGATGCACCGGGAATGTATTTCACTCGACTACCGTGTTCATGAGATGAACCGGGAATGTATTCCATCCATCACAGTTCATGAGATGAGCAGAATGTATTCCACACGTTTCTATCTTTGGGTCCATGAGATGGGCGAGATATGTTATCTGTATCACATGGTTTGTACCTAGACTGCCGGCAGTGAGGAAGGAGTTCCACGGGCATGAGGGATGACTTTGAGGGCGTGAGTCCCTGACTCGGCATGATTGGTTTTATGATGTGAACTGTAGTTTGGTTATCATACATGTCTCCTGCTTTATATAGACTATTATGATTTTATTTACGTATTTTACAGTTTCACATACTTGGTACTGTTATCTTGACCTCGCCCGAAGTGCGTTCATGCCGCAGGTAGAGTCGTCATGCTGATCCCGCTTGTAGGATCACATTTCGCGTCTTGGGAAGCTCCGTTCCTTCGGAGGCTTATCTTTGGTATGTTACCACAGTGCGTGGGTTCTTGTACATTCGGGGTATGGCGGCCTCGTCCCGTCATAGTTGTTATATAAATCTTAGAGTGCAGAAATCTGTTGTAGGCAAAGTTTGTAAAAAGGATAAGCTGTTCGGGTATTTATGTATATATCTGAAGGCAAGCTGTTTTGGTTGCTTTGTTTATTTATCATGTCTCTTAATTCATGTTCGTGTTTTTATTTCCACGATTTTCTCGATGTTGTATCACTAGGGTGCGGGAAAGGCACGATCCGGGCGGGTTGGGTCGTGACAAAAGTGGTATCGAGCGATTAGTCCTCGGAAGGTGTCTGAGACCGTGTACAGTAAGTCTTGATTATCGGTGTGTTGTGCACCACATCTATGTCGTGAGGCTATATGACAATTAGATTGGTTTCCATTCTTCTCATTACGAGATCGTGCCTTAGAGCCGTGTGATAAGTTGGACCCTCCGCGTATTTCGTTTTTACGATTATGCCTCCGCGCAAACGGCCGGGCCAGTGGGCAAAGCGTGGAGAGCTGCTAGTGAATCTGAGAGAATGCGAGGCCTTGAGCGATCGACACGAGATTGTGCTTGAGCGGCGAGTTTGCAGCCTTGCTTGGCCAGAGTTTAGAGCGCGGCGGTGGGCTGCGAGACTCTGATACTGAGCCTCGATCCCACGATGCAGGCGAGAGAGATGGGTTACAAGAGAGATGGCGATTCTGGCGAGTCGTGGCAGATATGAGATAAATGGATCGCAGTTCCAGTCCAGTGCACCGTAGTTCACCCCGGCGAGCGGTTTGAGGCTACGGGACTTTCCGAGTTGTAGCCCGCGTTGTTCTATGGATCGAGCGAGATGACCCTCGAGTTTATCAAGCGGCTTCTGACGGATCGCGAGTGATCGAGTCTCGAGGCGAGTCGGTGGTATTGAGTTCGCGTCGGTGCGTGATCTTGCGATCGGTGGTTTGATTCGTGGGAGCTGTCGGGAGAGCATGCGATTCGGCCGTTTGGGACGAGTTCTCAGGCATTTCTTGCACACTTCTTGCCTCGCGAGATGAGAGGGCTCGGTAGCAATTTAGCGTTGAGACGGGGCGGGCGGGCGGTTAGAGAGTACAATGTGGAGTTCGACTCATTAGCTCGGTATGTCCCGCTAGTAGCCGATATGGAGGGCGAGTACATCGCCACGTCACGGGCTAGATGATTACTTGGCGAGGCTTATGCGGGTGTAGCTCTTGGTAGGCATGGACATTGCCCGCGTCAAGCTCATGCACTAGGATGTGAGGCACGGAGAGGTCGCGGAATGGCCGAGATCGGCGAAGAGGCCGGACAGCGAGGTCCTTTGGTAACTTCGAGGCGGACCGCCTGTGGCCGGTTATGTACCTCGCTTGATGCAGTGGTCCTCGCGATCTTGAGGCGTTCGGTATTCGGGAGCTGGTGAGCTCGGGCTTCGTTCGGTATCATGAGTTCTAGCCCGGATTCATGTCCCCTCGGTGTCGCGATGTGGCGACGTCGTCGGGAATGTCATCTTTTCGGTGCTTGTTTCACTGCGGCGTCGGGGCCATGTGACGAAGCGTGCTTATAGGAGAGTACAAGCGGCGTGGCGCGACCTGCGGATCGATGGCGGGTTCATCGCCTTGCGATTATGCGCCTGCGGTGGGCCTATGATTAGAGTGGAGCGGTAGATTCAGGTATATCCTTAACCCTCTAGAGATTTGTATGCATGATACGATGACCTTATTATTGTGTGCTATGCACGGATAGCGTTATGTTGATTATGAGTTAGAAAACATGGTTAGTGAAAAAGGGTAAGCCTGGGGGTGAGAAAATGATGAACCTTAGAATATTTCAAGTTGAGACCTTAGATGTAAGGTCATCTTGAATAAAAGATTTTACGGTTAGTCTTCGTTGAAATACTTGGTTTGCGTATAAATGTGTTGTGGGATAAGTCCATGGGTAGTGTGAGAGGGAAGTGGTAGCTTTCATGACGTGAATTAGTAAGGATTGTTCCGTATCGGGGAGCAAGAGTTGGCGCGGAGAGTCGGGTTGAGGCGTATTGCGGGTCAACCGTGCTTGATTTAGGTAAGTCGGTTAGGTGGTCCCGCCAGATGGTAGGGTCACGAGGGTGCTAGGCCTGGGGGTGAGGAAATGATGAACCTTAGAATATTACAGTTGAGACCTTAGATGTAAGGTCGTCTTGAGTACAAGATTTTTGCGGGTGATCCTTGTCAGAATGTATAAGTTTACGTGGAGTAATTGTGGGAAGATTCCTTGGGTAGTGTAAAATGGAAGTGGTAGCTTTCATGACCTGTATAGGTAAGATTGTTCCGGATCGGGAAACAAGAGCTTGATGCGTTAAGTAGGTCGGGTTGGGGCCATGTTGCGGGCCAACCCGCGGCTGTTCGAGGTGGGGTCGCTCTGGGTGGTCCCGCCGGTGGTAGAGTCACGAGGTGCTAGGCCCAAGTTTAGATGACCATCGTATGAGTTCGTGGAGATGTTCGACCGAAGCGGATCGTGAAGGCGGGAATGGCCTTAAGGAGATTGAGGCTAGTAAGATGACCAAGTTTGGAGGTGGTGACTCCAAAGTCTTGAAACGAGCGTTGGTGAAGTGTGGTACGTGTACTAAGAAGAGTTCGAGTGTTCGAGAAGGGCACGTCGAGTAAGGAAGGAAGTGAACTTGTGCTGAAAGATGGGAGTAATCATTTTTGAGAAATGAATGTGCGAAGGGAGTGTCCCTTGGACCAAGAGCGAGAGTTGTGTTATACCCCGTATTTCCAGAGTATATACGTGGAGACGTACGTACGAAAGTTTGAGACTTAAAGTTTGGGCTTAGGTTCGAAATTTGTGCACAACACCCGGTTAGAGTCGTTTTTCGACGAAACGTTTTACAAAGCTTGCGAAGGGTAAATTCCGGCTATGTCCTTTTTAATTTTTGCGGATTTTTACGAGAGCAGAAAACATTTGGACCAACGAGAGGGTGACACTTGTCACCCTCAAGTGGACGCCTAAAGTGGGCGGTTTGGCCTTGGACGAATGGCCTTGATTTGGGGCTTGTTTTGTGCCTTGTTTTGTGGAGTGTTTTGTGGAGTAGGGTTAGGGTGCACTTGGCTTGATCTTGGCCTTACACTTGCCTTGCACATGGCTTGATCTTGGCCATTGGTTGGCCTTTGGTTTCCTATAAATACCCCCCCTAAGCTTGAAGACTTCTTCATCCAAAATCTTCCAAGTCTTGAGTCCCTCTCCCTCCCTTTGAGTGTAGTTCGTCCCAGCCTCTCCTCCCCCCTTGTGAGGCCTTGTGGCCGAGCCTCCCCTCCTTTGTAGTGTCTGGCAGGGTACCCCAGCCTAGTTGTTAGAAATATACCCCTCTTTTGTGGTATTGAAATACTCTCCAAGTATTGTTATAATGCCCAAAATACCTTAGCCTTTACCTTGTAGTATTCCAAAAGTTACCTCTATCGTAGAGCAGGAAATACTACCTTTTGTCCTTTAGTCTCAAGCAGAAACCCTAAGGAAATCTTCATTGTTGGTTGAAGTATTTAAGTAGAAGTTGGTTAGAACTTCTAAGGGTTGTTTGGAGGCGGATTGGAGCGCGGAGTAGGAGCAAAACCTTGCTCGGGATCGACATTATAACTTGGATAATTTTGGGCTTATCGAGGTAAATATTCTTGTCCACTTGTTGTAATTGGAAATTACATGTGGTAGGATTATATAGTTGAGGTATACTATATATAGAACTAAGCATAGCTTTGGCAATGTCTTTGACTTAAGCACGAATTTAAAGAAGAGAAGCGAATCAGTAATTACATGGGGCGTATTCTGATGAGACTTGTGGTATGCGTATAGCGAATTGTATCGTCAGGTTAGGCGTATAACCCCTGGTTGGCTTGGTGGCGGCCTCGATAGAGGAGGAGATTTCTGTTTGTTGGGGAGGTCTTGCGAATTTTACGTAGAATATGGAACCGTGCGGTTAGAAGTTAATAGGCGTTTGTGGCCTTATAGGTGGAAGTACTACAGTAGCGTATTCTACTTGAAGAGTGGAACGGCTGGCCAGATTCTGATCTTGTGGAGCGTCTTGCTTATTTGTCGATAATCGTCGCGAGGTATGTGAACCTCTTCCTATCCTTCTAGCATGATGCTTTGTAAACTATGTAGTCGGTGAGCGTCATGTGCTAAATGAGTTGGTTGGTTTAAAACATAGGGTGTTATAATAGCTTTATGGGAAGTTAGTTATAACGACTCTATGTAGGTAAAAGATTGGTTTATTGATTGTAGAAGTTAAAGAGACTTGATCTTGAAAGATAAGAGACTTAACTTGTTTTACTTGGTAATTAACATTTTGTTAAAAGTATTGTGAAACCTCATTCGCGAGTAATGAGTACTTGGTTTTAAAAAGAATAATGTTTTATTGATTTCGGAAATGAGAATAAGTGTCGAACAAACCACAGCAGCGCTAACAAAGGAAAGTGTTTTGACAAATAACAAATTGTTATTAAAACCAGTAGAAACCTCCATCTGCATAGAAGCTAAGATAAGACAAAATTGTATTACATTTCCTAGATCATGGCTGCTGTAACAAGATTGTTATAAACAAGAATAAACGACTCACGTACAAGACATATGTTACTCAATTGTTTTAAAAGAGATTAAGACTATGAGTTATGAAACCTTTCTAAAATGAGAAACTTGAGCATTTGAAATTAGGCAAACTTGAACGTTTGAAAAATAATGTTGTTACTTGATTTTACAAAGGGAAGTATTTTGGTTTACCTAAAAAAGATAGTCACTCTATTTTATGCTACGGGCATTATGTGACTTTTGTGAAGAAAGCGGACCCTTTAAAAGAGTTAATGTCGTAGTACTTTAGGGTTAAAACCGGACTTTGATCTGAAATGGAAGTACCTTGAGTTGTTGTGTAACTCATTTATGCTTGTTGTTGTGTAACTTCGCCTATGCTTGTTGTGATAGCCTTTGTTGTGCAAGTGTTGATATCGGTGACTTCTTGGGAAGGAGTGGATCTTTTATAAAAGTCTAGAAGTATGGTATTTTGCTTGAGCTTGTTTGTGATAGCACAGTTCTGCGGTTTATTGTTGTTGATGTCACGTGGACATGTCTACCTGCGATCAAATTCGGGGCATGTGGCCATGCGGCAGGGTTGATTACCCGATATATTGTTATTGTGGTTACATGGACATGTCTACACCGATGCAGAATTCCGGGGCGTGTGGCCATGCGGCGGGGTTGATCACCCAGTATTATTGTTGTTAATGTCACATGGACGTGTCTACACCGATGCAGAATTCCGGGGGCATGTGGCCATGGGACATTGTTATTATTGTTGCATCATGGACATGTCTACACCGTCTGAGTGGGGGCACGCGGCGTGATGCGAACATGATTGATGTTGTGGCGTGAGACCCATAGTTATATTTGAGTGATGACTTGAGGCGTGAGTCCACGAATTGACATATTTGCTTTTATGTTGTGAAGCTGTAGTTTTGTTATCATACATGTCTCTGTTTTTATATATTTATTATGATTTCATTCTGATATTTTGATTCACATACTTGGTACTGTTATCTTGACCTCCTTGGAAGTGCGTTCATCTGCGCGGTAGGAGTACATCGGTAGTGGATCCTCGCTCATAGGATCACGATTCAGCGTATTGGGAAGCTCCGTTCTCGGAGGCTTATCTTTTGGTATGTTACACGAGTTGTAGGTTCTTGTACATTCGAGGGGTATGGCGGCCACTGTCCCTTCATGTTGTATAAAAACTCTTAAGTGCATGTAATCTTTATTGTGGGCGGGGTTTGTAAAAGGATTAAGCATTCGTTTTGAAAGAGTTGTTTATATATATTTTATTGGAAGGTAACCGTTTGGTTGCTTTGTTTATGATCATATATCTTGTTTCTTGTTTAAGTTTTATATTAATTGGTTTTCTCGATGTTGTATCACTAGGGTGCGGGTAAGGCACGATCACGGGCAGATCGTCGTGACAAAACTGGTATCAGAGCAGTTAATCCTCGGAAAGTGTCTACCGACAGTGTCTAGTAGAGTCTTGATTATCGATGTGTTGTGCACCACATATGTCGGGAGTGCGAGACATTTAGGATTAGTTTCCATTCTTCTCATTACGAGATCGTGCCTTAGAGTCGTGTTGTAAGTTGGACCCTCCAGCGTATCTCGTTTTACGATTATGCCTCGCGCAGGCAGCGAGCCCGAGAAGGGCAAGAGGCGTGAGTGCTGCTAGTGAATCTGAGAGAATGCAGCGCGAGCGATCAAGACGGCAGTGCTTAGCGAGTTTAGCGGCGCCGCGGCCGGCCAAAGAGTTTAGAGCGCGGCGGTGGGCTGCGAGACTCTCTGATACGAGCCTCGGTCCCGATGCAGGCGAGAAGAGATGGGTTACAAGGAGATGGCGATTCGGCGAGTCGTGGCGATATGAGAGATAAATGGCAGCAGTTCGATCGCGCGTGGTTCACCTAGATCGGATAGTTTGAGGCTCTGGGACTTTACGAGATGTAGCCGCGAGTTCTGGGTCAAGGCACGAGGATGATCGCGAGTTCATCAAGCGATTCTGACGGATCATGAGTGATCAAGGCTTGGACCGAGTCGGTGGTCTTAGGTTCGCATCATTGCGTGATACATGATCGGGTTTGATTCGTGGGAGCTGTCGGGAGAATGCACTTCCGTTTGGGGCGAGTTTTGGGGCCTTCCGGCACATTTCTTGCCTCGCGGATGAGAGGCTCGGGTATAGATTTTTGATGTTGGCGAAGCGGCGTGCGATTCGGGAGTACAATGTGAGTTAAACTCATTGGCGGTATGTTCCGCATTAGTAGCTAATATGGAGGATCGAGTGCAGGATATATTACGAGCTTGATGATTACCTAGAGAGTTGTTGGTGTAGCCCTTGGCCGGGCATGGACATTGCCGCATGCGAGCTTATGCACTTGGATGTGAGGCGGAGAAATCGGCGGAATGGCGAGATCGAGAAGATGGCGAGCAATGAGGTCCTGGTGACTTTGAGGCGGACCGCCCAAAGAACTAGTTTTGTACCTCACTTGGTGCAGTGGTCCTCCGACGCCGGGGCATCGAGTATTGAGGCGGTCGAGCTCGAGGGGTTCAAGTTTCGAGGAGTAGGGTGTTGGCGGTGCGATCACCCCACCTCGGTGTGGTCGATGTGGTAGACGCATTTTGGGAATGTCGTGGTGCGAGAGCTTGTTATTTTGCGGCTAGCGGGCCATTTGCGAGGAATGTCCGGCGGTAGCACGGATGTTACGACTCGGCGCCGAGGATCGATGGTGGTTCATCGCCCGCTAGCTATCGCCTGTGAGGTGTGATTAGAAAAGCGGTAGAGGCAGGTATATCCTTAACCTGCAGAGTTTTGTATCTTGATGTGTTTAGTGTTATGTTTGGTTAGCTTTGTGCTAAAATGTGATTTAGGAACCTGGTTAGTGTAGAAGAGTAAGCCTGGGGGCGTGGTAAGTGTGAACCTTAGACTATTTCACGATTGAGACCTTAGAGGTAAGGTCATCTTGTGTAAAAGATTTATTTTATGTTTGACCTTTATCAGAGTACGTAATATACGTGGAGTTATTGTGGGGAATTCCTTGGGTTGTGTAAAATGGAAGTGGTAGCTTTCATGACTTGAATAGGTAAGATTGTTCGGATCGGGAACAAGAGTGTGTGATGGTGGGGTCGGGTTGAGGACCGTTCGCGGTCAACCAGGCCGGTTTGTGGTGGTCAGTTAGGTGGTCGCGGTGGTAGGTCACGAGGATGCTAGCCCGAGTTTAGTTAACCATCGTATGAGTTCGTGGATCGTTCGACGAGAATCGGTTCGTGAAGGCCGGGAATGGCCTTGGCGGAAAAGTGAAGCTAGTAAGATGACCAAGTTTGGAGGTAATGACTCCGGTTTGAAGCCCAGGCGATGGTGAAGTATGGCGTCTGAGAGACACTAGAACCTCGGGGATCGCATGCGATCGGTACCATTTGTTGGGTCGTGGGAGACACTAGAACCTCGCGGCAAAGTGACAAAAGTGGTATCGCACGACGAGTAAGGTAGGAAGAGAACGTGTGTTATTTCGTGGCCAAATTGTGGCGTTGGCAACTTGTTAGAGGAACTTTATCGTTATCCGACTTGAGAAGGAACATTCGGGACGAATGTTTCTAAGGAGGGGAGAATGTTATACCCCGTATTTCCAGAGTATGTATGTGGAGACGTACGTACGAAAGTTTGAGACTTAAAGTTTGGGCTTAGGTTCGAAATTTGTGCACAACACCCGGTTAGAGTCGTTTTTAGACGAAACGTTTTAAAAAGCTTGCGAAGGGTAAATTACGGCGATGTCCATTTTAATTTTTAAGGATTTTTAGAGGCGAAACATTTTTGACCAACGAGAGGTGACACTTGTCACCTCAAGTGACGCCCTAAAGTGGGCGGTTTGGCCTTGGACGAATGGCCTTGATTTGGGGCTTGTTTTGTGCCTTGTTTTGTGGAGTGTTTTGTGGAGTAGGGTTAGGGTGCACTTGGCTTGATCTTGGCCTTACACTTGCCTTGCACATGGCTTGATCTTGGCCATTGGTTGGCCTTTGGTTTCCTATAAATACCCCCCCTAAGCTTGAAGACTTCTTCATCCAAAATCTTCCAAGTCTTGAGTCCCTCTCCCTCCCTTTGAGTGTAGTTCTCGTCCTAGCCTCTCCTCCCCCCCCCCCTTGTGAGGCCTTGTGGCCGAGAGCCTCCCCCTCCCCCTTTGTAGTGTCTAGCCGAGGGGTACCCCCCCTAGCCTAGTTGTTCGAGAAATATACCCCTCTTTTGTGGTATTGAAATACTCCTCCAAGTATTGTTATAATGCCCAAAATACCTTAGCCTTTACCTTGTAGTATTCCAAAAGTTACCTCTATACGTAGAGCGCGGAAATACTACCTTTTGTCCTTTTAGTCTCAAACCGAAACCCTAAGGAAATCTTCATTGTTGGTTGAAGTATTTAAGTAGAAGTTGGTTAGAACTTCTAAGGGTTGTTTGGAGCGGATTGGAGCGCACGGAGTAGGAGCAAAACCTTGCTCAGGATCGACATTATAACTTGGATAATTTTGGGCTTATCGAGGTAAATATTCTTGTCCCCTTGTTGTAATTGGAAATTACATGTGGTAGGATTATATAGTTGAGGTATACTATATATAGAACTAAGCATAGCTTTGCGGCAATGTCTTTTGACTTAAGCCTGAATTTAAAGAGAAGAGCTGTAATTACATAGGGTGTATTCATAGACTTGTGTATTCTTGTATAGCGAATTGTATCGTCGGTTAGGCGTATAACCCCCGGTTGGCTTGGTGGCGGCCTCGATAGAGAGATGAGATTTCTGTTGCGGGGAGAGTCTTTAATTTTACGTAGAATATGGAACCGTGCGGTTAGAAGTTAATAGGCGTTTGTGGCCTTATAGGTGGAAGTACTACGAGTGGCGTATTCTACTTGAAGAGTGGAAGCGGCTAAGCCGATTCTGATCTTGTGGGCGTCTTGCTTATTTGTCGATAATCGTCGCGAGGTATGTGAACCTCTTCCTATCCTTCTAGCATGATGCTTTGTAAACTATGTAGTACGGTGAGCGTCATGTGCTAAATGAGTTGGTTGGTTTAAAACATAGGGTGTTATAATAGCTTTATGGGAAGTTAGTTATAACGACTCTATGTAGGTAAAGATTAGTTTATTGATTGTAGAAGTTAAAGAGACTTGATCTTGAAAGATAAGAGACTTAACTTGTTTTACTTGGTAATTAACATTTTGTTAAAAGTATTGTGAAACCTCATTCGAGTAATGAGTACTTGGTTTTAAAAGAATAATGTTTTATTGATTTGGAAATGAGAATAAGTGTCGAACAAACCACAAAGTATTAACAAAGGAAAGTGTTTTGACAAATAACAAATTGTTATTAAAACCGGTAGAAACCTCCATCTGCGTAAGCTAAGATAAGACAAAATTGTATTACATTTCCTAGATCATGGCTGCTGTAACAAGATTATTGTAAACAAGAATAAACGGCTCACGTACAAGACATATGTTACTCAATTGTTTTAAAAGAGATTAAGACTATGAGTTATGAAACCTTTCTAAAATGAGAAACTTGAGCATTTGAAATTAGGCAAACTTGAACGTTTGAAAAATAATGTTGTTACTTGATTTTACAAAGGGAAGTATTTTGGTTTACCTAAAAAAGATAGTCACTCTATTTTATGCTACGGGCATTATGTGACTTTTGTGAAAAACGGACCCTTTAAAATGAGTTAATGACGTAGTACTTTAGGTTAAAACCGGACTTTGATCTGAAATGGAAGTACCTTGAGTTGTTGTGTAACTCGCCTATGCTTGTTGTTGTGTAACTCGCCTATGCTTGTTGTGATAGCCTTTGTTGTGCAAGTGTTGATATCGGTGACTTCTTGGGAAGGAGTGGATCTTTTATAAAAGTCTAGAAGTATGGTATTTTGCTTGAGCTTGTTTGTGATAGCTGGTTGTGCGGTATATTGTTGTTGATGTCACATGGACATGTCTACCGTCGGACTCGGGGCATGTGGCCAGCGGCGGTTGATTACTGATATATTGTTATTGTGGTTACATGGACATGTCTACATCTGGTCGGGCGTGTGGCGTGCGGCGGGGTTGATCACCCGATATTATTGTTGTTAATGTCACGTGGGCGATGTCTACACCGGTCCGGGGCATGTGGCCATGGGACATTGTTATTATTGTTGCATCATGGACATGTCTACCGATCACGAAGTCCGGCATGCGGCCATGATGCGAACATGATTGATGTTGTGGGCGTGAGACCCATAGTTATATTTGAGTGATGACTTGAGGGCGTGAGTCCCTGACTTGACATGACTGCTTTTATGTTGTGAACTGTAGTTTTGTTATCATACATGTCTCCTGTTTTTATATGACCGTTATGATTTCATTTCTGATATTTTCGATTCACATACTTGGTACTGTTATCTTGACCTCCTTGAGGGCGTTCATCTGCATGAGTAGGAGTACATCGGTAGTAGATCCTCGCTCATAGGATCACAGTTCAGCGTATTGAGAAGCTCCGTTCTCCGGAGGCTTATCTTTTGGTATGTTACCCTGAGTTGTAGGTTCTTGTACATTCAGGGGTATGATGGGGCCCTGTCCCGTCATGTTGTATAAAAACTCTTAGAAGTGCAGCAATCTTTGTTGTGGGCGGGGTTTGTAAAAGGATTAAAGCTCGTTTTGAAAGAGTTGTTTATATATATTTTATTGGAAGGTAACCGTTTGGTTGCTTTGTTTATGATCATATATCTTGTTTCTTGTTTAAGTTTTATATTCCGCTGGTTTTCTCTGATGTTGTATCACTAGGGTGCCCGGGGTAAGGCACCAGTCACGGGCCCGGGATCGGGTCGTGACAAGTTGGTATTGTTTTGCATCATCGAGGTGGTTCCTCGTTGGCCTGGATTTAAGTATTTGCGCGCATGTGTTATTTCGTGGCCAGGCATGGCGTTGGCAACTTGTTAGAAGAACTTTATCGTTATCCGTCTTGAGAAGGAACATTCGGGGTGAATGTTTCTAAGGAGAGAATGTTATACCCGTATTTCAGTGTATGCGTGAGGCGCACGTATATAAATTTAAGCCTTAAGGTTTGGCTAGGTTCGAAAATTTGGGCACAAGTGCGAAAAGAATCGTTTTAATGAAACGTTTTACTAAACTTGCGAAGGAAAATTCGGCTATGTCATTTATAATTTTGCGGATTTTTCCGAGAGAAACATTTTGGACCAACGGAGGGTGACGTGTCACCTCACATTGGAGGAAGTTGTGGGCGGTTTGAATGAAAAAGGGGTCAAGGGAGTTGGTAGGATATTTTGTGATATTTTGTGGGTAGATGGATAAGGTACACATGGTTGAATCCTAGCCCTACACTTGCCTAACACTTGGATGGATCTTGGCCATTGGTTGGCCTTTGCTTGACCTATAAATACCCATCTAAGTTGATGAACTTCTTCATCAAAATCCTTTTCAAGTCTTGAAATCCCTCCTTGCCTTGTAGTTTTCGTCCACCATCCCCTCTTTGAGAAGCCTTGGCAGAGCCTCCTCCCCTTTGTAGTGTTTAGCAGGGGTACACTAGCCTAGTTGTTTCGTATAATACCCCCTTTTGTGGTAGAAATACTCTCCAAGTATTGTTATAATGCCCAAATACTTTAGCCCTTATACCTTGTAGTATTCCAAGGTTATACCTATACTAAAAGCCGAAATACTATTATACTTCCTTTAGCCACTAAACGAAACCCTAAGGAAATCTTCATTGATAGTTGAAGTAATTGAGTAGAAGTTGGTTAGAACTTCTAAGGGTTGTTTGGAGCGGGTTGGAGCGCATGAGTAGAGCTAAACCTTGCTCGGGATCGACATATAAACTTGGATAATTTTGGGCTTATCGAGGTAAACACTCTTGACCTTATTGTAATTGGAAATTACATGTGTAGGAATATATAGTTGAAGTATACTATATATAGAACTGAACATAATTATGCGGCAATGTCTTTTGACTTAAGCTGAATTTAAAGAAGAGAATGAACAGTAATTACATGGGGGTATTCATAGACTTGTGTAGCTTTCGTGAAGTAGAATTGTACACGTCCGGATTAGGCGTCACAACCCCCTCTAGGGAGTTGTTGCTGTTAGCAGGCCTCGATAGAGAGGAGATTTACGGTTGCGGGGAGGAGTCTTCGAAATTTCTAGAATATTCTACGTTGAGATCTAGATGTTAATAGGCGCCTTGTGGCCTCTATAGGTTGAAGTACTACGTGTGGCGTGATCTGCTTGGCTTAAGGTGTAGCCATTGTTTGAGGTACTTGGAGCGTTTTGCTATTAGTCGATAATCGCGAGGTATGTGAACCTCTTCCTATCTTTTCTAGCATGATATATGTATAACTATGTAGCGGTGAGCGTACATGTGTTAAAAGTATTTGATTGGTTTAAAACATAAAGTGTTATAACTTTATGGGAAGTTGGTTATAACGGTTTTATGTAAGTAAGAAATGCTTTGTGGCTTTTAAAAGATAAGCGACTTGATGTGTGATGATAAGAACTTGAAGTATTTCAAAGAATTAAGAAACCTTTTTAAAGAAGAGTAATACTTGGTTTTGAAAACATAAGAGTTATACTAGCTTTATGGGAAGTTAGGTATAACGTCTTAAGAGAGATAAAGAGAATGGTTTCTTGATTTTTAGAAGTTAAGAGACTTAATCTTAAAGATAAGAGACTTGACTTGAATGAATTAAATATGAGTTTTGTGTGAAACCTCCTTCGTGAGTAATGAGTACTTGGTTTTAAAAGGAATAATGTTTCTTGATTTTGAAAATCGTAATGAGTATCGACAAACCAACTGCGGCGTTAATAAAGGGAAATGTTTTGACTAGTTAAGTATTATTAAAACCAGTAGAAACCTCCATCTGCATAGAAGCTAAGATGAGACAAAATGATATTACATTTCCTAGATCATGTCTGCTTTAATAAGATTGATTATGAACAAGAAAAACCTACTCACATATAAGACATATGTTTCTCAAATTGTTTAAAGAGGATTATATTCTTAAGTGATTAAGTCTATGGACTATGAAACCTTTCTAAAATAAGAGACTTAAGTATTTGAAATTAGGCAAACTTGAACTTTTGGAAAGAATGTTGTTACTTGATGTTAAAAGGAAAGTGTTTTGGTTTACCTAAAAATGTGAGTCACTCTATTTTAATACTACGTATCGGGTGACCTTTATAAAAGAAATGGATCTTTTAAAAGAATTTAACGTATGTAATACTTTGGGGTCAGAACCTGGACTTTGGCCTAAAATAAACTTGAGTTGTGTGTAACTTGTCTATGTTTGTGTTTGATAGCCTTGTTGTGCAAATACTGTATTTCTACACCACCGCGTCTCTCGATGGAGGCTGATTTGTTATGAGCGATTCTTCACCGAGTCCCACGGGACGGGCCGACACGTATTCCATCCGATTATTCACCGAGTCCCGAGATGGTGGACACGATTTCATCGATTCTTCACCGAGTCCCATGGGATGGCCGACACGTATTCCATCGATTATTCACCGAGTCCCACGAGATGGGCGACACGATTTCATCCGATTCTCTACCGAGTCCCGTGGGATGGCGGACACGATTCCACATGATTCTTACCGAGTCCCACGGGATGGCGGGACACGTATTCCACGATTTATACCTAGGCCGGCGGTGAGGAAGGAGTTCCACGGCATGAGGATGACTTGAGGCGTGAGTCCACGACTTGACATGGCTTTTATGTTGTGAATCGTAGTTTGGTTATCATACATGTCTCCTGCTTTATATAGACTATTATGATTTCATTTACAGTATTTTACAGTTTCACATACTTGGTACCTGTTGTACTGACCTCCTTCGGGGGGATGCGTTCATGCCGCAGGTAGAAGTACATCGGTTGTAGATCCTCGCTCATAGGATCCTGATTGTGTCAGGAAGCCCCATTTCTTGGAGGCTTATCTTTTGGTATGTTACCAGTGCAGAGATTCTTGTACATTCGTGGTATGGCGGGGCCTGTCCCGTCATAGCTGTGTAAAAATCTTAGAAGTGCATGCTTATTGTGGCAAGAGGTTTGTAAAAGGATAGCTGTTGGGTATTTATGTATATATCGAAGGCAAGCTTTTGGTTGCTTTGTTTATTTATCATGTCTCTTAATTCATGTTCATGTTTTTATTTCGTGATTTTCTCGATGTTGTATCACTAGGGTGCGGGGTAAGGCACGATCCTGAGCAGGTTCGGGTCGTGGCAGGCAGTGAAGCTAAGCACGGATCACAACCGTAGTCACGATACTTGCGCGAAGGCGACGTGGCAAGTGCGATAACCTATACCAGATCCACTGCGTCCACGTAGGCGGGGGTAAACAAAGCATGCTATGCACCATCACAACCGTAAGTCACGATCTTCGCCATAACTAACCATAATGGTCACATGTCCACAGAATCCATCATCGGTGTAGACATGCCCATGTAACAATAATAATGGAAACATACCCGTGGAATCTTCCACATCGCCAGACGTCCAAGTAAGCTCTCAACAAGTCAACCGGCCCTCCATCGAGAGACGCGGTAGTATAGAAACACAATTCTTGCGCAACAAAGGCTATCACAACAAGCATAGGCAAGTTACACAACAACAAGCATAGGCAAGTTACACAACAACAAGCATAGGCAAGTTACACACAACTCAAGGTACTTTCCTTTTATGTCAAAGTCCGGGTTTAACCCTAAAGTACTACGACGTTAAATTCCTTTAAATATCCATTTTTTTTACAAAGGTCACCCGATACCCGTAGTATAAAAATAGAGTGACTAACATTGTTAAGTAAACCAAAACACTTCCCTTTGTAAAATCAAGTAACAACATTATTATTCCAAACGTTCAAGTTTGCCTAATTTCAAATGCTCAAGTTTCTCATTTTCGAAAAGGTTTCGTAGTTCATAGTTTTAATCACTTAATAAATATAATTCTCCTTTTAAAATAATTTGAGAACATATGCCTTATGTGTGAGTAGGTTATTCTTGTTTATAACAATCTTTATTAAAGCAGTCATGATCTAGGAAATGTAATATCATTTTGTCTCATCTTAGCTTCTATGCAGATGGAGGTTTCTACTGGTTTTAATAATACTTAATTAGTCAGAACATTTCCCTTTATTAACGCTGCAGTGGTTTGTTCGATACTTATTCTGATTTCCGAAATCAGTAAAACAAAATTCATGTTAATTCAAATTAAGTCAAGTCTCTTATCTTTTAAGATCAAGTCTCTTAACTTCTAAAATCAATAAACCATTCTTTTTATCTCTCTTAAGTCGTTATACCTAACTTCCCATAAAGCTAGTATAACTCTTAAGCTTTTAAAACCAAGTATTACTCTTCCTTTCAAAAAGGTTTCTTAATTCTTTTGAAATACTTCAAGATTCTTATTATTCAGGCTTAAGTCAAAAGACATTGCCGTAAAACTACATTCAGTTAACACACGTACGTCTACCGTACTATATATATGTTCTTTTAAAATACTTCCAGATTCTTATTATTCAGGCTTAAGTCAAAGACATTGCCGATAACTACGTTCGATTAGCACGACGCTCATCAGACTATATATATATATATATATATATATATACTTTTAAAATATCATGCTCAAGTGTATAGGAAGAATCACATACCTCGCGACGATTATCGACTATTATCAAAACGCTCCACGACTATAACCCGGCTAGCCTTGTCCACCTTCTAAGTAGTACATGCTACTCGCAGAACAGTCAACCAATAAAGGTTATAAGTCTCATCAGAAATACAGTCTATGTAAGTCTGATTTAATCTTCTACTTTAATACTCTTACGATGTGATTTGATCAATTCTTTTCTCGTAATATCCTTCTATTACAGTTCAATTCTCTTCTTTATACCATCCTTATACGTCTTATATTCATTTCTATACTACTACGATGTAATTCCAATTACAATGTAAGACGGTAGTATTTACCTCGATAAGCCCAAAATTATCCAAGTATAAACGTCGATCCTGAGCAAGGTTTAGCTCTTAATTGCACGCTCCGAGAAACCCTTAGAAGTTCTTCACAACTTCTACTTAACACTTCAACCGACTATGAAGGTTTTCCTTAGGTTTTCGTTTAGTGGCTAAAGGAAAGTATAGTAGTATTTTCCGGGCTTTTCGTATAAAGGGTACTTGGAAATACTACAAAGGTTTTTGGGCTAGAGTATTTTGGCATTCAAACAATACTTGGAGAAGTATTTCTCAACCAAGGGGGTATTTCTAAAACAACTAGGCTAGGGGGGTACCTGGCTAGAACACTACAAAGGGGAGGTGCTCTCGGCCAAGGCCTTTCTCAAAGGGAGGGGAGTTGGACGAGAGCTCGCGAGGAGAGAGGAGGGATTTTAGACTTGGAATTTATCAAGAGAGGATGAAGAATAAGTCTTCAACTAAGGGGGTATTTATAGGTCAAACAATGGCCAACCAATGGCCAAGATGAAGCCAAGTGCAAGGCAAGTGTAGGGTGTGGATTCATCCATGTGTACCTTATCCATCTACCACACCAACTATCACAAAATATCCTACCTAACCAAGACCCCAATTTCGTCCACTAGCCGCCCACAATCACGTCCAATGTGAGGGTGACACATGTCACCCTCCCGTTGGTCCAAAATGTTTCATCTCTCGGAAAAATCCGCAAAACTAATAAATGACATAGCCGGAATTTTCCCTACGCAAGCTTTGTCAAACGTTTCGTCTGAAACGATTCTTTCTGCATTTGTGAACAAAATTTCCGGTCCTAGCCTATCTTAAGGCTTAAACTTTTATACGTACGCCCTCACGTACATACTCCGGAAATACGGGGTATAACATTCTCCCCTCCTTAAAAACATTCGTCCCGAATGTTCCTTCTCAAGACGGATAACGATAAAGTTCCTCTACTCGCAGCTCCCTCTGCTGCCTTGCCCTTCTGGGCCCGGGTTGCCTTACGCGGAGGCATAACTGGTAAAAACGAAATACGTCAGAGGGGTCCAACTTATCACACAGCTCTAAGGCACGATCTCAGAATGAGAAGAATGGAAACCAATCCTAAATGTCTTGCCTTCTCGATTATAGATGTGGTGCACAACACATCGATAATCAAGACTTACTAGACACGATGTGTAGACACTTTCCGAGGACAACACGGCTCGATACCACTTTTGTCACGACCGAACTCGGCCGTGGATCGTGCCTTACCCCGGGCACCCTAGTGATACAACATCAGAGAAAAACCAGCGGAAATAAAAACTTAAACATACAATTTAGATATGGATCAAGATAAAAGAAAATAGGCCAACCAAACGGTTGCCTTTGTCACGACCCGAACCCGGGCCCGTGACTGGTGCCTTACCCCGGGCACCCTAGTGATACAACATCAGAGTAATCAGCGGAATATAAAACAATAACATGAAATAACATGAAGTATGAAATAATAATCTGAGAAAAATTGCCTTTCGGCATGTATATATGAAAACTTAAATCCGAACAGTTACATCTCACTTACAACTCTGCCCACAACAAGATTACTGCACCTAAGAGTGACATGACAACAATGGCGGACAGTGGCCCCGCCATACCCGAATGTAAGCACCTACTACGACAGGGACTATACCACGATAAGCCTCCGAGAACGGAGCTTCCCAAACGCCGAATCGTGACTCGAGAGCTAGGATCAACGATGGTGTACCTCAACTGCGGCATGAACGCGGCCACGGGCGAGGTCGAGACAACAGTACCAAGTATGTGAAATCAAAATATCGTAAATGAAATCATAGCGATGCATATAAAGCGGAGACATGTATGATAACCAAACTACGATCACAATAAATAGCCATGTCAAGTCGGGGACTCACGCCCGCAAAGTCATCACTCAAATATAACAATGGGTCTCACGCCCACAACATCAATCATGCGTGGAATACCTTCCTCATCGCTGGCGTCTATGATATAAAAGCACTAAGGAATACATGAACACCGTGTCCTACTGTGTCATCATAAAACCGCACGGTAAGTACGAAGGCATAGCCGACTACTAAAACCTACAAGACAAACAAGGTCATAAATCGTATCATGAGATCTGTCTGCAGGCCAGCCATGATCAAAGCCGCCACTCGCCTCGAGATCTAATGTGCGCTGTCTAGCCTCGAACTTCCCGCACCTCCGCATAGGTCACTCGATGGCCCGCATGAGGTATTCCCGCGTCGAGGGTAGCTACTCCCAAGATCCGCCGACTCGCGATCCGCATGGCCACATGACCGCATGACCATATAGGCCGCACACTAACACGAACTCGTAGCTCGCATAGGTCCCGGGACCCGCATGAGGTATCCTCGAATCATAGTCACGCATTGCTCGAGTATTACCCGCATCGGAGGCGCCTTAACCTCCGGGATCATGTCAAGGTGAGTGGTACAATACCAACATAACGGCTGATAGTTAAACAACATAAGCGCGATCGAGGGAGAACCCCTTTACACAAACATCACAGAATACTAACACACGTAGCATCCTAACATGTTTACTTATCAAACCAACAAGAAAGTATTACAAGGTTATCACAAACCAACATAATCAAGTTATTCGCACAAGATACTTTCTACTATCTGATTAACAAGATCGGGTTTTTATCCCCAAGTACTTCATACATTAACTCTTTTAAAAAATCCGTTTCTTTCACAAAAGTCACACAATACCCGTAGTATAAAAAAATAGAGTGATTATCTTTTGAAGTAAACCAAAACACTTCTCTTTATAAAATCAAGTAACAACATTCTTTTCCAAACGTTCAAGTTTGCCTAATTTCAATTACTCAAGTTTCTCATTTTCGAAAGGTTTCGTAGTTCATAGTATTAATCACTTAATGATATAATTCTCTTTGAAAGCAATTTGAGAAACATATGTCTGATACGTGAGTAGGTTATTCTTGTTTATAACAATCTTATTTAAGCAGTCATGATCTAGGAAATGTAATATCATTTTGTCTCATCTTAGCTTCTATGCAGATGGAGGCCTTAACGTTATTAATAATTCTTTATTAGTCGATACATTTCCTTTATTAGCGCCTTTGTGGTTTGTTCGACATTCATTCGATTCAAATCAGTAAAACATCATTCCTTTTGAAAACCAAAATACTCATTACTCACGAATGAAGTTTCACACGTTTTAACAAAATTCACATTAATAAAATTAAGTCAAGTCTCTTATCTTTTAAGATCAAGTCTCTTAACTTCTTAAGTCAATACATAATTCTTTATATCTCTCTTGCCGTTATACCTAACTTCCCATAAAGCTAGTATAACTCTTAGCTTTTAAAACCAAGTGTTACTCTTCTTTCAAAAGGTTTCTTATTATCACACATTCGATCGTTATAAGTCAAATCGATTATCTTTTAAAAACCACAAGCATTTCTTACTTACATAAATTTGTTATAACCAACTTCCCATAAAGCCGTTATAACACTTTATGTTTTAAACCAATCAAATACATTTAACACGTACGCGTCACCGCACTACATAGTTATACACATATCATGCTAGAAAAGATAGGAAGAGGTTCACATACCTCGACGATTATCGACTAATAGCAAAGCGCTCCAAGTACCTCAAACCGTCGGCTACACCTTGCCGGCTCGCCACACGTAGTACTTCAACCTATAGAGAAGGCGCCTATTAACATCTAGATCTCAACGTAGAATATTCTACAGAAAATTCGGCAGCACCTCCCCCCCCCGCAACCACGTAAATCTCCTCCTCTATCGAGGCCTGCTAATAGGCCAACAACTCCCTAGAAAGGGGGGGGGTTGTACGTCTAATCCGGACGTGTACAATTCTACTTCACAGTAATGCTACACAAGTCTCATCATGTCTATGTAATTACAGTTCAGTTCTCTTCTTTAAATTCAGGCTTAAGTCAAAAGACATTGCCGCAAAACTATGTTCAATTCTATATATAGTATACTTCAACTATATATTCCTACAACATGTAATTTCCAATTACAATAGAAGGACAGTAGTATTTACCTCGATAAGCCCAAAGTTATCCAAGTTTAAATGTCGATCCTGAGCAAGGTTTAGCTCCTACTCCGTGCGCTCCAACCCGCTCCAAACAACCCTTAGAAGTTCTACGCAACTTCTACTTAACACTTCAACCGACTAGGAAGGTTTTCCCTTAGGGTTTTGTTTAGTGGCTAAAGGAAAGTATAATAGTATTTTCGGGCTCTACGTATAGAGGTAACTTGGAATACTACAAGGTATAAGGTTAAGGTATTTGTGTTATACCCCGTAGTTGCAGGGTATGTAAGTAAGGACGTACGTACGAGAGTACGGCAGAAATTTTGAAAAGAAAGAAAGATGTGAGTTTTCGACGGAAAAGTTTCCGGTTTTTGTGAAGAAAAAGGTTCGTTAACGGAATCGATTCCCAGATTTGGTATTTGGACTTCATGGATTATATTAGAATTTTGGGATTTTATTTTCGGAAATGGTCACGTGGGGCCCACGGGAGAAATTTACGGTTTTGTGGGGCCCGCTTTGATTTTGAGATTTTGGCCGTTATGGATACTTTCGGAAGACGAAATATTTTGGACGAATCGGGGGGCGACACTTGTCACCCCCATGTGGCACCCTTGGCCGAAATATCTTTGTGCACAACACCCGGTTAGAGTCATTTTTCGACGAAACGTTCTACCTAACTTACGAAGGGTAAATTACGGCTATGTCATTTAGTATTTTTGCGGATTTTTCCGAGAGACGAAACGTTTTGGACCAACGAGAGGGCAACACTTGGCACCCTCTCGTTGGTGGACTTGAAGGGGCGGTTAGGGCCGATTTGATGAGCAAGTTGTGGTAGATTTTTGTGTAGATATTTGTGAGGGTTTTAAGGAGTAGGGTCTAGGGGGCACTTGGGCAAATCTTGGCCCTACACTTGCTTAGCACTTGGCTAGATCTTGGCCATTGATTGGCCTTTGCTTGCCCTATAAATACCCTCCCCATTTGAAGACTTCTTCATCCAAATAAATTTCCTAAGTCTAAAAACCTCCCCCCCTCTCTTGTAGTGTTCTCGTCCCTCCCCGGGTGAGGCCCTGGCCGAACCCCTCCCTGTCGAGAGTACTTCCTCCAGTGGGGTAGGCGAGGTATACCCTGACTTATTGTTCTCGTAGAATACACCCTCTCTTGGTAGAAATACTCTCAAAGTATTGTTACTATACCCAAATTACCTTAGCCGTATACCTTATAGTATTCCAAAGATACTTATACGTAGAGTCAAAATACTACCTTATGTCCTTTAGTCTCAAACCGAAACCACAAGGAAAATCTCCATAGTTGGTCGGAGTATTAAGAAGAAGTTGTGTAGAACTTCTAAGGGTTGTTTGGAGCGGGTTGGAGCGTGAGTAGGAGCTAAACCTTGCTCAGGATCGACATTATAACTTGGATAATTTTGGGCTTATCGAGGTAAATATTCTTGTCATAATGTAATTGGAAATTACATGTTGTAGGATTGTATAGTTGAAGTATACTATGTATAGATCCGAATAATACTTGCGGCAATGTCTTTTGACTTAAGCTGAATAAAGAAGAACTGAGCTAATTACATAGTAATGTGACATAGACTTGTGGTATTCGTGTTGAAGAATTGTATACGTCCTGTTAGACGTATAAACCCCCCCCCCCTGGTTGGCTTGGTAGCCGGCCTCGATCGATCGAGGAGATTTACGCTGTTAGGGGAGATCTTCGAATTTTCAGAATATGGAACCAAGTGTTAATAGACGTTTGTGGTCTATATAGGTGGAAGACTACGAGTAGCGTATTCTACTTGAAGAGTGGAAAAGGCTAGCGCGGGTACGATCTTGTGAGCGTATTATGCTTCGTCGATAATCGTCGCGAGGTATGTGAACCTCTTCCTATCCTTTCTAGCATGATGTTTTGTAAACTATGTAGTACGGTAGACGTACATGTGCTAAACGAGTTTGGTTGGTTCAAAATATAGGGTGTTGTAATAGCTTTATGGGAAGTTAGTTATAACGACTCTATGTAGATAACAGAATGATTTATTTATACTGAAGGTAACCGTTTTGGTTAGCCTGTCTTCTTATTTCACTGTCTTATTACATTACATTGACTTCATGTTATTGTTTTATGTTCCGCTGATTACTCTGATGTTGTATCACTAGGGTGCAGGGTAGGCACCAACACGCCCGGATCGTCGTGACAAAAGTGGTATCGAGCGCTTAATCCGGAAAGTGTCCGCGCACCGATCTAGTAAGTCTTGATTATCGGTGTGTTGTGCACCACACCAATAATCGTGAGGCTATAGGATATTTAGGATTGGTTTCATTCTTCTCACTCGAGATCGTGCTTAGAGCCGTGTTATAAGTTGGATCCTCTAACGTAATTCTTTCCCTTATCGTTATGTCTTCGTAAGGCAAACCGGGCCCAGAGGCAAGGCAAAGCGGGGAGCCGCGAGTTGAGTCAGAGGTTACGCGGGCACACGCCCAATCATCACCTAGGTGGTGCTTCATTCGGGGGTTCTGCGACATCACCAAACCCAGTGAAGTTTACACGGCAGCAGCTCCTCGCGCCATGACATTTGAACCTTCGCCCACGCACCGAACAGTGAATATAAATTGCAAAGAGGAGACCCTGTTACTAGCTATGGATTTGGCTACAGAAAGTATACCGATGTACCGCGAGTCTTGATGACTATCTAAGAGAGGGTGTGCAAGAGAAGTTCTTCATTTGGGTTTGAGCATGGCCTGTGTACGGGCTTATGCGCAGCAGGCCAAGAAATGTAGAGATCGACGGGTTAACCGAGGACAGCAGAAGAGGGCCAGAACAGCAGGCCCTTTGGTAACTTTCAAGGCGAACCACCTCAGCAGCAGATTAGATATGCACATCCACCAGTGCGGAGTGGTCCTCCACGAGGTTCAGGACGTTCGGGGTATGCAGGAGTTGGTCAGAGCTCCAGAGTGTTATACCCCGTATTTCCAGAGTATGTATGCGAGGACGTACGTACGAGAATACGGCAGAAAGATTGGAAAGGAAGAAAGAGGTGATTTTTCCACGGAAAAGTTTCCGGTTTTTGTGAAGGAAAAAGGTTCGTTAATGGGAATTGGATTCCCAGATTTGATATTCGGACTTCCTGGAATATTAGAGAATTATGGAATTTTATTTTCGGAAATGGTCACGTGGGCCCACGAGAAATTTACGTTTTGTGGGGCCCGCTTGTTTTTGAGATTTCAGTAAATTGATATTTTCTAAGACGAAATATTCAGGCGACCGGGGCGACACGTGTCACCCCACGTGGCACCCGGCCGATTTTACATTTGGGCACAACACCCTGCTAGAGTCGCCGACGAAACGCTTTGCGTAACTTGCGGCGGAAAATTCGCTATGTCGCTTTGTTTTTGCGATTTTTCCGAGAGGCGAAACATTCGACCAACGGGAGGGTGACATGTGTCACCTCACAATGGAGACAAGTGGGCGACTTGGCCAAAAACAAGGGCAAGTTGGGCTTGATATTTGTGTAGATATTTGTGAGGGTTTTAAGGAGAGTAGGGTCTAGGGTGCACTTGGCTTGATCTTGGCCTTACACTTGCCTTGCACTTGGCTAGATCTTGGCCATTGGTTGGCCTTTGGGTTTGCTATAAATACCCTCCCTTGTGAAGACTTATTCATTCACTCTCACTTTGTCTAAGTCTTGAAATCCCTCCTCCTCTAGTAGCTCTCGCCCTAAGCCTCTCCCCTCCCTCCTCCTTGTGGCCTTTGGCCGAGAAGTCCCCTTTTCAGGTGCTAGCCGTGGGTACCCCTAGCCTAGTTGTTTTCGTATAATACCCCTTGTTGTGGTATAGAAATACTCCCCTAGTATTGTTATAATGCCCAAAATACCTTAGCCTTGTACCTTGTAGTATTCCAAAGATACCTCTTTACGTAGAGTCCGGAAATACTACCTTTTGTCCTTTTTAGTCTCAAACCGAAACCCTAAGGAAATCTTCATAGTTGGTTGAAGTAATTGAGTAGAAGTTGGTTAGAACTTCTAAGGGTTGTTTGGAGTGGTTTGGAGCGCACGGAGTGGAGCTAAACCTTGCTCAGGAGCGACATTAAACTCGGATAATTTTGGGCTTATCGAGGTAATTATCTTGTCCCTCTATTGTAATTGGAAATTACATGTTTGTTAGGATATATAGTTGAAGTATACTATATATGGAACTATACTTAGTATTCGCAATGTCTTTTGACTTAAGCCCAAGAATTAAGAATCGAACTAAACTGTATTTACATAGGATCAGTATTGGCAGTAGGCTTGTGTAGAATTGTACACGTCCGGTTAGACGTGTAAACCCCCCCCCTGGTTGGCTTGGTAGCCGGCCTCGATAGAGGAGGAGATTTACGCTGTTGCGGGGGGGGGAGGTGCTGCCGAATTTTCTATAGAAAGATAGAAACTTATGTTTTGGGGTTAATAGACGTTTGTGACCTTTATAGGTGAAAGTACTAAGAGTAGCGTATTCTACTCGAGGAGTGGAAAGGGCTAGTGCGTTGTAGTACTTGGAGCATTTTGCTTATTGTCGATAAATCGTCGCGAGGTATGTGAACCTCTTCCTATCTTTTCTAGCATGATTGTTGTGAACTATGTAGTACGGTAGACGTACATGTGCTAAGTGATTTGGTTGGTTTAAAACATAGGGTGTTATAATAGCTTTATGGGAAGTTAGTTATAACGACCTTATGTAAGTGAAAATGGTTTACTGACGTTAGAAGTTAAGAGACTTGATCTTATAAGATAAGAGACTTAACTTAGTTGTTTTAATGTGGATGTTTGTGTGAAACCTCATTCGTGAGTAATGAGTACTTGGTTTTTAAAGGGATAATGTTTTACTGATTTCGGGAGTCAGAATGTATCGGCTGCACCACCGCAGCGGCGTTAATAAAAGGAAAATGTATTGAATAATGATGTGTTGTATTAAAACCAGAGAAACCTCCATCCGCATAGAAGCTAAGATGAGACAAAATGATATTACATTTTCTAGATCATGTCTGATTTAATAAGATCGTTATAAACAAGAATAAACTACTCACGTATATGACATATGTTACTTAATTGTTCTAAAAAGGAATCAAGTGATTAAGTTTGGGAACTATGAAACCATTTGAAAATGAGAAGCTTGAGTAATTGAAACTAGGCAACCGGAACTTAGGAAAAGAATGTTGTTACTTGGTTTTGAAAAGGAAGGTGGGTTGGTCATTCTAATACTACGTATCGGGTGACTTTTATAAAAGAAATGGATCTCTTTTAAAAAGAACTTACGTATGTAGTACTTTGGGGTTAAAACCTGACTTTGGTATAAAATGAAAGTACTTTGTGTTGTTGTGAAACTTGCCTATGCTTGTTGTTGTGAAGCTTGGCTATGCTTATCGTGATAACCTTTGTTGTGCAAAGCGTTGTATTTACGTGTTACCGCTGCTCTCGATGGAGGTCGGTTGACTTGTTGAGAACTTACTTGACGCGTCAGTGACGAGAAATTCCACGCACGCCTCGTTGATAGTATTATTGTTGTTAATCACTTTGGACATACTGACACGATGCGTAGCGCACGGTATGCTTCCATTTTGGTTAAGGTCTTGTGGTTAATCGCTTTGGATATACTGACACGATGCGTAGCGCACGGGTATGTTTCCATTTTGATTATCGCCAGTGATTTCTTTTGACATATCGACACGATGCGTAGCGCACGTATGCGCCCATTTTGGAATGCCGCTCTATTGTTTCCTCTCGACATACCGACACGATGCGTGGCGCACGTATGCGCCCATTTGGAAAGTTGTCTTATTGTTTCTTTGACATACCGACACGACGCGTAGCGCACGTATGCTTCCATCCGATTGCTGTCTTGTTGTTGAGGTCACATGGACATGTCTACACCGATGCAGATTCCGGTACGCGCCATGATGCGACCGATTGATGTTGGGCGTGAGACCCATAGTTATATCGAGTGATGATCGTTTTATGTTGTGAATCGTAGTTTGGTTATCATACATGTCTCTCGCTTATATAGACTAGTATGATTTCATTTACAAAGATTGCACGCTTTCACATACTTGGTACTGTTGTAATCGACCTCTTCGGGGCCGCGTCATGCCGCAGTAGAGGTACATCGGTCGTGGATCCTCGCCATAGGATCACAAGCCAACAGATTCAAGCCCGCTTTCTCCGAGGCTTATCTTTTGTAGTGTTCCCCGAGTTGTAAGTTCTTGTACATCTGAGGGGCGGGGCCCTGTCCCGTCATAGTCATTGTATATCTTAGAGGTGCAGAGTATCGCTGTAAGTGTGGTTGTAAAAGGATTAAACTGCTGTGTTTTATGTATATACTAAGGCAACCGCTTTGGTTGGCCTGCTTATTTATTATATCTCTTGTATAATGACTCATGTTTTATGTTCCGCTGATTTTTCTCGATGTATGTATCGCTAGGGTGCCCGGTAAGGCACTACCACGAGCCCGATTTTGGGGTGTGACATAGTGGTATCGAGCGCTTAATCCTCGGAAAGTGTCTACGCATCGCGGTTCAGTAGAGTCTTGATTATCGGTGTGTTGGCACCACATCTATAATCAGGAGGCTATAGGACATTTAGGATTGGTTTCATTCTTCTCATTCGAGATCGTGCCTTAGAGTCAGAAAGTAAGTTGTACCTCCGACGTATCTCGCTTTTACCGCTTATGCCTCCGCGCAAGGCAACCGAGCCCGAGCGGCAAGGCACCGAGGTGCCGCGAGTGAGATACAGAGGAGCACGAGGGCGCAGCCCGCACAAGACCGAGGTTGTGCTTCAGACGGCGGGTTTCGCGACGCCAAAGACCAAAGAGAGTTTAGAGCCGCAGCCGTGGTCGATGAGACTACAGACTGAGCCTCCACCCACACCGGGGCAGGAGACGGGTTACAAGGAGATGGCTGGGATTGTTGGCCGTGGTTGTGGCCGATATGAGGACAGCCGACGCAGCAGCCTGCCCAAGATACCAGTGGTTCACCCCGAGCAGATAGTTTGAGGCTACGGACTTTCTCGAGTTGTAGCCCGCCAGAGTTTTACGTCGAGGCACGAGGATGATCCGCAGGAGTTCATCCGGCAGCATACGATCACGCGTGATCAAGGCTTCAGAGACCGAGTCCGTGACCTTGTTCGCATCGGCCGCGTGATACCGCAATGATTGGTTTGATTCACGGAGCTTTCCCGGGAGAGCATGCACTCCAGC
The DNA here is from genome assembly GCA_029844215.1 of Przewalskia tangutica. Taxonomy (NCBI): domain Eukaryota; kingdom Viridiplantae; phylum Streptophyta; class Magnoliopsida; order Solanales; family Solanaceae; genus Przewalskia; species Przewalskia tangutica. Next base: position 137,024 of record JAQGDG010000176.1, on the reverse strand, counting down.
AGATGGGATGAGTTTTCGGGGCTTTCTCACGCACTTCTTGCCTCCGCATGGCGAGGGCACGGCCGACAGATTTTTGTTATCGAGACAGAGAGGCGCACCGTCGTGAGTACAATGTCGAAGTTCGATTCTTTGCTCGATATGTCCCTCGCGCTTAGTTGCAGATATGGAGGATGGTGCATCGCCACGCCACCGCTTGATGATTATATGGCCGAGTCTTGTGCGGTGTTTCTCTTCACCGCATGGACATTGCCCGCACGCAGCTCATGCACTAGGATGTGAGGCACGGAGGGTCGACGAACGACTGGATCGCCAGAAGAGGCCAGACGGCAGGTCCTTGGTGGCTTTCGAGGCGGACCGCTCAAAGAAAGCTAGTTATATACCCCCACCGTGCAGTGGTCCTCCACCGCCTTCGTGAGCAGGTCGTGGCTCCGGGTTCGATTTTCGGCAGAGCGGGGTGTTAACCACCTGAAGCCACCCCTACCTCGTGACCATTGTGTAGACTCCATTTTGGAGAGTGTCGTAGATTGGGAGTTTGTTTTGCATGCACGGCAGGCCATTTTTCGAGGAACTGTCCACCAAGGGAAGCGCGATGTTACGACTCACCTTCAGATCTGTGGGCTGGTTTATCACCTTCTACATATGCGCCTGCAGGCGTGCCTATGATTAGGGTGGAGCAAAGAGCTTGTATATCCTTAACCTCTAGAGTTTTGGTACGCTTGTTATGATGATCTCATTATTGTGTGCTATGTACGGATAGCATTGTGATATTGTGAGTTTGAAAACATGTTTAGTTGGGAGGTTACGTATGGGGGCATGGTAAGTAAGATGAACCTTAGACTATGTCACGACCGAGACCTTGTGGTAAGGTCGCTTGAGATTAAAGATCTGCTTTTATGTTTGACTTTTATCAGAGTAGTAGTATACGTGGGATTTATTTGTGTGATAAGTCCGTGGGTAGTGTGAGATGGAAGTGGTAGCTTTCATGATGTGAATTAGTAAGATTGTTCCGGATCGGGGAACAAGAGTTTGGCACGGCCGTGGGTCGGGTTGAGGACGTGATACGTCAACCCGTAGCCCGGATAAGGTGGGGTCAGTTCTGGGTGGTCCCGCCAGGTGGTAGGTCACGAGGATGCTAGGCCCAAGTTTGTATGATCATCGTATGAGTTCGTGGACGCGTCGACCGTAAGCGGTTCAGAAGGCCGAATGGCCTTAAGAAGTTTGAGGTTAGTAAGATGACCAAGTTCGAGGTGGTGACTACAAGGTTTTGTGAAAGGAAGCGATGACTGAAGTGTGGTACGTATGCTAGAAGAGTTCAAGTGTTCGAGAAGGGCACGTCGAGTAAGGAAGGATGATAACGTGTGTTATTTCGTGACTGCCGTGGCGCTGCAATTTGTTAGAAGAGCTTCTTCGATATCCGTTCAGGAAGGAACATTCGGACGAATGTTTCTAAGGGGAGAATGTTATACCCCGTATTTCCAGAGTATGTATGCGAGGACGCACGTCGAGAATACGCAGTAAAGATTGGAAAGGAAGAAAGAGGTGATTTTTCCACTTAAAAGTTTCCGTTTTGTGAAGGAAAAAGGTTCGTTAATGGGAATTGATTCCCAGATTTGATATTCGGACTTCTGGAATATTAGAGAATTATGGAATTTTATTTTCGAAATGGTCACTGGGCCCACGGGAGAAATTTACGGTTTTGGGGCCCGCTTGTTTTTGAGATTTGTAAATTGGATATTTTCAAGACGAATATTCAGGGCGAATCGGGGCGACACGTGTCACCCCATGTGGCACCCGGCCGATTTTACATTTGGGCACAACACCCTGCTAGAGTCGCCGACTAAACGCTTTGTGAACTCATGGCGGGAAAATTCCGCTATGTCGTTTTGTTTTTTATGGATTTTTCCGAGAGGCGAAACATTCGACCAACGGGAGGTGACATGTGTCACCTCACAATGGAGACAAGTGGCGTGCACTTGGCAAACAAGGGCAAGTTGGGCTTGATATTTGTGTAGATATTTGTGAGGGTTTTAAGGAGTAGGTCTAGTGGTGCACTTGGCTTGATCTTGGCCTTACACTTGCCTTGCACTTGGCTAGATCTTGGCCATTGGTTGGCCTTTGGGTTTGCTATAAATACCCCTCCCTAGTGAAGACTGATTCATTCACTCCACACTTAGGCTAACTCTTGAAATCCCTCCTCCTCTAGTAGCTCTCGCCCCAAGCCTCCCCTCCTCCTCCTCGTGGCCTTTGGCCGAGAAGCGGTCCCCTCATGGTGCTAGCATGGGTACCCCAAATTTAGTTGTTTTCGTATAATACCCTTTGTCAGGTATAGAAATACTCCGATAGTTTTGTTATAATGCCCAAAATACCTTAGACTTGTACATTTTAGTATTCCAAAGATACCTCTTTACGTAGAGTCCTGAAATACTACCTTTTGTACTTTTTAGTCTCAAACCAAACCCTAAGGAAATCTTCATAGTTGGTTGAAGTAATTGAGTAGAAGTTGGTTAGAACTTCTAAGGGTTGTTTGGAGTGGTTTGGAGCGCACGGAGGGAGCTAAACCTTGCTCAGGAGCGACATTAAACTCGGATAATTTTGGGCTTATCGAGGTAATTATCTTGTCCTCTATTGTAATTGGAAATTACATGTTTGTTAGGATATATAGTTGAAGTATACTATATATGGAACTATACTTAGTATTCGCAATGTCTTTGACTTAAGCCTCAAGAATTAAGAACCGAACTAAATCAGATTTACATAGGATCAGTATTGCAAAGAGGCTTGTAGAATTGTACACGCCCGGTTAGGCGTGTAAACCCCGGTTGGCTTGGTAGCCGCCTCGATAGAGGAGGAGATTTACGCTGCTATGGGGAGGTGCCGAATTTTCTATAGAAAGATAGAAACTTATGTTTTGGGTTTAATAGACGCCAGTGACCTTTATAGGTGAAAGTACTAAGAGTAGCGTATTCTACTCGAGGAGTGGAAAGGGCTAGTGCGTTGTAGTACTTGGAGCATTTTGCTTATTGTCGATAAATCGCCGCGAGGTATGTGAACCTCTTCCTATCTTTTCTAGCATGATTGTTGTGAACTATGTAGTACGGTAGACGCATACGTGCTAAGTGATTTGGTTGGTTTAAAACATAGGGTGTTATAATAGCTTTATGGGAAGTTAGTTATAACGACCTTATGTAAGTGAAAATGGTTTACTGACGTTAGAAGTTAAGAGACTTGATCTTATAAGATAAGAGACTTAACTTAGTTGTTTTAATGTGGATGTTTGTGTGAAACCTCATTCGTGAGTAATGAGTACTTGGTTTTTAAAGGGATAATGTTTTACCGATTTCTCGAGTCGAACGTGTATCGTGCACCACCGCAAAGTAATAAAAGGAAAATGTATTGAATAATGATGTGTTGTATTAAAACCAAAAGAAACCTCCATCCGCATAGAAGCTAAGATGAGACAAAATGATATTACATTTTCTAGATCATGGTCATTGTAATAAGATCGTTATAAACAAGAATAAACTACTCACGATATGACATATGTTACTTAATTGTTCTAAAAAGGAATCAAGTGATTAAGTTTGGGAACTATGAAACCATTTGAAAATGAGAAGCTTCGAGTAATTGAAACTAGGCAAACCGAACTTAGGAAAAGAATGTTGTTACTTGGTTTTGAAAAGGAAGGTGGGTTGGTCATTCTAATACTACGTATCGGGTGACTTTATAAAAGAAATGGATCTCTTTTAAAAAAGAACTTACGATGTAGTACTTTGGGTTAAAACCCGACTTTGGTATAAAATGAAAGTACTTTGTGTTGTTGTGAAACTTGCCTATGCTTGTTGTTGAAGCTTGGCTATGCTTATTGTGATAACCTTTGTTGTGCAAAGCGTTGTATTTCTCGTGTTACCGCCTCTCGATGAGGTCGGTTGACTTGTTGAGAACTTACGGACGCGCAAGGACGGAGAAATTCCACGCACGCTCGCTGATAGTATTATTGTTGTTAATCACTTTGGACATACCGACACGACGCGTAGCGCACGGGTATGCTTCCATTTTGTTAAGGTCTTGTGGTTAATCGCTTTGGATATATCGACACGACGCGTAGCGCACGCATGTTTCCATTTTGATTATCGCCAGTGATTTCTTTTGACATACCGACACGATGCGCAGCGCACGCATGCGCCCATTTGAATGCCGCCCTATTGTTTCTCTCGACATATCGACACGATGCGTAGCGCACGTATGCGCCCATTTGGAAAGTTGTCTTATTGTTTCTTGGACATACCGACACGATGCGTAGCGCACGTATGCTTCCATCCGATTCTTTGTTGTTGAGGTCACATGGACACGTCTACACCGATGCAGATTCGGCATGCGCCACGATGCGACCGATTGATGTTGTGGGCGTGAGACCCATAGTTATATTGGAGTGATGATCGTTTTATGCTGTGAATGTAGTTTGGTTATCATACATGTCTCCCGCTTTATATAGACTAGTATGATTTCATTTACGATTGTACAGCCACATACTGGTAATTGCTGATCGACTCCGTGGGGCCGCCTCACGCCGCAGTAGAGGTACATCGGCCGTGGATCCTCGCCATAGGATCACAAGCCAACAGATTCAAGCCCGCTTCCCGAGGCTTATCTTTTGCAGGTGTTCCCGAGTTGTAAGTTCTTGTACATTCGTGGTATGGCGGCCCCGTCCCGCCATAGTCATCAGATATCTTAGAGGTCCGTAGTATCGCAGGCGGTGGTTGTAAAAGGATTAAACTGCTCGTGTTTTATGTATATAATGAAGGCAACCGTATTGGTTGGCCTTATTATTTATTATATATCATTTATAATGACTCATGTTTTATGTTCGGGCATTAGTCTTGCTACTAGTAGTATAATATAGTGCAATGGAGGTAAAGACAAACAAATGGGTGGTTTGGATGAAGTCTTATCAAATATCAAGACTAGCCAGGATCTTTGACTTAGTCAAGAATCTCAAGCTACTACTTGGAAGACTTGACTTCATTAACAAAGGTCCAATGACCCTTTGCCTCTTGCAAATTTCTGGGTCTAAGGAATCATTAAGGGGGTGACATAGTCGCCCTCCCATTCACACAATAGTACGCTTTTCCGACAATTTCTTACACCCGATAAATTTTTACAAGTCTCAAATCTTAACATCGCGAAGTTCTTACGACGTTTAAAACATGTCTCAGAATACGGTAATACCATGATTTCATTGCGTGATTTTCAGTTTGCCATACTTGGTACCGTTGTAATGGTATTCCTTCTCGGGCTGTCATGCCGCAGTCGAGATATCGAGTTTGCCGATCCGCACTTCAGATCATCAAGCCATTTCTCGAAAGCTCCATCTTCTCCCAGAGGCTTATCTTTTATACGATTCTCGAGGTTATAGACTTTGTACATTCAGGCGGCGGGCCCCATTCGCCACGCTTGTTATTCCTAGAGGTCCGTAGTCATGTTGTGGTTTGGGGTTTAAGAATAAAAGCTTAATCGCTTTCACTTTCGGGACGAAGTTATTTTGACACAATTTATTCCGCTGTCCAAATATTAAGTACTCTTTTATAAGTTACGTGTTATGTATGTTTCAACATATTCTCTCATGATAATTGGCCAAGGTACTCCCGTAGGGTACTACCATGTGCCCCGTGGCCGGCTCTACAAAAAGTGGCACGATAAGTAGTCCTCTGAAAAGGTCTGCGCACTGCCTAGTAGCCTCACATCTGTCATGGCACTACATCTATAATCAGAGGTCATAGGACATTTAGATTGGTTTCATCATTCCTTGAGATCGCGGCAAAGAGTCACATAGTAGGTCGAAGTCCTCTCTCGACCTATCCTTGTGTAATTTATGCTTCCACTGGAAAGTGCCACCAGAGCCCGGGAGGCAGTGCAAACATCGGGTGAGTCGCTGAAGTGGTACGAGCAGAGTTGGCAGACTCAGCATGCACGATGCCCCGAGGTAGTAGGCGGTTCGCGAGTTCACCACGACAAGACAGAGTGGAGCCGAGAGCGGCAAAGAGCTCCAGAGGTTCCTGCAGACCGAGCCTCCAGCCTGCAGCCCATGCAGGAGGCAGATCACGAGAGCAGATCTGGGCTTGCTGACTAAGATCGCAAGGTGGCAAAGACCGCTGTGTGGCCGCGGCTGAACCCAGGCCGACACCGCTGATTCTGGCCCGAGTTGTAATCCACCCAGTTCTATGGTTCGAGGTCCGGCGGGATGATCTCGAGTTTATCTCGGCCGCGCTACAAGTGACTACGAAAGCATAAATTTGAGGACTGAGTCCGGCCAGGTTAGTTTCTACCGTTACGCCGATATTGCTTTTGAACCGTTTGAGTCATGAATTGGTTCAGAGGAGGTGTCTTCCGGGCTTATCTGGGAGGAGTTCACAGAGTTCTTCCTCGATCACTTGCCCCGAGTCGGCGGAGAGCCTGCTGAGGATTCACCCGAGGCGACGTGGGAGTGACCATCAAAGAGTACAACCTCGAGTTTGACTCGGTCGTGCAGGCGCGACATTATTGTAAACATACGGCGTATGTATTCATCGCTATGTGATGGGTTAGGACCATCATATGCCATCGTGATGCTTCGGGAGCCCGTCACCGTACGATATTGCCGACGCGGTGCATGCTAGGGGATGTAGAGACAGAAACAGAGGGTCGGCTTGACTCAAAGCCGCCACCTGGTGGCCAGGATACAGGATCTCGTGGCGCTGAGAAGCGACCACACTGAAGAAGTTGGGGTTACGCGCTCAGTTGCCGGGAGAATCCCCACCGCTGCATTTCATGACGCCGAGATTCAAAGGTGATGGCTCATGGTTCGTAAGCCGGGAGAGTATGGGTGTTAGTCGAGGAAGCCACCTCTACCTCGCCGTGTAGCCGACAGGGTAGACCTATTATGTGTTGTCGTACAGCTAAGTAATTCATATACACGCTGACGATGCCAGGCCATTAGCGCGAGAGGAACCGGGCCCGACCGTAGGATAGCACCTGGACAGAAGAGATTCGAAATTTCTCTGGATCAGCGCGATGGTTCATCGCCTTCTCTTTTGTTGCGCGCCGTAAGGTAAGGGTGATCATGATTAGGACTTATGCGGGAACGTATAATAGTTATGTGTATACTTTAATTTTTAGAAATTAGTAATGCATTTATAGGACGGTTTGGGAGGATTTAAAAAAGTTAGCGAACAGAGGATATCGAGACTACGTATACGTTGTTGAAATGTTGGCAAATACGAACGGGCAATTCTCAAGTAGGGTCGAACTGAGGTGGGTGAAAATGGCTCATTTTGGGCGCTCGCTCGTCGACTTGACGCGAACGGGTACGCTAGTGCGATATCTTAGGTTATGTGGTATTAAATTGTTCCATTAGTGTAAGGTACTGTATGTACCGAGTGAATAGCAAGATGGTTTCCAAAAAGAACATCTGGGACGAATGTTTCTATGGGGAGAATGTTACACCTCGTAGTTCAAAGGCATGATGCAGAGCGACTTAAAGGGGAGTAAGACTAAAATTTTCGAAAGATAGGTCAGATGTGATTGTTTCTGACGGTTTTAGTCCACTTGGAGGCGGTTATGACCCGGTACATTGAGAGTTCCTGCGTTTCAAATTCTGGTACGTAGTTCGTTGAGTCTAGTTTCAACGCAATCGACCGCTCACGATGTGACGCGCTGAAAAAGGAGCTGGCAAGTTCATACGGTCGGGCGTAGCGTGTTTTTGGCCGTGGCCATTGTGGCCGCGACGCCGGATTTGAAAAGTCAGCAAATACCGGTTATTCGAGGTCGCTGGTTGCAGAGCCGCGTAACGAGGCGTACGCGCACCGAAGTTCCAAAGTCCGCAGAGTTTTCATAACAGCGCGCCAACAGCAGGGTTGCCACACGAGGCGAAATTCGGTAAAACCGAGGAAATTCCATCTTTTTAAAAAGGCCATGGAGGTGACAAGTGTCCCCATCTGAATTCTCTTGCATGTTTATATTGACCAAGTCTCAAGACTTGGTCATCTTCTAATCTCTCTCTCTCTCTTCACTAAAAGCTCTCATTTCTCTCAAAAATTCCCAAAGAGGAATTCAAAGCTCAAGGAAATTCCTGCAAAGTTATGATGAAGAAGGAAACCTAGGCTAGCTTCAGAGAGTTATTGTGGTGATATCTTTCATGAGGCTAGCAAAGTTATGCTGGAATAGTTTTGGCTAAAGCTCTAAAGGTAACATTTCTTCTCAGAAGCTAGTATTGATGTCAGATGAGAAGAATGTTTTGTAGTAGATAATGCTCTTAGATTCATTGCATGTAAGAAATATGGCTCGATGTGAAAGAATCATGTTAAGATATACAGCATATCAGCCTAAGAACTACTTTAAAATTGTTGCCGAGTCATTGCATCTTTACGGCACTTTACACACCCAAGTTTAGGTAATCCCTTGACATGTTTGGATTGTTGAGCCTTAAATGTGGCTTTCTTGGATGTTGAATTTGACCTTGATAGTGTTAGTGGCATAGTATGTAGAAACAAAGGAACGTTGCTCATTTTTCCATAGAATTTAGTGGCCTGAACTTAGATTATTTCTACATTGAAATTAGAGGTTAATAAACGTATCAAGCATATTATATTATTATACACTTGGCGTGTAGTTTGGGCTTAGCAAGTGGATTGACCAAGAGTGTATGTGGAAACTTTCTTATCTCTCGAGCATTAGTAGTTATATCATATAAGACGACGTATCGCCGCTTAAATGGCTAAACTTTTGTTATAATTTGACTTGTTTTAAGAAAATGTTTAGTTTCGTCAAGCTAAGGTTAACCCGCTTTGTTCTCGAGGAGTAGTTTATCCTAAATAAGGTAGACAAGGATTTCTTGACATAAAGGAAGTATAGAGTACTTGGTGTGAAAGTATTGAGTATTGAATTATCTTTAAAAAGATAAGAGGCTTGTAGTATTTTGAAATTGTAAATTTGCTCAAGTGATTACCTCTTGTTGGGTAAAGAACGAAATGGTTTTTAAGGAGTTATAACGGCTTTATGGGAAGTTAGTTATAACGATCTTATGAAAGGATAAGAATGTCTTATTCTTCTAAAGCATAAAGTTAGTATAATGTTTTACGTGGTGTTTGGTTATAATCACTTTACGGTTGTCGTGAAAGCGTTCATTTTGATTAACGGAATAAGTTGTCTAGAATGTGAGATTGAAGTTACTTGCTTTCCTAAGCTTGAAATGAGTTTTCTAAAGGTGTAGTGATTCTATTTTGAAAGATAGAGATCACTGATAGTTCTTGGCTTGATTAATTGGAGAATTATCTCATTTGTGCCTCTGACATAGTACTTTCGCTTGTTAAGAGAATTATTCTATTTATGGCTCCTTGATAAGCACTTGGCTCGCTTTAATTGAGAATTATTCTACGTGGGTGCCTTGATAAGTACTTTGGCTTGTTTACAAGGATTCTTAGTTTATGTGGAAAAGAAGGTATGGTAACGGTCTTGGTTTGGCGAAGGCATGCGATTGCAATCGACTAAAAACACGTAGCTACGAAGTTCACTTCGGGCGCACGGGCCGCGATGGGAGGATTCCACCGCATGCCGCCGACGAGGGTCCGCTTTCCTCGCTGACGCATTATTGTTACACCTCGTAGTTCCGTGGTATGTATGTGAGGACGCACGCATTTGAGAATAATGACATTAATATCGGAGAAAGAAAGAAGATGTGATTTTTCACTAAAAGTTTCGTTTTGTAAAGGAAAAAGGTTCGTTGACGAATTGGATTCCCATTTGGTATTTGGGCTTCTTTAATTATATTAGAATTATGGAATTTTATTTCCGAATTGGTCACGGGGCCCACGGGAGAAATTTACGGTTTTGTGGGCCCGCTTTGTTTTGAGATTTTGGCCTTTATGGATATTTCGGAAGATGAAATATTTTGACGAGTAGAGGCGACACGTGTCACTCCCTAGGTGGCCTTGTGGCGAAATTGTGTGCCAAGTGGCCAAGACAAGTGGCCAAGTCTTGCAAGATATTTTGTGGGACAAGTGGCTCATGGGTCCCACCCACACTTGTCCTCAATCTCAACCACACACTTGCCTTCATCCTAGCCCTTGGTTGTCCTATATATGCACCCTTAGTTGATGAAATCTTGCACACTTAGATAATTCAAGGCTTGAAAAATATTTCCCTCACCCTCCTCTCCATAGCTCTCGTCAATCTCCTCCCTCCCTAACCAAACATTGTCCAATAATTCCTAAACTCTTAAGTGTTCTTCCCTAGTGTATTAGGAAGACTCTTAACCAAAAGATAGAAAAGATTTCACCCCCTAGCCTCAAAAAGGTCACCTTGGCCGAGAGCTCTTGTAAGGGAAACCTAAGTGTTCTTCACTTGCTTGAGCTGTTCTCAAGAGATGATGGTTAGGAGCTTCTTAGGGTGATTTGTGGTGGTTTGTAACATAAAGATCGAGCTAAGACTTGCTTGGAACGACATTAAGTTCTTGGATAAGTTTGGGCTATTTGAGGTAGTGAATCTTAAACCTCTTTGTGAATTGGTCATTATACATATATTGTAAGTATATTATGTATTATGTAAAATATGGAGTAAAGTTTGGAAGAGTTGGATCTTGTTAACTTGTTAAAAGAAAGGATTGGCCGTTTGCCATTAAAATGGTAAAACGTATCTTACTTGTGAAGTTAAGTAATTAACAAGTAACTATAACTTATATTAAGACGGAATATGTTGGATGACTAATGAAGTAATTGATAAGTAAATGGACAAAGTCGCCAAGGACCCCAACTTAAGGATCAGATTTACTTTGGATCGTATTTACATTGGATCAGATTTACATTTCTCGGCGGAAGATTTTTCAATCGCTCCGCTTGGGCGGTGATCCCCTTTTAATTATTGTATTGTTATGAAGGCGTGATAGTAAACCGCGCACGGCCGTAATCTTTCTTTTTACTTATTGTTATTATGGAGGCGTGATAGTAAACCGCTTACTGCTTGGGCGGTAATCCCCTACTTTATGTTGTTTAATTATTACGCTTTATATATATATATGGTATATATATTACGTTATTCGCCTTGAGAAAGATGGAAAAGTGAGTAAAACGGAAGTACGCCTAATTTTCCGTAGAATTAGAGGGCTTTTTATTGGTATAAGTCTTCAATGGTGAGTAAGGTTTGATAGAAGTACTATGACCATTTTAGGAGCGGAGTACTACGTGTGGATCTACTTGGCTTACGAGTAGCCGACTGTCAAGTACTGGAGCGCTTTGCTATTTGTCGATAATCGCCGCAGGTATGTGAACCTAGTCCTATCCTTTCTAGCATTGTTGTGAACTATGTAGTACGGAGACGACGGTAGCAAACGAGTTTTGTTGGTTTAAAACATATAGTGTTATAATAGCTTTATGGGAAGTTAGTTATAACGACTTTATGTGAGTAATAGAATGATTTATTGATTTTAGAAGTTAAGAGACTTGATCTTGAAAGATGAGAGACTTAACTTATAAATGACGTTTTATGAAATGTTAAGAACTATGAATTTTGTTAAAAGTTGGAAACCTCATTCGTGAGTAATGAGTACTGCTTTTTAAAGAATAATGTTTTACCGATTTGAAATGAGAATAAGTATCGAACAAACCATCAGTTAATAAAGGAAATGTATTGACTAATTATTATTAAAACCAGAGAAACCTCCATCCGCATAGCCAAGATAAGACAAGATTGTATTACATTTCCTGATCATGGTATTGTAACAAGATTGTTATAAACAAGAATAAACTACTCACACATAAGACTTATGTTACTCAATTGTTTTAAAAGAGATTAAGACTATGAGTTATGAAACCTTTCCAAAATCAGAGACTTGAGCATGTGAAATTAGGCAAACTTAAACGTTTGGAAAATAATGTTGTTACTTGATTTTTAAAAGAAAGTGTTCTCGCTTACTTAAAACGTGAGTCACTCGCTTTTAATACTACGTATCGTGACCTTTATAAAAGAATCGATCTTTTAAGGAATTTAACGACGAATACTTTGGGGTTAGAACTCGCCTTCTGATAAAATGGAAGTACTTCAAGTCAGGTGTAATCGCCTATGTTTGCGTGTTATAGCCTTGTTGTGCAAGTACTATATTTCTATACCACCGCCTCTCGATGGAGGGCGGCCGATCCGTTATGTATGATTCTTTATCGAGTCCCATGAGATGGGCCGAGACACATATTCCACCGATTCTTTATCGAGTCCCATGAGACGGGCCGAGACACGATTCCACCGATTCTTTATCGAGTCCCATGACGGGCCGAGACACGATTCCACCGATTCTTTATCGAGTCCCATGACGATGGCCGAGACACGATTCCACCGGTTCTTTATCGAGTCCCATGGGATGGGCCGAGACACGATTCCACATGATTTATACCTAGATCGCCGGCAAATGAGGAAGGAGTTCCACGCACGAGGGATGACTTTGAGGCGCGAGTCCCCGACTTGACATGACTACTTTTATGTTGTAAATCGTAGTTCGTTATCATACACGTCTCCTCGCTTTTATATGATCGCCATGATTTCATTTACGTGATTTCGCCACATACTTGGTACCGATCGACTCCTTCGGCCGCGTTCATGCCGCAGTAGAGGTACATCGGCCAGGATCCTCGCCATAGGATCACGCTTCAACGATTGGGAACCCCGCTTCTCCGAGGAGGCTTATCTTTGGTATGTTACCCCCGAGTCCGTAGGGTTCTTGTACATCTGTGGTATGGAGGGCCCCGTCCCGCCATAGTTGTTGTCACTTCTGTGAGGTCCAGTACCGTTGTGGCGTAGTTTGTAAAAAGATAACTGTCGGTTCTTATGTATATACGTAAGGCAACTGCTTTGGTTGGCCTGTTTATTTATCATGTCTCTTGTTTCATGTTTATGTTTTTATTTCCGCTGATTTTCTCTGATGTTGTATCACGAGGGTGCCCGGGGTAAGGCACCAGTCACGGGCCCCGGTTCGGGTCGTGACATTTTCTTATCCCCCAATCTTTCCTGGTTAACTAACCATGATTTCTAATCACAATACACTTATGTGATCTGAACATAATACTTAAAATATACCCATCTTACACGCATTTAATCTCTGAAGGTTAAGGATATACTCAGATTCATCGCTTCACTCCCCTTAGTCGTTCTAATCAAACCTGCCCCCGTAGGGCGCATAGCTAGGGAAGATGATGAACTGGTCACTGATTATGAAGGCTGAGTCCTCCTACTAGGACATCCTTTCGACACATGGCCCTGACGGCCGCAGGTAAAACAAGTACCAACTAAAAGACGACATTCCTGTGACGACGTCGTCACACCGTGAACACGGAAAATCGAATCCGGGCCGGAATCTACGTAGCCGTGGAACCGAAGCTCGAGCTCACCAACTCCGCTACCCTAACGCTCAACTCTTGTGGACCACTGCGACCGGATGCGATCTAATCTCGCGAGGCGATTGGCCTCAAAGTTACCAAAGCGACCTCGCTATTCTCGCCTCTTCGCCGCCCTTGGTTAACTGCTGATCTCCACTTTTCTTGGCTCACGCGCATAAGCCCGTACACAGGCCATGCTCAAGCCTAACTGAAGAATTACTCTTGTACAACCCTCTCTTAGATATTCATCAAGACTCGCGGTACATCGGTATACTCTCTGGTAGCCAACTCCATAGCTAGTAACAGGGTCGCTTTGCAATCTCTATTCTCTGCTCTGGCCGTGGAACTGGCGTTCATCTTATCATGGCCGCAGAGGAATCGCCGCCAGGTTAACTCTCAATGGTGATGTCGCAGAACTCCCAAACGGCGCCATGTCAAAGCGATGATTGGGCCCGTGCCTCACGTGAACCTCTCTCAGACTCAACTCGCAGCCTCCTCGCTTTGTCCTCCTGGGCTCGGGTTTCCTTACACGGAGGCATAACGGTAAGGAAAAGAAATATTTTAGAGGGGTCCAACTTATAACACAGCTCTAAGGCACGATCTCAGAGTGAGAAGAATGGAAACCAATCCTAAATATCCTATAGCCTCCTGATTATTGATGTGGTGCACAACACACCGATAATCAAGACTCTACTAGATACGGTTCAGAGACACTTTCCGAGGATTAATCGCTCGATACCACTTTTTGTCACGACCAACCGGCCCGCGGATCGTGCCTTACCCCGGGCACCCTAGTGATACAACATCAGAGTAATCAGCGGAATATAAAACAATAACATGAAATAACATGAAGTATGAAATAATAATCTGAGAAAAATTGCCTTTCGGCATGTATATATTGTCACGACCCGAACCGGGGCCCGTGACTGGTGACTTACCCGGGCACCCTAGTAGTCATACATCAGAGAAATCAGCGGAATATAAAGACAAAACATGAAACCAATGTAATAAGACAGTGAAATGTTAAGACAAAGCAACTAAAAGCTGCACTTCGTGATATATAATAACAATTTGAATGGCCATATCCTTTACACTCCACAACAAAGATACATACCCCAAGAGTAACATTTACAACATGGGCGGACAGGCCCCGCCATACCCTGAATGTAAGCACCTACTACGATGGGACTATACCACCGATAAGCCTCCGAGAAACGAGCTTCCCAAACGCTGAATCGTGACTTCGAGAGCTGGATCAACGATCGCGACTCAACTCATGCAGATTTAACGCACTCGGGCGAGTCAAGATAACAGTACCAAGTATGTGAAATCAAAATATCAGAAATGAAATCATAGTAGTCTATATAAAGCAGGGACATGTATGATAACCAAACTACGCTCACAATAAATAAGCAAATATGTCAAGTCGTGGACCTACGCCTCAAAGTCATCACTCAAATATAACAACGGGTCTCACGCCCACAACATCAATCATGCCCGTGGAATACCTTCTCACCGCCATAGCCTATGATATAAAAGCACCAAGGAATACATATGAACACCAGTCCCACCTGTGTCATCATAAACCGCACGGGTAAGTAAGGGCATAGCCGACTACTAAAACCTACAAGACAAACAAGGTCATAAATCGTCATGATATCCGCCTAGACCATCACATGATCAAAGCCGGTCACACGCCCGCAGATCCAATGTGCGCGCTTCAGCCTCGAACTTCCTCGCAAAGATAGGCCAACCTCATAGGCCGCATGAGGTATAACCCGCATCGGGTAGCTACTCCCCGATCCGCCTCGACTCGCACCGCACGGCCACATGTACCGCATGACCATAAAGGCCGCACACTAACTCCGAACTCCTAGCTCGCATAGTCCTCGACCCGCATGCAGGTATTCTCAATCACGGTCCTGCATCACCGAGTCTACCCCGCATCGGAGGGCAGCTTAACCTCCGGAAACATGTCAAGGTGAGTGGTACAATACCAACATAACGGCTGATAGTTAAACAACTTAAGCGCAGTCGAGGGGAAACCCCTATACACAAACATCACAAGATACTAACACACGTAGCATCCTAGCATGTTTACTTAACAAATCAACAAGAAAGTATTACAAGGCTATCACAAACCAACACAATCAAGTTATACACACAAGGTACTTTCTACTATATGATTAACAAGATCGGTTTTATCCCCAAGTACTTCACACATTAACTCTTTAAAAGATACGTTACTTTCAAAAGTCACACAACAATTGAGTATATGAAAATAGAGTGATTATCTTTGAAGTAAATCAAAACACTTCTCTTTTCCAAACGTTCAAGTTTGCCTAATTTTATTTACTCAAGTTTCTCATTTTCGAAAGGTTTCGTAGTTCATAGTTTTAATCCTTTAAAACACTTTGAGAAACATATACCTTATGTGTGAGTAGGTTATTCTTGTTCATAACAATCTTATTACAGCCACATGATCTAGGAAATGTAATCATTTGGTCTCATCTTAGCTTCTATGCAGATTAAGTTTCTACTGGTTTTAATAATACTCAATTAGTCAAAACATTTCCCTTTATTAGCGCTGCTGTGGTTTGTTCGATACTTATTCTGATTTCCGAAATCAGTAAAACATTATTCCTTTAAAAACCAAGTATTCATTACTCATGAATGAGGTTTCACACTTTTAACAAAATTCGCTTAAGTCAAGTCTCTTATCTTTTAAGATCAAGTCTCTTAACTTCTTAAATCAATAAATCATTCTTTTATCTCTCTTAAGCCGTTATACCTAACTTCTCATAAAGCTAGTATAACTCTTAAGCTTTTAAAACCAAGTATTCCTCTTCTAAAATGATTCAAAGATTCTTTGAAATACTTCAAGATTATTCAGCTTAAGTCAAAGACATTGCCGTAATTATTATTCGTGCTTAAGTCCAAGACATTGTCGTAATTATTATTCAGCTTAAGTCCAAGACATTGCCGTAATTATTATTCAGCTTAACACACGACGCCTACCGTAATATATATATATTCTTTAAAATATCATGCTCAAGAGGATAGAAGAATCACATACCTCGTGACGCATTTATCGACTAAAAGCAAAACGCCCAACGCATCGTAATCCGCTAGCCTTTTCCACCCTCCGAGCAGTAATACGCTACTCGCAGATTTCCAACCTATAACGGTTATACAAGTCTATCAAAGTCTAGACTACTCGCAGTTAATCTTCGATGTGATTTCGCTCAAGTCTTTTCCGTAATATCCTTCTATTACGCTTCAACTCTCTTCTATATACTTTCCTCAGATATACCTTATACTTAATTCTTATACTTCAATAGTATATACCAATTACAAAAAGGAGACAAGATATTTACCTCGATAAGCCCATAATTATCCAAGTTAAAATGTCGATCCCGAGCAACGCTTAGCTCCTACTGGCGCCTCCAACCCGCCTCCAACAACCCTTAGAAGTTCTACGCAACTTCTACTTAATACTTCAACCAAGTATGAAGATTTTCCTTAGTGGTTTGGCTTGAGACAAAGGACATACGGTAGTATTTCCTGCACGATAGAGGTATCCTTGAATACTACAAGGTATATGGCTAAGGTAATTTGGGTATAGAACAATACTTGGAGAGTATTTCTACCAAGAGGGTATTTATACGAGACAACACCACATGTGGTGTATACCTCGCCAACCCCACTAGGAGTGGGTACTCGCCAAAGCTGGAGGGCTCTCCAAAGGGCCTTCTCAAAGGGGAGGTTCTTGGACTAGACACTACTCAAAGTGTGGAGCTCTCAAGACTTAGGAAAGTTTAGGAATGGATGAAGAAGTCTTCAAAGGTGGTATTTATAGAAGACCATGGTCAAGATCTAGCTGGGGGAAGTGGAGGGCCAAGATATGCCCAAGGCCCCTAGACCCTACTCCCAAAACCTCACAAATATCTTACCAACTACTTGACAAAAATCCAAGACCAATCATCCCATGTGCCCCACACGCCACCAATGAGGTGCCATGTCGCCTCTCGTTGATCCAAAATGTTTCGCCTCTCAAAAATCCGCAAAAATTAGAAATGACATAGCCGTAATTTACCCTACGCGAGTTGTGTAAAACGCTTCACAAAAACGACTCTAACCGTGTTGTGCACAAAAATAATTCGCCAAGCCTACTTTAAAGTTCAAACTTCTACGCACGCCTCACGCATACTCGTGAAATACGGGTATAACATTCTCCTCCTAGAAACATACGCCCGAATGTTCCTTCTAAGTCCCAAACAAACGTGCGCCGTGATAGTCTTCACTACTATACTTACGTAGAATAATCTCGCCATACTGTGGTCACAACCCTAACCCGTTCGTGATCGTGCCTTACCCGCACCCAATTAGCCATACATCGTAGTAATCACGGAACATAAAACAAGACATGATAAAATATGAAATGTGAAACAGCTTATTCGAGAAAAACTTGCCTTTCGATATATATATAAAAACTTCAAACCGAATTACATCCTCTTACAAATTCCGCCCACAACAAGATTACTGACTTACGAATGATACGATAACAATGGCGATGTCCCCCGCCATACCTCAATGAAAATACCTACAACGACAGGACTATACTCGATAAGCCTCCGAGAAACGAGCTTCCTAAAAGCCGAATCATGAACCTAAGAGCGAGGATCAACGATCGTGTACTTTACTCGCAGATGAACGCACTTCAAGCGAGGCCAAGACAACAGTACCAAGTATGTGAAATCAAAATATCAGAAATGAAATCATAGCGCCTATATAAAGGTGAGACATGTATTTAAAACCAAACTACGATTCACAATAATTAAGCCATGTCAAGTCGTGGACTCACGCCTCAAAGTCATCACTCAAATATAACAATGGGTCTCACGCCCACAACATCAATCATGCCCGTGAATACCTTCCTCACCGCCATAGCCTATGATATTGTCACGACCAACCGCCCGTGATCGTGCCTACCCTCGCACCCTAGTGATACAACATCGAGTAATCACGGAATAAAACAAGACATGAAAATATTATAAGTAAGAAACAGAATCTGAGAAACTTGCTTTACGATATATATAAATCAATTTTAAACCGAATAGCTATATCCCATTACAACTCGCCACAACAAAGATTTGCACTTAAGAATGATACGACAACAATGGGACAGGCCCCGCCATACCCCGAATGTAAATACTACAACGATGCAGGACTATACCATCGATAAGCCTCCGAGAAACGGAGCTTCCCATACGCCGAATCATGACCGAGAACTAGATCAACGATCGGTGTACTCAACTCGCATGAACGCAACCCCGGGCGAGGTCAAGATAACAGTACCAAGTATGTGAAATCAAAAATATCAGAATGAAATCATAGTAGTCTTTATAAAGCAGAGACATGTATGATAACCAAAACTATAGTTCACAATAAATAAGCAACATGTCAAGTCGTGACTCACGCCTCAAAGTCATCATAAAACCGCACGGTAAGTACGAAGGCATAGCCGACTACTAAAACCCACAAAGACAAACAAGGTCAAATCAGATTACATGAGATCCGCTCTGCACTGGCCACATGATCAAAGCCGCCACTCGCTCGCAAAGATCTAATGTACGCCGCTTCAGCCCCGAACTTCCCATAGCCCGCACGGGCCACCCAATGGCCCGCATTTAGGTATTCCCGCATCGAGGTAGCTACTCCCCTGCAGCCGCTCGACTCGCCGTCCGCATGGCCACAAAGACCGCATGACCACAAGCGCCGCAAACTAACTCGAACTCTCGTAGCTCGCAAGATAGGCCATGCACTGCATAAGGTATTCTCAATCATAGGTCACTAGACCCGCCGAAGTCTACCCCAGACGGAGGGCTTTAACTCCTAATCATGAGTGATATAATATCATCATAATTTTATCGTTAAACAACCTAAGCACAACAAGGAAAACCCCTTTACACAAACATCACAAGATACTAACTCACGAAGCATCCTAACATGTTTATCAAGTCAACAAGAAAGTATTACAAGACTATCACAAATCAATACAATCAAGTTATTCACACAAGGTACTTTCTACATTATGATTAACTGTGCCTGCATCTATTCCCAAAGTACTTCATACATTATCTTTTAAAAGATACGCTACGCTTACAAAAGTCACACAATACCCGTAGTATATGAAAATAGAGTGATTATCTTTTGAAGTAAATCAAAACACTTCTATTCGTGAAAATCAAGTAACGACATTCTTTCCAAATGTTTCAGTTTGCCTAATTTCAAATGTTCACGCTTTCTTATTTTAGAAAGGTTTCGTAGTTCATAATCTTATTCATTTAAGAATATAATTCTCTTTAAACCATCCGAGAAAACATAAGCCTTATATGTAGTAGGATATTCTTGTTTATAACAATCTTATTACAAAGAACATGATCTAGGAAATATCATTTTGTCTCATCTTAGCTTCTATACAGATGGAAGTTTCTACCGTTTTAATAATACTTAATCACAAAATATTTCCTTTTATTAACGCCGCAGTTGGTTTGTCGATACACATTCGATTTCCAAATCATAAAACATTCTTAAGCCGTTATACCTAACTTCCCATAAAGCTAGTATAACTCTTAAGTTTTCAAAACCCAAGATACTTCTTCTTTCAAAATGATTCAAAAATCTTTGAAATACTTCAAGTTCTTTATTATTGTCACGACTCGCCGGTTCGTGATCGTGCCTTACCGGGCACCTAAGTAGTCATACATCGAGTAACCAATGGAATATAAACAAGACAGAAACAGTTTATAAAATAAGATACGCTTTATCCGAAGAAAAGCTTGCCTTTCGGCATAATATAATTAACTCAAGTTTTAGCTTACATCCCAACCGCATAATAGTACTACTTCTAAGGAAGTAAACAACTATGGCGGACAGGGGTTCCGCCATACTCGATCAGCAAAACTATCTACAATACAGTGAGATCATACCTAAAAGTAGAGCCTCCTAGAAGATGGAGCTCCGACACCAACGCAAAGATCCTAAGGATGTGGATCTAGCACTGCTGCCTTACCTGCAGATGAACGCACTTCAAGGAGGTCAAGACAACAGTACTAAGTATGCGAAATCAGAAATACTTAAATGAAAACATATCATTTTAAAACCAGTTTACAAATATGTGAAACAACCAAGGAAAACTGCACGAGTGCTACATCACAAACAAGAGCAAATAATAGGTAATCAGAATAGTCTTGTCTAGGCCGCGAATGATCGAAACAGGCCACTCGCCTCATCATTCTCGCAAGCCTAACTCGACTCCCGAGTCCGAGATAGCCACTCACATGGGCCCGCATGAGGTATAACCCCGCATCGAGGGTAGCTACTCCTCGCATCGCCCCGACTCGTTGTCCGCATGGCCACAAGACCGCATGAGGCATAACCCCGCATACTAACTCGGAACTCGTAGTCCGCATAGGCCCCTAGACCCGCATGCAGGTATTCGAATCATGGTCCTGCATCACTCGAGTCTACCCCCGTGACGGAGGGCAGCTTAACCCCCGGTATCATCTCAAGAGGTGAGTGATAGTATACTAACATAACAACAACATAAGCACAACAAGGATACTCACCTATACAAACGTTACAAGATACTAACACACATAGCATCATATCATGTCTATTTATCAAACCATTTTTATTATTCTTTTCACAATACAAGTCTGTTATAAACACATAGGCAAACTTGTTTCTTTTATAAATCTTAAGTGGTTATACTTACTTCCCATAAAGCTAGTATAACTCTTAAGCTTCGCTTTAAAACCAATTAGTTCTCTTCTCAATATGATTCAAGAGTCTTTTGAAATGTTTTCATTCTTTATTATTCGTGCTTAAGCCGCAGGCATTGCGTAAGTATTATTCAGCTAAGCCGTGAGGCATTGCCGTAAGTATTATTCAGCTTAAGTCAAAGACATTGCCGTAGTTATATTGTAAAATATCATGCTTTAGGAAGAATCACATACCTTCTCAAATAAAACCACCGCCAAGTCAATATGTCGCAGAGAGTCAAAATTTATAATAGTCACAGATATCTATTAAAGACTACTCAAGGTCATTCTAAACAGGGGTTCATAATTCTACGGTAAGTCGGGCAGCACTTCCCTACCCGTGAGCTATATAAGTTCATCGTGAAAACAAATTCCATGTAAGTACTTTTGATTATTCTTCTTTAAACCCTTCTAAGTGATTAATACTTCAATTCTATTCTGTGATATACTTATATTTATACTTATTCTTATACTATAACAATAAGTATTCTCTAATTCAAAAGAGGGTTAGGATTATTACTCGGTAAGCCCAATAATATCCTAGAAAAAGTACTGAGCAAGGTTTTGCTCAAGTTGTATGCTCCAAGGAAACCTTAGTTCTTCACAACCTCTACTAAGTACTAAGGTATTTGGGCTAGGTATTTTGGGCATTATAACGATACAAGAAGACAACTTTTCTACCAAGGAGGGGGGGGTAGATTTCGGCCAGGCTGTGTAGGCCTCGCCATACAACACAAGCTTTAGGAAGAGGTGTTTGACGAAAAGCTTGGGGAGAGGAGAGGATTTTAGACTTGGAAGATAACTTTGTGGATGAATAACTTTGTTATACCCAGTAGTTGTGGTATGTATGTGAGGACGACGCACGAGAGTACGCAGTAAATTTTGAAAAGAAAGAAAGATGAGTTTTCGTAAAAGTTTCCTGCTATTTGAAGAAAAGGTTCGTTAACGGGAATTGGATTCCCAGATTTGGTATTTGGACTTCATAGATTATATTAGAATTTTGAGATTTTATTTTGAAATGGTCACGCTGGGCCCACTGAGAAATTTACTTTTATGGGCCCGCTTTGTTTTTGAGATTTCGGTATTTTGGATATTTTCTAAGACGAAATATTCGGCGACCGGGGCGACACGGTCACCCCACGTGGCACCCGCCGAAATATTTATCAGGCACAACACCCGATTAGAGTCGTTGACTAAACGCTTTACTAAGCTTGCGAAGGAAAATTCGCCATGTCATTTAGTATTTTTGCGAATTTTTCCGAGAGACGAACGCTTGGACCAACGAGAGGCAACACTTGGCACCCTCGCGTTGGTGGACTAAGCGCTAGGGAATGGACGGGCAAGTTGTGGAAGATATTTGTAGATATTTGTGAGGGATTTGTGGAGTAGGGTTAGGTGCACTTGGCTTGATCTCGCCTTACACTTGTGTAGCACTTGGCTAGATCTTGGCCATTGGTTGGCCTTTGGCTTTGCTATAAATACCCTCCTGAAGACTTATTCATTCACCTCACTTTGTCTAAGTCTTGAAATCCCTCCTCTCCCTTGTTGTTGCTTCCTGGCCCAACTCCCTTCTCCCCTTAGAAAGAGGCCCTCGCCGAGAACACCCTCCCCTAGCCTAGTTGTGCTAGCCGAGCCTACCCCCTTGGTAGAAAGTTGTCTTCCAAGTATTGTTATAATGCCCAAAATACCTTAGCCTTGTAGACCTTGTAGTATTCCAAAGATACCTCTTTACGAGAGTCCGGAAATACTACCTTTGTCCTTTTAGTCTCAAACCAAACCCAAGGAAATCTTCATAGTTGGTCAAGATGTGAGTAGAAGTTGGTTAGAACTTCTAAGGGTTGTTCGGAGTGGTCGAGCGTGGAGTGAGCTAAACCTTGCTCAGGAGCGACATTAAACTCGGATAATTTTGGGCTTCTCGAGGTAATTATCTTGTCCTCTATTGTAATTGGAAATTACATGTTTGTTAGGATATATAGTTGAAGATACTATATATGGAACTATACTTAGTATTCGCAATGTCTTTTGACTTAAGCTCAAGAATAAAGAATCAATCGAATCAGATTTACATAGGATCAGACATGCAGACTTGTGTAGTATTATCGAGTAGAATTGTACACGTCCGGTAGACGCAAACCCCTTGGTTGGCTTCGTAGCCGCCTCGATAGAGAGGAGATTTACGCTGCCATGGGAGGTGCCGAATTTTCTATAGAAAGATAGAAAACTTGTGTTTTGGGGTTAATAGACGTTTGTGACCTTTATAGGTGAAAGTACTAAGAGTAGCGGATTCTACTGAGGAGTGGAAAGGGCTAGCAAGGTTGTAGTACTTGGAGCATTTTGCTTATTGTCGATAAATCGTCGAGGTATGTGAACCTCTTCCTATCTCTTCTAGCATGATATGTGTGAACTATGTAGTACGGTAGACGTACATGTGTTAACTGTGTTTGATTGTTTTTAAAACATAAAGTGTTATAACGGCTTTATGGGAAGTTGGTTATAACAGCTTTATGTAGGTAAGAAAATGGTTTTACTGATGTTAGAAGTTAAGAGACTCTGATCTTATAAGATAAGAGACTTAACTTATTTGTTTTAATGAGGATGTTTGTGTGAAACCTCATTCGTGAGTAATGAGTACTTGGTTTTAAAGGGATAATGTTTTACCGATTTCGAAATCGAATGTATCGGCTGCATCACCGCAGCTAATAAAGGAAAATGTATTGAATAATGACGTGTTGTATTAAAACCAGAGAAACCTCCATCCGCATAAAAGATGAGACAAAATGATATTACATTTTCTAGATCATGGTCGTAATAAGATCGTTATAAACAAGAATAAACTACTCACATATATGACATATGTCACTCAATTGTTCTAAAAGGAATCAAGTGATTAAGTTTGGGAACTATGAAACCATTTGAAAATAAGTTTGAGTAATCAAACTAGGCAAACCGAACTTAGGAAAGGAATGTTGTTACTTGATTTTGAAAAGGAAGATGGGTTGGTCATTCTAATACTACGTATCGGGTGACTTTTATAAAAGTAATGGATCTCTTTAAAAGAACTTAGCGTATGTAGTACTTTGGGGTTAAAACCCGACTTTGGCATAAAAATGAAAGTACTTTGAGTCAGGTGAAACTTGCCTATGCTTGTTGTTGCGAAACTTGCCTACGCTTGTGATGATAGTCTTTATTGTACAAACGTTGTGTTTCGTGTTACCGCGTCTCGATAGAGGCTCGGTGGATCGTTGAGAACTTACTGACGCGCTTAAGTGACGGAGAAATTCCACGCACGCCTCGCTGATAGTATTATTGTTGTTAATCGCTGACATATCGACACGATGCGTAGCGCACGGGTATGCTTCCATTTTGGTTAAGGTCTTGTGGTTAATCGCTTGATATATCGACACGACGCGTAGCGCACGCATGTTTCATTTTGATTATCGCCATTACGATGCGTAAGCGCATGCGGGTATCGCTACCATTTGGAATGTCTTTCTATTTCTTCTGGACATATCGACACTACGCGTAGCGCACGCATGCGCCCATTTGGAATGCCGTCTATTGTTTCTTTCGACATATCGACACGATGCGTAGCGCACGTATGCGCCCATTTGGAATGTTGTCTTATTGTTTCCTTGACATACCGACACGATGCGAGCGCACGGTATGCTTCCATTTGGATTGTCTTGTTGTTGAGGTCATACGGACACGTCTACACCGATGCAGAATTCCGGCATGTGGCCATGGGACATTGGTATTATTGCCGCATCATGGACATGTCTACACCGGCGCAGATTCGGGCATGCGCCATAATGCGAACTCGATTGATGCTGGGCGTGAGACCCATAGTTATATCGAGTGATGATCGCTTTTATGTTGCGAATCAGAGTTTGGTTATCATACATGTCTCCCGCTTTATATAGACTAGTATGATTTCATTTACGATTGCATGGGCACATACTTGGTACTTGCATCGACCTCCTTCGGGCCGCGTCATGCCGCAGTAGAGGTACATCGGCCGTGGATCCTCGCCGTAGGATCACAAGCCACAGATTTGAAGCTCCGCTTTCCGAGGCTTATCTTTTGGTAGGTGTTCTCGAGTTGTAGGTTCTTGTACATCTGTGGTATGGCGGGCCCCGTCCCGCCATAGTCATTGTATATCTTAGAGGTCTGTAGTAATGCTGCGTGGTTGTAAAAGGATTAAACTGCTTCGTGTTTTATGTATTTACCAAGGCAACTGCTTGGTTGGCCTGCTTATTTATTATATCTTTGTTAAATGACTCATGTTTTATGTTCCGCGATTTTCTCGATGATGTATCACCAGGTGCCCGGTAAGGCACAAAGAACGCCCCGAACGTCGTT
The DNA here is from genome assembly GCA_029844215.1 of Przewalskia tangutica. NCBI lineage: Eukaryota > Viridiplantae > Streptophyta > Magnoliopsida > Solanales > Solanaceae > Przewalskia > Przewalskia tangutica. The sequence continues at coordinate 111,448 of JAQGDG010000176.1, read as the reverse complement.
ACAAAAGTGGTATCGAGCGCTTAATCCTCTGAAAGTGTCTACTGCACTGCGTCTAGTAGAGTCTTGATTATCACGTGTTGTGCACCACATCTATAATCGTGAGGTCAGCAGGACATTTAGGATTGGTTTCATTCTTCTCATTCCGAGATCGTGCCTTAGTCGTGTTGTAAGTTGTACCCTCCGACGATCTCGCTTTTACCGCTTATGCCTCCGCAAGGCAACCAGAGCCTGTATGACAAGGCAGCCGAGGTGCCGCTAGTGAGATACAGAGGAGTACGAGGGCGCAGCCCGCACAAGACTGAGGTTGTGCTTCAGACGGCGGGTTCGCGACGCCGCAAAGACCAAAGAAGCTTAGAGCCGCAGCAGTGGGATGAGACTACAAGACTGAGCCTCCCCACACCGAGCAGGGAGATGGGTCACGCGAGATGGCCCGCCATTGGCCGTGGTTGTGGCCGATATGAGGACAGCCGACGCAGCAGCCTTGCCCAAAGAGCACCAGTGGTTCACCCCGAGCAGATAGTTTGAGGCTACGGACTTTCTCGAGTTGTAGCCCGCCAGAGTTTTATGGGTCGAGGTTCGAGGATGATCCGCAGGAGTTCATCCGGCAGCTACAGCGATCACGCGGTGATCAAGGCTTCGTAAACCGAAGTCAGGACTTTGGTTCGCATCGGCCGCGTGATACCGCCGTCGATTGGTTTGATTCACTGAGCTTTCCCGGGAGAGCATGCACTCCAGCAGATGGGATGAGTTTTCATGGGCTTTCTCACGCACTTCTTGCCTCCGCATGGCGAGGGCACGGCCGGTGATTTTTGTTACTAAGACAGAGAGGCGACCGCCGTGAGTACAATGTCGAAGTTCGATTCTTCGCTCGAGCATGCCCTCGCGCTTAGTTGCAGATATGAGGATAGGTGCATCGCCACGCCACCGCTTGATGATTATACGGCCGAATCTTGCGCGGTGTTTTCTTCACCGCATGGACATTGCCCGCACGCAGCTCATGCACTAGGACGCGAGGCACTGAGGGTCGACGGAACGACTGATCGCCAGAAGAGGCCGTGACGGCAGGTCCTTCGTGGCTTTCGAGGCGGACCGCCAAAGAAGAAAGTTAGTTATATACCCCCACCGTATGCAGAGTAGTCCTCCACCGCCTTCGTGAGCAGTCGTGGCTCCAAGGGTTCGATTTTCTGCAGAGCAGGTGTTAACCACCAAGCCACCCCTACCGCTGCGACTATCGTGGTAGACTCCATTTTGGAGAGTGTCGTGCTAGATTGGGAGTTTGTTTTACATGCCAGCAGGCCATTTTGGCGGAATCGTCCACTGGGAAGCGCGGATGTTACGACTCACCTTCGTGGATATGTGGCTGGTTCATCACCTTCTACACATAATACCGGGCAGGCGTGCCTATGATTAGAGTGAGCGGTAGCTTCGTGTATATCCTTAACCTCTAGAGTTTTGGTATGCCGGTTATGATGGTCTCATTATTGTGTGCTATGTACTGATAGCATTGTGATACGTGTGAGTTAGAATGTATGGTTAGTTGGGAGGATACGATGGGCATGGTAAGTGTGAACCTTAGACTATGTCACGACCGAGACCTTAGGGTAAGGTCGCCTCGAGTTAAAGATTTATTTTGACCCTTATCGAGTAGTAGTATGCGTGGGATTTATTTGTGTGATAAGTCCACGGGTAGTGTGAGATGGAAGTGGTAGCTTTCATGATGTGAATTAGTAAGATTGTTTCGGATCGGGAACAAGAGTTTGCACGGTTGGGGGTTTAGGACCATTTGCGGGTCAAACCAGAACCCGCTTTGGGGGCCAGTTCGGGTGGTCCCGCCAGGTGGTAGGGTCACGAGGGTGCTAGGCCCGAGTTTAGATGATCATCGATGAGTTCGTGGACGCTGTCGACCGCAAGCCGTTCAGAAGGCCGGAATGGCCTTAAGGAAGTTCGAGGTTAGTAAGATGACCAAGTTCGGAGGTAGTGACCCGCAGATTTTCGAACTAAGTAATGATCAAGTATGGTACGACCGAGAGTTCTAGTGTTCGAGAAGGGTACAACGAGTAAGGGAGGAAGATAACGTGTGTTATTTCGTGGCTGCCGTGGCGCTGACAACTTGTTAGAGGCACTTCATAGATATACGTATTGAGAATTAACATTCTTGACGAATGTTTGTAAGGAGGGGAGAATGTTATACCCCGTAGTTGCAGGGTATGTATTTGAGGACGTACGTACGAGTAGGGCTGGAAATTTTGAAAAGAAAGAAAGATGTGAGTTTTCACTTTAAAAGTTTCCGCTATTTGTGAAGAAAAGGTTCGTTAATGGGAATTGATTCCCGTGATTTGGTATTTGGACTTCATAGATTATATTAGAATTTTGAGATTTTATTTTGGAAATGGTCACGCTGGGCCCACGGAGAAATTTACGCTTTGTGGGCCCGCTTTGTTTTTGAGATTTCCATTTTGGATATTTTCTAAGACGAAATATTCGGCGAATCGGCGACACGTGTCACCCCATGTGGCACCCTTGGCCGAAATATTTATCAGGCACAACACCCGACAGAGTCGCCGACGCAAACGCTTTACTAAGCTTGCGGGCGGAAAATTCGCCATGTCATTTAGTATTTTTGCGAATTTTTCCGAGAGACGGAACGCTTTGGACCAACGAGAGGGCAACACTTGGCACCCTCTCGTTGGCGGATTTCGCAAGGCTAGGCCGAATGGACGGGCAAGTTGTGGAAGATATTTGTGTAGATATTTGTGAGGGATTTGCGGAGTAGGTTAGGTGCACTTGGCTTGATCTTGGCCTTACACTTGTGTAGCACTTGGCCAGATCTTGGCCATTGGTTGGCCTTTGGCTTTGCTATAAATACCCTCCCTTGTGAAGACTTATTCATTCACCTCACTTTGTCTAAGTCTTGAAATCCCTCCTCTCCCTTGTTGTTGCCTCGCCCAACTCCCTTCTCCCCTTAGAAAGAGGCCCTCGCCGAGAACACCCTCCCCTAGCCTAGTTGTGCTAGCCGAGCCTACCCCCTTGGTAGAAAGTTGTCTTCCAAGTATTGTTATAATGCCCAAAATACCTTAGCCTTGTACCTTGTAGTATTCCAAAGATACCTCTTTACGAGAGTCCGAAATACTACCTTTGTCCTTTTAGTCTCAAACCGAAACCCTAAGGAAATCTTCATAGTTGGTTGAAGTATGTGAGTAGAAGTTGGTTAGAACTTCTAAGGGTTGTTTGGAGTGGTTTGAGCGCGTGGAGCGAGCTAAACCTTGCTCAGTGAGCGACATTAAACTCGGATAATTTTGGGCTTCTCGAGGTAATTATCTTGTCCTCTATTGTAATTGGAAATTACATGTTTGTTAGATATATAGTTGAAGTATACTATATATGGAACTATACTTAGTATTCGCAATGTCTTTTGACTTAAGTCAAGAATAAAGAATCGAATCGAATCAGATTTACATAGGATCAGACAAGTGGTAGACTTGTGGTAAGACATCGAGTAGAATTGTACACGCCCGGTAGACGTGTAAACCCCCTTGGTTGGCTTCAGCCGGCCTGATAGAGAGGAGAGATTTACGCCATATGGGAGGCGCAATTTTCTATAGAAAGATAGAAAACTTGTGTTTTGGGGTTAATAGACGCCAGTGACCTTTATAGGTGAAAGTACTAAGAGTAGCGATTCTACTCAAGGAGTGGAAAGGGCTAGCAAGGTTGTAGTACTTGGAGCATTTTGCTTTTTGTCGTTAAATCGACGCGAGGTATGTGAACCTCTTCCTATCTCTTCTAGCATGATATGTGTGAACTATGTAGTACGGTAGACGCATACGTGTTAACCGTGTTTGATTGTTTTAAACATAAAGTGTTATAAATGATTTATGGGAAGTTGGTTATAACAGCTTTATGTAGGTAAGAAAATGGTTTTACTGATGTTAGAAGTTAAGAGACTTGATCTTATAAGATAAGAGACTTAACTTATTTGTTTTAATGAGGATGTTTGTGTGAAACCTCATTCGTGAGTAATGAGTACTTGGTTTTAAAGGATAATGTTTTACCGATTTCGAAATCAGAATGTGTATCGGCTGCACTAATCGCAGCTGCTAATAAAGGAAAATGTATTGAATAATGATGTTGTATTAAAACCAAGAGAAACCTCCATCCGCATGTAAGCTAAGATGAGACAAAATGATATTACATTTTCTAGATCATGGCTGCTGTAATAAGATCGTTATAAACAAGAATAAACTACTCACATATATGACATATGTCACTCAATTGTTCTAAAAAGGAATCAAGTGATTAAGTTTGGGAACTATGAAACCATTTGAAAATAAGAAGCTTGAGTAATTGCAACTAGGCAAACCGAACTTAGGAAAGGAATGTTGTTACTTGATTTTGAAAAGGAAGATGGGTTGGTCATTCTAATACTACGGTATCGGGTGACTTTTATAAAAGTAATGGATCTCTTTAAAAGAACTTAGCGATGTAGTACTTGGGGTTAAAACCCTGACTTTGGCATAAAATGAAAGTACTTTGAGTTGTGTGAAACTCGCTTATGCTTGTTGTTGTGAAACTTGCCTATGCTTGTGATGATAGTCTTTATTGTACAAACGTTGTGTTTCGTGTTACCGCTCTCGATAGAGGGTCGGGATCGTTGAGAACTTACTGACGCTTCGGCGTGACGAGAAATTCCACGCACGCTCGCTGATAGTATTATTGTTGTTAATCGCCGACATACCGACACGATGCGTAGCATCGCATGCTTCCATTTTGGTTAAGGTCTGTTAATCGCTGATATACGACACGATGCGTAGCGCACGGGTATGTTTCCATTTTGATTATCGCTTTGTGATTTCTTTGGACATACCGACACGACGCGTAGCGCACGCATGCGCCCATTTGGAACGCCCTATTGTTTCTTCGACATATCGACACGATGCGTAGCGCACGTATGCGCCCATTTGGAATGCTGTCCTATTGTTTCTTTGACATACCGACACGGCGCGTAGCGCACGTATGCGCCCATTTGGAATGTTGTCTTATTGTTTCCTTCGACATATCGACACGACGCGTAGCGCACGCATGCTTCCATTTGGATTGCCTTGTTGCTGAGGTCACATGGACATGTCTACACCGGCGCAGACTCCGCATGTGGCCATGGGACATTGGTATTATTGTTGCATCATGGACATGTCTACACCGATGCAAGATTCCGGCACGCGCCATAATGCGAACTCGATTGATGTTGCGGGCGCGAGACCCATAGTTATATCGAGTGATGATCGCTTTATGTTGTGAATCGTAGTTTGGTTATCATACATGTCTCCCGCTTTATATAGACTAGTATGATTTCATTTACGTGATTGTACGCTTCACATACTTGGTACCGTTGTAATCGACTCCTTCGGGGCCGCGCTCACGCCGCAGTAGAGGTACATCGGCCGTGGATCCTCGCCGTAGGATCACAGCCAACAGATTCAAGCCCGCTTCTCCGAGGCTTATCTTTTGCAGGTGTTCCTCGAGTCAGAGGTTCTGTACATTCGTGGTACGGCCCCGTCCCGCCATAGTCATTGTATATCTTAGAGGTCTGTAATCTTGCAAGTGTGGTTGTAAAAGGATTAAACTGCTCGTGTTTTATGTATTTATCAAGGCAATCGCTTTGGTTGGCCTGCTTATTTATTATATCTTTTGTTAAATGACTCATGTTTTATGTTCCGCTGATTTTCTCGATGTATGTATCACTAGGTGCCCGGTAAGGCACCAAGAACTGCCCTGAACGGTCGTTACACTCTTCATCTCTGGGGTATTTATAGCTCAAGCCTTGGCCAACCAATGGCCAAGATGAAGACAAGTGCAAGGCAAGTGTAAGGCCAAGATCAAGCCAAGTGCACCCTAACTCCTACTCCACAAAACACTCCACAAAACACTCCACAAAACATGGCACAAAACAAGGCCTAAACAAGGACCCAATCGGCCAAGGTTAACACCCTCTTCGACGCCTAATCGCCCAAAGCCACCCCACTTGCTTTCCAATGTGAGGGTGACACATGTCACCCTCCCGCTGGTCCAAAATGTTTCGCCTCTAAAAATCCGCAAAATAAGAAATGGCATAGCCAGAATTTACTCTACGAAAGCCGTGGAAACGCTTGCCTGAAACGATTCTTTTAGTGAGTTGTGTACAAAATAAAACGTCCAAGGCTTATCTTTAAGGCAAGACTTTCGTACGTATTCCCTTACGTACATACTCTGGAAATACGGGGTATAACATTCTCCCCTCCTTAGAAACATTCGTCCCGAATGTTCCTTCCCAAGACGGTTAGCGAAGAAGCTTAAACAGTTGTAAATGCCACACACGGCCACAGAGCAACACATAGGCAGAAACGATAACGAAAATTTACAAGTAGGAAAGTGAATTTACCTGGAGGTATGGGGAATAGGTGAGGATACTTCCGCCTCATGTCCTCCTCGGCCCCATGTCATCTCCTCCCTGAGCTCGTTCCGCCACAAGACTTTGACGGAAGCCACGTCCTTCGTCCGCAGACGCCCTAACCTGACGATCGACTATCGCTATGGGAATCTCCTCATACGATAACCCTCCACCGACATCGCCAATCGGGTGTACTTAGATGGATCCCCGATACATCTCCTCAAAGATAGATACGTGAAAACCGGATGCACCGCTCCGCATCGACGGCAGATTCAACTCATAGGCAACCTTGCCTACCCCGCGACAACTAAACGCCCAATGTACCTAGGGCCGAGCTTCCTTCTTCCCGACCATCACACCTTCATGGGTGACACCTTTAGAAAACCCAATCATGAACCTCGAACTCAAGATGTCGACGACGATGATCCGTGATACGACTTGGCCGACTCGAGTCATTAATAGCCGCCTTGGATAAGTTTCACCTTATCCATCGCTCACTGCACCAAATCGTCCCACTAGTCGCCTCGCCCACATCGAACCAACCTATAGGCGATCCGCACTTCCTCCCATACAAGGCCTCATAAGGCGCCATCTGAATACTGGAGTGGTAGCTATTATTATATGCGAACTCAACCAGAGGCAAATGATCCTCCCAACTACCACTGAAGTCAATAACACAGGCTCGCAGCATATCCTCAAGAGTCTGGATAGTGCGCTCGCCTCGTCCGCCTGCTGCGGATGAAATGCAAGACTGTGCTCACTCAAGGCCCCTAAACCCTCTCGAAGGACTCTCCAGCTTAGCCGAACCGGGCTCGTCTCGATATGATCAAGTAGGGACTCCATGCACCACGATCTCTGATGTAAAGTCCGCATAATCTCACCAAAAGTCGCCCCGACGGGAAGAAAGTGGGCTGATTTCACACCTGCCGACGATAACCCATATAGAATCATGTCTCCTCCGAGTGCGAGGTAATCCCGTGATGAAGTCCATGTTGATTACCTCCCACTTCCGTGTCTGATCTCAATCGTTCAGAATAAACCACCGTGCCTCGTGCTCTACCTTACTCGCGACAATACGCACCGAGCTACGAACTCGCAACGCCCTCTTCAAGCCATCCCACCAATACACGTATCTAAGGTCGTGGTACATCTTGGTCGACTTTGACGGATAGAGTAACGCTACCGTGCTTCCCAAGAACTCAGCCAAGTCCTGTGAACATCCGAACACATACCGCTTCAAACCTTAGCACCCCATCAGTGCTACTCGCGCGACCCTTGCCCTCACGAAGAGTCAGATCACGATATCGAATCAAAGTCGATCTCGAACTGCCGCTTCTTCACCTCCTCGACGATGGAAGACTCCTAATCTCACGAACTCTAACCCCACCGCTATCGTAATCAATCAAACGGACACCAAGGCTCGCTAATCGATGCAAATCACGAACCATGTCCTCCTCTCTAGCCGCACATCCGATAGGCTCCCATCGACCTACGACTAAGAGCATCCGCCACAACATCGCCTTCCCCGTGGTATAGATATCAACATCGTAATCCTTAAGCAACTCTAACCACCGCCTCGCTGTAAGTTCACCTCCTCCGTGAAGATATACCGAGGCTCTTGTGGTCTCAGATAAATATCCACGTGAACCCCATACAAATAGTGCCTCCAGATCTTCAAAGCGTGAATCACGCCGCCAACTCCAAATCACGGGGGTAGTTCCTCTCGTGTTTTTCAAATTGCCTGGATGCATATGCTATAACCCCGCCATGCCGCATCAATACACATCCCAACCCGATGCCCGACGCATCACAATACACGATATAACCATCCGACCTCCGGAAGAGTAAGAACGGGCGGCCGCCGCCTTCTTTCAAAGAATCGAAACCCCGCCACAAGCATCACCATCAAACTCACGCCTTTCCGAGTCACTAGTCAATGGTGCAGATAGAAGCAAACTTCTCCACGAACCGATAATAACTCGCAAGGCCTAAAATCGCGAACCTGCCGTCTGAGTAAGAGGTCTCGCCAAGTCCTCGATCGCTCGATCTTGGCCAGATCGACTCAATGCCATCACCCCGACAATATGCCCAAGAAACGCCATCAAGTCAACCAAAACTCACATTTGGAAAACTTGGCGCATAAATCACTGGTCTCGAGAACTGTCACAAGATAGCCTCAAATGCCCGCATGCTCCCGCTTCCGAGCGAGAATAAACCAAGATATCATCAATGAACACTATCACAAACGGTTCAAAATGGTTTGAACACTCGTTCATCAAATCCATGAATACCACGAGCATCGTCAACCCAAAAGACATGACTCGAACTCATAATGCCCGCACGTCCGAATGCAAATTCTAGGGACATCCACCTCTCGACTCGCACTGACGATAGCCCGATCGCAGATCAATCTTGAGAAACATCTCGCACCGCAATCGGGTCGAACAAATCATCAATCCCGGGAGTGGGTATTCGTTTAATGGTCACCTTGTTCACCGTCAGAATCAACACACATGCGCAGCTGGCCCCGCCCTTCTTCTTCACTTAACAATACCGCGCTTCGTGGAGAAACACTGGCCTAATGAAGCCCTTCTCTAGCAAATCCCTGCCGATCCTTCACCTTCTCAACTCGGCAAAGCCATTCTCAGATGGAATGGAAATAGGCCGAGTATCCGCAATATGTCAATACAAAACTCAATCTCCTCTCGGAGGGATACTCGAGGTCATCCGGGAACACGTCCGGGAACTCGCCGACTACGGAATCGATCAAAATCTGCACCGCAGCCTCGTGATCAAACACCCGAACTAGATGGTAGATATACCCTTCCGCACCATCTTCCTAGCCTCGAGGTAGGAAATAAACCTACCCTCGGCGATACTGCTCCTCCCACTCAACAACCGGCCTCAGAAATCGGAACTGCATTACTTTCTCTCATAGCCTACATTGGCATAGCAAGAAGCTAGCCAATCCATCCCATAATCACGCAAGTCAATCATCTCCAACTCTATCAAGTCGCCAGGGTCCGACGATCAGAATGGTCACAGACAAGCTCTATATACTCCGCCGAGCTACCACCGAATCACCCATCGCGTAGCTACCTCGAAAGCGGTCTATGGACTCGTGCTCTATCCCTATCCTACTAGCAACAAGGGAGATATATAGAAGAGTAGAACCCGGATCTATCAAAGCATACATCAAACCTGAACCGAGCAAGGTACCCGTGATTTACATCGTGAGGCCTCCCGATCCCGCTTACCGACAAAGCATATACGCGGCTCGAGGACCGCTTAGAATCGACCCGAGCCACGACCTCCGCCACGACTGGCCGACCCATGAGCACTCGCCTCCGGCGAGTAATCAGAGGAGATGATGAAGCGCCACGTAACTCGGCGTCGGGCTCTACCACCGCGCCTGGCCGGACACCTCGCAGTGACTCCGCTACAATCAGAATAAGATCCATAAGTAGTACCACACTTCCCGTAATGGGATCCCCGACGGCCACACCGGGTGGTCCCATCGCCGCACCGCTACTCGACGCCCGGCTCGGGGCCCGCCTACCTCAAAACTCGGGTCAGGCCGAGGACGGTGCAGGAGTGCTCGAGCCGCCGTGGTGCGACCCAGATCGGCCGAGGCCGCCACCACGATAACCACCGTAAGACCTCCCGCCCCGGCCTTCTTCTCGCCGCCTGGCCCACTCGCCGACCGCGCCTCGCATCCATGGGCGCGAGTCGCACGCGGTAATGTCCATACCCGGCCGAGAGAAACCCCGCACATGACTCGCCATATAGTCGTTTCAGCCTGACATAGCGTGCACCCTATCCTCCATATCGCTACCAATGCCGGGACATATCGAGCCAAAGAATCAAACTCGACATTGTACTCCCGACAAGGCGCCCTCTCGCCAGCAAGAAAACTCTATCACTCGCGCCTCCTCATCCGCGAGGCAAGAAGTGAGCGAGGAAAGCCTCCGAGAACTCATCCCAAGTCGGGACGTGCGGTTTCCACGATAACTCCCATGAATCAAACCAATCGATCGCGGTATCACGCAGCTTTATGAACCAAAGATCACGACTCGGCCCGACGCCCGATCACTCTCAAAATCCTTCCGACCGACGGATGAACTCCGCGGATCATCCTCCGCCCGACCCATAAAACTCCGGCGGCTACAACTCAAGAAATCTCAGAGCCTCAAACTATCTCGCCTCGTGTACCACGCGCGATCGAGCCGAGCCGAATCGAACCGCCAGATCCAATCTCTCTCGTACGGGCCACAACTTTAGCCAAAAGCCGGGCTATCTCTCAGACCCTAACTCTCCGCCCCAGCCGCGGGATGCGAGAGGTGTGGGTATCGTGGTTCTGGCTGGGCGGGCCATAGAACTCGCCGCCTCGTATAGACCGGGCTCGAGCCTCGTGACTCGGGTGTCTCGCTAGCGCCTCCGCCGCTGCCTTCTGGGCCCGGTTGCCTTTACGTGGAGGCATAATCGCATGGTGAAAGGAATACGTTAGAGGGTCCAACCTATAACATTTCTCTAAAGCACGATCTCGTAATGAGAAGAATGGAAACCAATCCTAAATATCCTATAGCTTCCTGATTATTGGTGTGGTGCACAACACACCGATAATCAATAATCTATTAGATACGGTCTGTAGACACTTTCCGAGGATTAACTGCTCTGATACCACTTTTGTCACGACTGCCTGGTTCGTGGATCGTGCCTTACCGGCACCTAAGTAGTCATACATCGAGTAACCAATGGAATATAAAACAAGACAGAAACAGCTTTATAAAATAAGACATGCTTTATCTCAAGAAAAGCTTGCCTTTCGCATAATATAATTAACTCAAGTTTTGCGCTACATCCCAACTGCATAATAGTACTACTGCACTTCTAAGGAAGTAATAACTATGGCGGACAGTATTCCCGCCATACCCCGATCAGACAAAACTATCTACAATACAGGAGATCATACCTAAAAGTAGAGCCTCCTGAGAAGATGGAGCTCCCGACACCAACGCAAAGATCCTAAGGATGGATCTAGCACTGCCGCCTTTACCGCGCAGATGAACGCACTTCAAGGAGGTCAAGATAACAGTACTAAGTATGCGAAATCAGAAATACTTAAATGAAAACATATCATTTTAAAACCACATAAATATGTGTGAAACAACCAAGGAAAACCGCACGTAGTGCCACATCACAAACAAGAGCAACAATAGGTAATCGTAATAGGTCTTGTCTAGGCCGCGAATGATCAAACAGGCCACTCGCCTCATCATCATTCTCGCAAGCCTAACTCGACTCCCGAGTCCGCATAGGCCACTCACGGGCCCGCATGAGGTATAACCCGCATCGAGGTAGCTACTCTCGGCATCGCCCCGACTCGCTGTCCGCATGGCCACACTGCATCGCATGAGGCATAACCCCGCATACTAACCTCGAACTCTCGTAGCTCGCATAGGCCCCCGACCCGCATGAGGTATTCTCGAATCACGGTCCTGCATCACCGAGTCTACCCCAGACGGAGGCGGCTTTAACCCCGTGATCATCTCAAGAGGTGAGTGATAGTATACTAACATAACAACAACATAAGCACAACAAGGATACTCACCTATACAAACGTTACAAGATACTAACGCACATAGCATCATATCATGTCTATTTATCAAACCATTTTTATTATTCTTTTCACAATACAAGTCTGTTATAAACACATAGGCAAACTTGTTTCTTTTATAAATCTTAAGTGGTTATACTTACTTCCCATAAAGCTAGTATAACTCTTAAGCTTCGCTTTAAAACCAATTAGTTCTCTTCATAATATGATTCAAGAGTCTTTTGAAATGTTTTCATTCTTTATTATTCAGCTTAAGCCGTGAGGCATTGCCGTAAGTATTATTCGTGCTTGCCGAGGCATTGCCGTAAGTATTATTCAGCTTAAGTCAAAGACATTGCCGTAGTTATATTGTAAAATATCATGCTTTAGGAAGAATCACATACCTTCTCAAATAAAACCACCGCCAAGTCAATATGTCGCGCAGAGAGTCACCATAATAGTCACAGATATCTATTAAAGACTACTCAAGGTCATTCTAAACAGGGGTTCATAATTCTACGGTAAGTCGGGCAGCACTTCCTACCCTGAGCTATATAAGTTCATCAGAAAACAAATTCTATGTAAGTACGATTTGATTATTCTTCTTTAAACCCTTCTAAGTGATTAATACTTATATTCTATTCTTGGATATACTTCTAAGTATTTATACTTATTCTTAGACCATAACAATTAGTATTCTCTAATTCAAAAGAGGGTTATGATTATTACCTCTGTAAGCCCAATAATATCCTAGAAAAGTCACGCTGAGCAAGGTTTTGCTCTAAGTTGTATGCTCCAAGGAAACCTTAGAAGTTCTTCACAACCTCTACTAAGTACTAAGGTATTTGGGCTAGGTATTTTGGGCATTATAACGATACAAGAAGACAACTTTTCTACCAAGGGAGGGGGTAGATTTGGCTAGGCTAGGGGGTAGGCTCTCGCCATACAACACAAGGGAGGGAAGAAGAGGTGTTTGGACGAAAAGCTTAAGGGAGAGGAGAGGATTTTTAGACTTGAAGATAACTTTGTGGATGAATAACTCTTCATCTCTAAGGGGTATTTATAGCTCAAGCCTTGGCCAACCAATGGCCAAGATGAAGACAAGTGCAAGGCAAGTGTAAGGCCAAGATCAAGCCAAGTGCACCCTCACTCCTACTCCACAAAACACTCCACAAAACACTCCACAAAACATGGCACAAAACAAGGCCTAAACAAGGACCCAATCGCCAAGGCCAACACCCTCTTTGACGCCCAATCGCCCAAAGCCACCCCACTTGCTTCCAATGTGAGGTGACATGTCACCCTCCCGCTGGTCCAAAATGTTTCGCCTCTCGAAAAATCCGCAAAATAAGAAATGGCATAGCGGAATTTACTCTACGAAAAGTCGGGAAACGCTTTCGGAAAAACGATTCTTTTAGTGAGTTGTGTACAAAATAAAACGCCCAAGGCTTATCTTTAAGGCAAGATTCGTGACGTATTCCCACGCATATACTGAAATACGGGGTATAACAATTATCACATAACCAGCCAGTTATAGTTCAAATCAGTTACCTTTTAAAAACCACAAGTATTTTCTTACATACATAAAGCTGTTATAACCAACTTCCCATAAAGCCGTTATAACACTTTATGGTTTAGACCAATCAAATACATTTAACACATGTACGTCTACCGTACTACATAGTTACACACATATCATGCTAGAAGAGATAGGAAGAGGTTCACATACCTCACGACGAGTATCGACTAATAGCAAAACGCTCCAAGTACTTCCAACCGTCGGCTACTCCTGCCAAGTAGATCGCGCCACACGCAGATTTCAACCTATAAGGCCACCAGGCGCTTATTAATATTTAGATCTCTTCGTAGAACATTCTACGTAAAATTCGCAAAGACCTCCCCGCAACAAACAGAAATCTCCTCTCATCGGGTCGGCTACCAAGCCAACCGGGGGTTATACGACTAAGCCGGACGAGCACAATTCTACCTCACCCAAAAGCTACACACGTCTACTGTAATACAGTCCTATGTAATTACAGTTCAGTACTCTTCTTTCGAAAAGGTTTCTTATTATTCAGGCTTAAGTCAAAAGACATTGCCGATAACTACGTTCAGTTCTATATATAGTATACTTCAACTATATATTCTAACAACATTTAATTTCCAATTACAATAGAGGGACAAGATATTTACCTCGATAAGCCCAAAATTATCCAAGTATAAAGTCGATCCTGGGCAACGTTTAGCTCCAACTCCGTGCGCTCCAACCCGCTCTAAACCACCCTTAGAAGTTCTAACCAACTTCTACATACTACTCCAACTAACTATGGAGATTTTCCTTAGGGTTTCGGTTTTGTGACTGACGGGAAGTATAATAGTATTACGGGGCTTTTCGTATCGATATAACCTTAGAATACTACAAGGTATACGGCTAAGGTAATTTGGGCATTATAACAATACTTTTGAGAGTATTTCTATACCACAAAAAAGGGGGGTATTATACGAAAACAACTAGGCTAGGGGGGGTACCCCACGGCTAGCACCACAAGGAGGGGGGGAGAGAACTCTCGGCCAAGGGGGAGGGGGATGGTGTTGGACGAGAACACATATAAGAGAGGGGGAGGATTTTAACACTTAGAGATTTGTAGAATGGATGAAGAAGTCTTCAAAGGGGGGGGGGGGGGTATTTATAGGTCTAGCAAAGGCCAACCAATGGCCAAGATCATGCCAAGTGCAAGGCAAGTGTAGGGCCAAGATTCACCCATGTGTCCTTAACCAACTAACACACAAATATCCTACTTAACCCTTGACAAAAATGGCCACACTTTCGGCCACCTTTACCGTCCACACTCCACCAATGAGAGGGTGCCAAGTGGCGCCCCCTTGTTGGTCCAACACGTTTCGACTCTCGGAAAAATCCGCAAAAATTAGAAATGACATAGCCGGAATTTTCCCTACGAAAGCTGTGGAAACGTTTCGTCGAAAAACGACTCTAACCGGGTGTTGTGCACAAAGAATAATTCGGCCAAGCCTATTCTCAAGTTCAAATTTTTCACGCACGCCCCACGCATATAATCGCCCTCTTAGAAACATTCGTCCCGAATGTTCTTTCTAAGTCTCGAAACAAACGCGCGCCAGTATAGTCTTCACTACTATACTTACGAGAACGATCCTGCCACACCTGGCCACAGAAACATCTGCGCAAATTCTTACATCCAAGTCCACGAGGAAACACCTCTAACATCACCACAAATACCCTCCGGGTCTAAAATATAACGCTTCGCACCTTCTCCTTACAAAAGAAATGATCACATCTATGCCGCCATACATGCTCGCTTCTCCCTTTACTCGTCGTGATACCACTTTTGTCACTTTGCCGCGAGGTTCTAGTGTCACTCCACGACCCAACAAATGGTACCGGCCGCATGCGATCCTCGAGGTCGCCGTGACACTCGAACTCTTACCACATTTCGATATCGCTTCGGTTCAAAACTCGGGTTACTATCTCTAACGTGGTCATCATTAATCGGGAACACTGGATGGATCTCCGATACTTTCCGATCATAACAATACGAAGATCGGACATACGCCTCCTAAGTCGGACGGCAAATGCTAACATATAGGCAACCCGCCTATTCTTCACATGAACTCAAAAGGCCCAAAGTAACTCGGGCTAAGCTTCCTCTTTTTCCAAAACTCGCCATACCCTATCCGGTGGTATCTTCAAGAAGACCGATCGTCCAACGAACTCTAAGCGCCGTCGATTATCCGCACGATTTCTCCGAGCCGCGTAACCTCTTCTAGACAAGCTTTACTCCTATCCACCGTCTGGAACAAGCTCAACCAACTATCCGAATCTTGCCAACATCAAACCAATCGACCGACAACTTACACTTCCGCCGCAAGGCGCCATAAAGCGACATCCGAATACCGAAATGGTAGCTACTAAAACACTCCTCACAGAGACAACAATCATTACACTACCCCGAAATCTACACATCGCCCGAGGGCGAATGCGATTCCGAGACTCACTTGAGTTCCTAATCCCGCTCGTAAAACTTCGGAAAAAGGAAACCAGAACTGGCTCCACTGTCATAAGGTAAAGGTAGGCACCCTGCAGCCTTACAACCTTTCGATATAACGCCTCGCAACATACCACCGAGTACACGGTTTGGACTAAAAGATAAGACGGGCTGACCTCATCGGCCCGACTACTGATTGAACGCATCCACGAACTCGTACGCTGGTTAACTAAACTTGGGCCTAACACCCTCATAACCCTAACACAAAGCGGGACCACCACAACTGACCCCACCACCATACAGGCCGCGGGTTGACCCGCAACGTGGCCTCAACCCGACCCGGCAACGCGCAAGACACTAGCTCCCGAACCGGAAAACTCTCACTAATCACGTTACGAAAACCTAGCGGTATTCTTAGCTCAACTATCCTCTTTCATTCCACACTACTAAGGGACCTATCCCAAACATAGCTCACGTGCACTATGCACTCCGATAAGGATCAAACAAAACACTACACCTTTACTCGAGATGGCCTTACCTCTATGGTCTTCAGTATAAAGCTCTAAGGCTTACACTTTCTCTATCCCCCCAAATCTTACTTGGTTAACTAACCAAGCTTTCTAATCACAATAACATAACACTTATGATATACCCATCTTCTCACACATACAGATCTCTAGAGGGTTAAGGATATATCTATATCTACTGCTACACTCCCCTTAGTTGTTCTAGTCAAACCTGCCCCGTAGGGCGCATAACTAGGGAAGATGACGAACTACCCACCGATCCTGAAGGCTAAGTCCTCCTACAAGGACACTCCTTCGACATCAGACCCTGACGGTCGTAGGTACAACAAGTACCAACTAAAAGACGACATTCCCCGGGATGACGTCTGTCACACTGTGAACCGGAAGCCCTGGAGTTCTGACCAACTCCTGTATACCCCGAACGTCCTGAAATCCGTGGAAGACCACTGCAGACCGGTGGATGTGCATAATCTAATCTGGCCGTGAGGTGACTCGACTTAAAGTTACCAAAGGACCTTCGCCCCGCCCTCTTCTCGATGTCCTTCGTTAACCCGCCGATCTCTACGCTTTCTCGCCGCAAGCCCGCATACGTGCCATGCTCAAGCCTAATCAAGAATTACTCGTGACAACCCTTTCTAAGATATTCATCAAGACTCGCAGACATCGGTATACTCGTAGCCAAATCCATAGCTAGTAAATGTGGTTGTCTCTTTGCAATCTATATTCTGCTCTGGCCGTAGGATCAAGGTTCATATATCATGGCCGCAGAGGAATCGCCGTGCTAAACTCTGTGGCCGTGACGAGCATAACTCCCGATCAAGCACCTAACTCAGGTGATGGTTGGGCTTGTGCCTCGTAACCCTCTCAGACTTACTCGCAGCCTCCGGCCGCTTTGCCCTCCCGGGCTCGTTGCCACGCGAGGCATAACGTAAGGGAAAGAAATACGTGAGAGGTCCAACTTACAACACACTCTAAGGCACGATCTCGAGTGAGAGAAATAAAAACCAATCCTAAATATCCTATAGCCTCACGATTATTGGTGGTGCACAACATACCGATAATCAAGACTCTACCGATACGGTTCAGAGACACTTTCCGAGGATTAATCGCTCGATACCACTTTTGTCACGACTAACCTGGCCGTGGATCGTGCCTTACCCCGCACCCTAGTGATACAACATCGAGTAATCGGAACATAAAACAAGACATGAAAATATTATGAAGTAAGAAACGATGTCGGAGAAAACTTGCCTTACGGCATATATATATAAATCAATTTTAAAACCGAACAGTTACATCCCATTACAACTCTGCTCACAACAGTACTATAGACCTCTAAGAATGATACGACAACAATGGTGGGACAGGGCCCCGCCATACCCCTGAATGTAAATACCTACAACGCAGGACTATACCATCGATAAGCCTCCGAGAAACGGAGCTTCCCATACGCCGAATCGTGACCCGAGAACTAGGATCAACGATCGTGTACCTCAACTGCAGATGAACGCGGCTCGGCGAGGTCGATAACAGGTACCAAGTATGTGAAACTGAAAATACTGTAAATGAAATCATAGTAGTCTATATAAAGCAGGAGACATGTATGATAACCAAAACTATAGTTCACAATAAATAAGCAGTCATGTCAAGTCAGGGACTCACGCCCTCACAGTCATCATAAAACCGCATTTGTAAGTACGAAGGCATAGCCGACTACTAAAACCCACAAAGACAAACAAGGTCGTAAATCAGATTATGAGATCCGTCTAGACCATTACATGATCAAAGCCGCCACTCGCGCAAAGATCTAATGCGCGCTGTCTAGCCTCGAACTTCCCATAGCTCCGCATGGGCCACTCCAATGGCCCGCATGAGGTATTCCCCGCATCGAGGGTAGCTACTCCCCGGCAGCGTCCTGGACTCGCCGTCCGCATGGCCACAAAGACCGCATGACCACAAGGGCCGCAAACTAACCTGGAACTCTCGTAGCTCCGCATAGGCCATACAGACCTGCATAAGGTATTCTCGAATCATAGGTCACTAGACCCGCCTGAGTCTACCCCGCATCGGAGGGCAGCTTAACCCCCGGAATCATGAGTGATATAATATCATCATAATACCATCGTTAAACAACCTAAGCACAACAAGGAAAAACCCCTTTACACAAACATCACAAGATACTAACTCACGTAGCATCCTAACATGTTTACTTATCAAGTCAACAAGAAAGTATTACAAGACTATCACAAATCAATACAATCAAGTTATTCACACAAGGTACTTTCTACATTATGATTAACCAGGTCGGGTATCTATTCCCAAAGTACTTCATACATTATCTTTTAAAAGATACGTTACGTTTACAAAAGTCACACAATACCCGTAGTATATGAAAATAGAGTGCTTATCTTTTGAAGTAAATCAAAACACTTCTCTTCGTAAAATCAAGTAACGACATTCTTTTCCAAATGTTTCAGGTTTGCCTAATTTCAAATGTTCACGTTTCTTATTTTAGAAAGGTTTCGTAGTTCATAATCTTATTCATTTAAGAATATAATTCTCTTTTAAACCATCTGAGAAAACATAAGCCTTATATGTGAGTAGGATATTCTTGTTTATAACAATCTTATTACAGCAGCCATGATCTAGGAAATATCATTTTGTCTCATCTTAGCTTCTATGCAGATGGAAGTTTCTACTGGTTTTAATAATACTTAATCACAAAATATTTCCTTTATTAACGTATTTGCGATGGTTTGTCGATACACATTCTCGATTTCCAAATCAAGAAACATTCTTAAGCCGTTATACCTAACTTCCCATAAAGCTAGTATAACTCTTAAGTTTTCAAAAACCCAGATACTTCTTCTTTCAAAATGATTCAAAATCTTTGAAATACTTCAAGTTCTTTATTATCACATAACCAGCCGCTTATAGTTCAAATCGCTTACCTTTTAAAACCACAAGTATTTTCTTACATACATAAAGTTTATAACCAACTTCCCATAAAGCCGTTATAACACTTTATGGTTTAGACCAATCAAATACATTTAACACATGTACGCCTACCGCACTACATAGTTACACACATATCATGCTAGAAGAGATAGGAAGAGGTTCACATACCTCGCGGCAGTATCGACTAATAGCAAACGCCCAAGTACTTCCAACCGCTTCGCTACTCCTTAAGCCAAGTAGATCGCGCCACACGCAAGATTTCAACCTATAAGGCCACAAGGCGCTTATTAATATTTAGATCTCTTCGAGAACATTCTACGTAAAATTCGAAGACTCCTCCCCGCAACAACAGAAATCTCCTCTCTATCTGGGTAGGCTACCAAGCCAACCGGGGTTATACGACTAATCCGACGTACAATTCTACCTCACGTAAAAGCTACACAAGTCTCAGTAATACAAATTCTATGTAATTCTGTCAAGATTCTCTTCTTTCAAAAGGTTTCTTATTATTCAGCTTAAGTCAAAAGACATTGCCGATAACTACGTTGATTCTATATATAGTATACTTCAATTATATATTCTAACAACATGTAATTTCCAATTACAATAGAGGACAAGATATTTACCTCGATAAGCCCAAAATTATCCAAGTATAAAGTCGATCCCGGCAACGTTTAGCTCCAACTCCGCGCCCAACCCGCTCTAAACCACCCTTAGAAGTTCTAACCAACTTCTACATACTACTCCAACTAACTATGGAGATTTTCCTTAGGATTTCGGTTTGTGGTGACGGGAAGTATAATAGTATTACGGGCTTTTCAGATCGATATAACCTTAGAATACTACAAGGTATACAATAAGGTAATTTGGGCATTATAACAATACTTTTGAGAGTATCTCTATACCACAAAGAGGGGGTATTATACGAAAACAACTAGGCTAGGGGGGGTACCCCACGGCTAGCACCACAAGGAGGGGGGGAGAGAACTCTCGGCCAAGGGGGAGGGGGATGGTGTTGGACGAGAACACATATAAGAGAGGGGGAGGATTTTAACACTTAGAGATTTGTAGAATGGATGAAGAAGTCTTCAAAGGGGGGGTATTTATAGGTCTAGCAAAGGCCAACCAATGGCCAAGATCATGCCAAGTGCAAGGCAAGTGTAGGGCCAAGATTCACCCATTTGTCCTTAACCAACTAACACACAAATATCCTACCTAACCCTTGACAAAAATGGCCACACTTTCGGCCACCTTTACCGCCCACACTCCACCAATGAGAGGGTGCCAAGTGGCGCCCCCTTGTTGGTCCAACACGTTTAATTTCTAAAAATCCGCAAAAATTAGAAATGACATAGCCGGAATTTTCCTACGAAAGTTGTGGAAACGTTTCATTTAAAAACGACTCTAACCGGGTGTTGTGCCTGAAGAATAATTCGCCAAGCCTATTCTCAAGTTCAAATTTTTCACGCACGCCCCACGCACATACTCGGAAATACGGTATAACGGATATAAAAGCACCAAGGAATACACATGAACACCGTGTCCCACTGTGTCATCATAAAACCGCACAGGTAAAACGAAGGCATAGCCGACTACTAACACCCACGCATCAACAAGGTCATAAATCGATTATGATATCCGCCTGCTGGCCACATGATCAAAGCCGGTCACTCGCGCATAGATCAAATGTGCGCGTCTAGCCCCGAACTCTCCGCAGCTCCGCATAGGCCAACCTCATAGGCCCGTATGAGGTATAACCCCGCATCGAGGGTAGCTACTCCCTGGCATCCGCCTGGACTCGCAGTCCGCATGGCCACAAAGACCGCATGACCACAAGGGCCGTGATACTAACTCGAACTCCCGTAGTTCGCATGGATCCACGGACCCGCATGAGGTATTCTCGAATCACGGTCCTGCATCGCCGAGTCTAACCCGCATCGGAGGGCCTTAACCTCCTAAACAAGTCAAGGTGAGTGGTATAATACCAACATAACGCTGATCGTTAAACAATTTTAAGCGCAATCGAGGGAAAACCCCTTTACACAAAACATCACAAGATACTAACACACGTAGCATCCTAGCATGTTTACTTATTAAATCAACAAGAAAGTATTACAAGGCTATCACAAACCAACACAATCAAGTTATACACACAAGGTACATTCTACTATATGATTAACAAGATTGGGTATCTATCCCCAAAGTACTTCATACGTTAACTCTTTAAAATATCTGCTTCTTTCTCAAAAGTCACACAATACCCGTAGTATATAAAAATAGGGTGACTATCTTTTGAAGTAATTCAAAACACTACTCTTTGTAAAATCAAGTAACAACATTATTTTCCAAACGTTCAAGTTTGCCTAATTTCAAATGTTCACGTTTCTTATTTTAGAAAGGTTTCGTAGTTCATAGTCTTATTCATTTAAGAATATAATTTTCTTTTAAACAATCTGAGAAACATATGCCTTATATGTGATTAGGTTATTCTTGTTCATAATCAATCTTATTAAGCAGCCATGATCTAGGAAATGTAATATCATTTTGTCTCACCTTAGCTTCTATGCAGATGGAGGTTTCTATTGGTTTTAATAATGCTTCATTAATCAAAACATTTCCCTTTATTAACGCTGCAGTGGTTTGTCGATACTCATTCTGATTTCCGAAATCAGTAAAACATTATTCCTTTTGAAAACCAAACTACTCATTACTCACGAATGAGGTTTCACACAAAATTCATATTAATTTAATTAAGTCAAGTCTCTTATCTTTTAAGATCAAGTCTCTTAACTTTTTAAAAACAATAAATCATTCATTTTATCTCTCTTAAGCCGTTATACCTAACTTCCCATAAAGCTATTATAACTCTTTAAGTTTTTAAAACCACAAAGCATTTTCTTACCTACATAAAGCTGTTATAACCAACTTCCCATAAAGCCGTTATAACACTTTTATGTCTTAAACCAATCAAATACATTTAACACATGTACGTCTACCGTACTACATAGTTATACACATATCATGCTAGAAAAGATAGGAAGAGGTTCACATACCTCGCGACGATTATCGACTAATAGCAAAACGCTCCAAGTACCTCAAACCGCCGGCTACTCCTTAAGCCAAGTAGATCGCGCCACACATAGTACTTCAACCTATAAGGCCACAAGGCGCTTATTAACATCTAGATCTTATCGTAGAACATTCTACAGAAAATTCGAAGACTTCCCGCAGAACAGTAAATCTCCTCCTCTATCGAGGCCGGCTATCAAGCCCACCAGGGGCGGGGGGGTTTATATATCTAACCGGACGTGTACAATTCTACTACACAATAATGCTACACAAGTCTACTGTAATACAGTTCTATGTAATTACAGTTCAGTTCTCTTTCTTTATATTCAGGCTTAAGTCAAAAGACATTGCCGCAAAGCTAGGTTTAGTTCTATATATAGTATACTTCAACTATATATTCTAACAATCATGTAATTTCCAATTACAATAGGGGGACAAGATATTTACCTCGATGAGCCCAAAATTATCCTAGTTTAATGTCGCTCCTGAGCAACGTTTAGCTCCAACCCGTGCGCCCAACCCGCCTCCAACCACCCTTAGAAGTTCTAACCAACTTCTACTTAATACTCCAACTAACTATGGAGATTTTCCTTAGGGTTCGTTTTGTATTGTGGGAAGTATAATAGTATTTACAGGCTTTTATAGAGGTAATTTTGGAAAGTACTACAAGGTATATGGCTAAAGTATTTGGGCATTATAACAATACTTGAGAGTATTTCTATACCACAAAAGTGGTATTTATACGAGACAACACCACAAGGGGGTATATACCCTCTACCACTAGGAGGGGGTACTCTCGCCATGAGGGGTACTCTGCCAAGGGCCTTCTACAGGGAGAGGGGTGTTTGGACGAAACACAACACAAAGGGAGGAGGAATTTTAGACTTAGGAAAGTTTAGGAATGGATGAAGAAGTCTTCCAGGGGGTATTTATAGGTCAAGTAAAGGCCAACCAATGGCCAAGATCATGCCAAGTGCAAGGCAAGTGTAGGGCTAGATCATGCCAAGTGCACCTTATCCATCTACCACAAAAATATCCTACCAACCCTTGACCAAAACAAGGCCATTTCGCCCCACTTGTTGCCGCTAACGTCCCCAATGAGAGGTGACAAGTGTCGCTCTCGTTGGTCCAAAATGTTTCGTCTCTCGGAAAAATCCGCAAAAATTAAAAATGACATAGCGGAATTTTCCCTTCGCAAGTTATAAAACGTTTACGTAAAAACGACTCTAACCGGGTGTTGTGCACAAAATAAATCGTCCAAGCCACTTTAAAGTTCAAATTTTTCTACGTACGTCCTTACGTACATACTCTGGAAATACGGGGTATAACATTCTCCCCTCCTTAGAAACATTCGTCCCGAATGTTCCTTCTAAGTCTCAAAACAAACATGCGCCAGTATAGTCTTCACTACTATACTTACGAGAACAATCCTGCCACAACTGGCCGCAGAAACACCTGCGCAAATAATTACATCCATGTCCACGAGGAAACACCTCTAACATTACAAAAAGCACGCACCCGAGGTCTAAAATATAAACTTCCTTCGCACCTTCTCCTTACAAAAGAAATGATCACATCTATGCTCGCCATACATGCTCGTTTCTTTCCTTTACTCGTCGTACCCTTCTCGTACATTTGAACTCTTTCTCATAACTTACCACATTTGTTATCGCCTGCCGAAATCTAAGGTTACTATCTCCAATTTGGTCATCATTAATCGGGAACACTCTGAATGGATCTCCGATTTCTTCTGAACATAACACGAAAGATCATACGCTTCCTAAGTCGGACGGCAATTGTTAATATATAGGCAACCTGGCCTATCCCTCACATGAACTCAAAAGGCCCAAAGTAACTCGGGCTAAGTTTCTCTGCTTTCCAAAACTCGTCACCCTATCCCGGTGGTACCTTCGAAGACCCACCATCAACGAACTAGCGTTGTCGCAGACAACCGCACGACTTCGCTGACTCGAGCTGCCAATAACCTCTTACGGATAAGCTTCACTCTATCCACATCCTCTGAACACGTATGAACCAACCATCGAACTTGCCAACGCCGAACCAATCGAGGCAGACTTACACTTCCGCTACAAGGCTTCAAGGCGACATCCGAACACCGAAATGGTAGCTAAAAACACTCCTTGACGGAGACAACAATCCTCGCAACTACCCCAAATCCAAACAACGCCGAGGCGAATGCGTCTGAGACTCACCGAGTTCCTAACCTCGCTGGTAAAACTTCGAAACGAAAAATAGTTGTAACCGGGCTCCACCGCGACATAAGGTGAAAGCATTCGTGCAGCCATACAACCTTCGATACGATCATCTCGCATAACCTCGCCGAGTAAACGGTCGACTAAAAGACGATGGTGACCATCGCCCGACATCGTCGATCGTGATCCACGAACTTGTATCTTTGGTTAATCGAACTGGGCCTAACACCCTCGTGACCTACCACAAGGCGACCACCACAAACTGACCCCACCACCATACAGCCGCGGGTTGACCCGCAACACGGCCCCAACCCGACCGGCCGACGCAAGAAAACACTAGCTTCCCGAAGGAACAATCTCACTAATTTCGTTACGAAAACCTAGCGGTCTTCTTAGCTCAACTACCCTCTTTCATACCACACTACTCAGGGACTTATCCCACAACATATCTCACGTGCACTATGCACTCCGACAAGGGTTAAACGTAAAAATATAAATCTTTTACCCAAGATGGCCTTGCCTCTAAGGTCTCTACGTAACAAGCTCTAAGGCTCACACTTTCCCTTATGTCCAATCCTTCCCGGTTACTAACCCTGATTTCTAATCACAATATACTTATGTTATCTGAACATAACACTTAAGATATACTCATCTCATCATACGTACTGATCTCTAGAGGGTTAAGGATATACCTGTCTCCACTGTTTCACTCCCCTTAGTTGTTCTAATCAATCTACCCCGCAGGCGCATAGGGGAAGTTGACGAACTACCCACCGATCTCGGCCGAGTCCTCCTACTAGGACATCCTTTCGACACCGCCCCGACGGCCGCAGTACAACAATTACCAACTAAAAGCGACATTCCACGATGGCGTCACACCTAATGAACACCGAAAATCAATCCGGCCGGGCCGGAACTACGTGTATAGCGTGAACCGGAAACTCCGGAGCTCTGACCAACTCCTGCATACCCCGAACGTCCTGAACCCTGTGGAGGACCACTCTGCACTGGTGGATGTGCATATTCAATCTGCTGGTGAGGCGAGTCGCCTCGAAAGTTATCAAAGGATCTTGCTGTTCTGGCCCTCTTCTGCTGTCCTCTGTTAACCCGTCGATCTCTACGTTTCTTGTCCTGCTGCGCACAAGCCCGTACACAGGCCATGCTCAAGCCTAACTGAAGAATTACTCTTGTACAACCCTCTCTTAGATAGTCATCAAGACTCACGGTACATCGGTATACACCGGCACCAAATCCATGCTAGTAATGTGGTCGCCTCTTTGCAATCTATAATCTATGTTCGGCCGTGAATCAAGGTTCAAATGTCATGACCGTAGGAATCGCCGCCGCGGTTAAACTCTGGCTTGAATGGCGATGTCGCAGAACTCCCAAATGAAGCACCACGGTGATGATTGGGCTGCGCGCAGAACCTCAGATTTACTCGCTCCTCGGCCGCTTGCCCTCACGGGCCGGTTTGCCTTACGCGAGGCATAACGGTAAGGGAAAGTGTTATACCGCGTATTTCAGTATGTACGTAAGTGGAATACGATAAAAGTTTAGCCTTAAAGTTAGGCTTGACGAAATACTTGGGCACAACTCACTAAAGAATCGCTTTCCGACTAAACGCTTTACACAACTCGCGTAGATAAATTCCGCTATGCCATTTCTAATTTTTATGGATTTTTCCGAGAGAAACACTTTGGACAACGAGAGGCGACACTTGTCACCCTCTCATGATGGATGAGGCGGAATTGGGACGAATTGATAGCCATTTTTGTCAAGTAGTTGGTAGGATATTTTGTGTACAGTTAGTCAGGTACACTTGCCTAATCTTGACCATACACTTGCCTAGCACTCACAAATCTTGGCCATCGGTTGGCAAGTGTCTTGACCTATAAATACCCTTCAAGATGAAGAGTTCTTCATCCACAAATTCCTTTCCAAGTCTTGAAAATCTTTCTCCTCTCCCTTAAGCCTTTCGCCCAAACACCTCCTCCATTCGAGAAGCTTAGCCGAGGCTAATCCCCTAGCCTAGCCGAAATCTACCCTCCCTTGGTAGAAAAGTTGCCTTCTAGTATTGTTATAATGCCCAAAATACCCTAGCCCAAATCCCTTAGTACTTAGTAGAAGTTGTGAAGAACTTCTAAGGTTTCCTTGGAGCTATCGGAGCGTACAACTTAGGAGCTAAGCCTTGCTCCGGATCGACTTTTATCTAGGATATTATTGGGCTTACCGAGGTAAATATGTTATACCCCGTAGTTTCAGGGTATGTGTCACGACCCGAACCCGGGCTCGTGACTGGTGCCTTACCCCGGGAACCCTAGTGATACAACATCAGAGTAATCAGCGGAACATAAAACAAGACATGAAAATATTAAGAAGTAAGAAACATTAATCGGAGAAAACTTGCCTTACGGCATATATATAAATCAATTTTAAAACCGAACAGTTACATCCCATTACAACTCGCCACAACAAAGATTTCATGCACTTAAGAATGATACGACAATAATGGCGATGGGCCCCGCCATACCCCGAATGTAAATACCTACAACGATGTGGACTATACCATTGATAAGCCTCCGAGAAACGAGCTTCCCATACGCTGAATCGTGACCGAGAACTAGATCAACGATCGTGTACCTCAACTCGCGGCATGAACGCGGCCGAATGAGGTCAAGATAACAGTACCAAGTATGTGAAATCAGAAAGTACTTAAATGAAAACATATCATTTTAAAATCGGTTTTGCAAGTATGTATGAAACAACGAAGGTAACCGCACATAGTGCCATATCATAAACAAGAGCAACAATAGGTAAACCGTAATGTGTCTTTTCTAGGTCGCGAATGATCGGCAGGCCAATTGCGTAGTATCACCATGCAAGCCTAATCACGACTCGTGAGTCCGCATAGGCCACTCATATAGGCCCGCATAGGTATGTAACCGCATCGAGGGTAGCTATTCCTCGCATCGCCCCGACCCGCACCGCATGGCCACAGAGACCGCATGACCACAAGGGCCGCGAAACTAACCTCGAACTCCCGTAGTTCCGCATGGATCCTCGGACCCGCATGAGGTATTCTCGAATCACGGTCCTGCATCACGAGTCTACCCCGCATCGGAGGCGCTTAACCTCCGGAATAAGTCAAGGTGAGTGGTACAATACCAACATAACGGTGATAGTCAAACAACTTTAAGCGCGATGAGGAAAACCCCTTTACACTAACATCACAAGATACTAACACACGTAGCATCCTAGCATGTTTACTTATCAATCAACAAGAAAGTATTACAAGGCTATCACCAACCAACACAATCAAGTTATACACACAAGGTACTTTCTAATATATGTCAACAAGTTAGGGTTTTTATCCCCAAAGTATTTCATACATTAACTCTTTAAAAGATGCGTTACGTTTACAAAAGTCACAAAATACCCGTAGTATATGAAAATAGAGTGATTATCTTTTGAAGTAAATCAAAACACTTCTTCAGAAAATCAAGTAACAACATTCTTTTCCAAATGTTTCAAGTTTGCCTAATTTCAATTACTCAAGTTTCTCATTTTGAAAGGTTTCAGAGTTCATAATTTTAATCACTTAATGATATAATTCTCCTTAAAAGCAATTTGAGAAACATATGTCCGATCATTGAGTAGGTTATTCTTGTTTATAACAATCTTATTTAAGCAAACGATCTAGGAAATGTAACATCATTTTGTCTCATCTTAGTTTCTATGCAGATGGAAGTTTCTACTGGTTTTACTAATACATTATTAGTCAAAACATTTCCCTTTATTAGCGCTGATGTGGTTTGTTCGATACTTATTCTGATTTTCGAAATCAAGAAACATTATTGCTTTTAAAATCAAGTACTCATTACTCGCGAATGAGGTTTTACAACATTTTTTAACAAAATGTTAATTACCAAGTAAAACAAGTTAAGTCTCTTATCCTTTAAGATCAAGTCTCTTAACTTTTAAAATCAATAAACCATTCATTTTACCATTCTTAAGACGTTATACCTAACTTCCCATAAAGCTAGTATAACTCTTATGTTTTCAAAACCAAGTATTATTCTTCTGTTAAAAATGATTCAGCATTCTTTTGAAATACTTCAAGATTCTTTATTATTACACATTAAGTCAGTTATAAGTCAAATCAGTTACCTTTTAAAACCATAAAGCATTTTCTTACTTACATAAAGCTGTTATAACCAACTTCCCATAAAGCCGTTATAACACTTTATGTTTCAAACCAATCAAATACGCTTAACACATACGCCTACCGCATTGCATAGTTATACACATATCATGCTAGAAAAGGTAGGAAGAGGTTCACATACCTCGCGACGATTATCGAATAATAGCAAAACGCTCCAAGTACCTCAAACCGCTTCGGCCACTCCTAAGCCAAGTAGATCGCGCCACGCATGGTACTTCAACCTATAAGGCCACAAGGCGCTTTATTAACATCTAGGTTTAATCGTAGAACATTCTACGTAAAATTCAAGACCTCCCTCCCAACAAATGGCGTAAATCTCCTCCTCTATCGGCCGCTACCAAGCCAACCGGGGTTATACGCCTAATCCGACGCGTACAATTCTACCTCACAGAAAAGCTACACAAGTCTACTGTAATACAGTCCTATGTAATTACAGTTCAGTACTCTTCTTTCGAAAAGGTTTCTAATTATTCAGGCTTAAGTCAAAAGACATTGCCGCTAACTACGTTCAGTTCTATATATAGTATACTTCAACTATATATTCTAATAACATGTAATTTCCAATTACAATAGGGGGACAAGAATATTTACCTCGACAAGCCCAAAATTATCCGAGTTTAATGTCGCTCCTGAGCAACGTTTAGCTCCAACTCCGTGCGCTCCGACCCGCTCCAAACTACCCTTAGAAGTTCTAACCAACTTCTACATACTACTCCAACTAACCATGGAGATTTTCCTTAGGGTTTCGGTTTGGTGACTGACGGGAAGTATAATAGTATTACGGGGCTTTTAGTATAAGTATAACCTTGGAATACTACAAGGTATAAGTGCCAAGGTATTTTGGGTATAGTAACAATACTTTTGAGAGTATTTCTACCAAGGTGGGGTAGTATTTCGACTAGCACAACTAGGCTAGGGGGAGGGGGTTCTCGGCTAGAACCACTAGGCAAGTGGGTTTCGCCAAGGGATTTTCTCAAAGGGGAGGAATGGTGTTGGACGAGAACACTACTAGGAGAGGGGGAGGATTTTAACACTTAGAGAATTTTAGGAATGGATGAAGAAGTCTTCCAAAGGGGGGGTATTTATAGTACAAGCCAAGGCCAACCAATGGCCAAGATCATGCCAAGTGTGGTGCAAGTGTAGGGCCAAGATCATGCCAAGTGCACCTTATCCATCTACCACAAAAATATCCTACCAACTACTTGACAAAAAAGCCAAGACCAATTCGTCCAATCCGCCCCATACGTCCACCAATTGGAGGGTGACAAGTGTCGCCCTCCCGTTGGTCCAAAATGTTTCGTCTCTCGGAAAAATCCGCAAAAATTAGAAATGACATAGCCGTAATTTTCCCTACGAAAGCTGTGGAAACGTTTCGTCACAAACGACTTAATCGGGTTGTGCACAAAAATAAATCGCCAAGCCACTTTAAAGTCCAAACTTTTCACGCACGCCCCACGCATACTCGGAAATACGGTATAACATTCTCCCCTCCTTAGAAACATTCGTCCCGAATGTTCTTTCTAAGTCTCGAACCACACGTGCGCCAGTATAGTCTTCACTACTATACTTACGAGAACGATCTCGCACACCGGGCACGTAAAACATCTGCGCAAATTCTTACATCCAAGTCCACGAGGAACACCTCTAACATCACAAACGCTCCCATCCAAGGGTCTAAAATATAATTCCTTCGCACTTTCTCCATACAAAAGAAATGGTCACATCTCTGCTCGCAATACATGCTCGCTTCTCCCTTTACTCGTCGTGATACCACTTTTGTCACTTTGCCGCGAGGTTCTAGTGTCACTCCGGCGACCTAACAAATGGTACCGGGCTGCATGCGATCCCTGAGGATGTCGTACACTTCGTACACCTCGAACTCTTACCACACCTCATCGCTCGCTTCCAAATCTCGGTTATTATCTCTAACGTGGTCATCATTAATCGAACACTCTGGATGGATCTACTTTCCCGATCATAACAATACGAAAGACCGGACGTATTGCCTCCTAAGTCGGACGGCAAAAGCTAACATATAGGCAACCTGGCCTATTCTTCACATGAACTCAAAAGGGCCCAAAGTAACTCGGCTAAATTCCCTCTGTTTTCCAAAACTCGTCACACCCAACCCGGGGTGGTACTTTCAAGAAGACCGACCATCAACCTGAACTCTAAGCGTCGCCGGAGATTATCCGCGCGATTTCTCCGAGCCGCCGTAACCTCTTCTGACAAGCTTTACCCTATCCACACCTGCTGAACAAGTGTCACGACCTGCCCGGCCCGTGGATCGGTGCCTTACCCGGGCACCCAAGTAGTCATACATCAGAGAACAATCAGCGGAATATAAAACAAGACATGCAACATGATATAACTAGAACATTTTATCTCAAGAAAAGGTTGCCTTTCGCATATATACATAAACCAAGTTTTGCAGCTACATCCCAACTGCATAAATGACTACGCACTTAAGGAAAATAACAACTATGGCGGACAGTCTCCGCCATACCGACAGCATAAACTATCTACAACAGTGAGATCATACCCAAAAGTAGAGCCTCGGAGAGAGTGGAGCTCCGACACCAACGTAGAGATCCTAAGGATGTGGATCTAGTACCGCTTCCCTCTAGAACTGCGCATGAACGCACTCAAGGAGGTCAAGACAACAGTACCAAGTATGTGAAACTATAAAGTACTTTAAATGAAATCAAAGTATTCAAAACCTTTTCACAAATACATTCGGCTTCAATTGCACATAGTGCCACATCACAACAATAATAGAATAGGAAAATCAGAACAGTCTAGTCTAGGCCGCGAATGATCAAGCAAGGCCAACCGCCCATAGTATCATTCTGCGTGCCTAGTCTCGACTTCCGTAGTCCGCATAGGTCACACACGCACCGCATGAGGTATTCCTCGCATCGGGGTAGCTAGCCCTGCATTCTCCTCGACTTCCGCACCGCATAGCCTCAAAAGACCGCATAGTCCCATGGACCGCATAGTGGCATCTCCGACGACGCTAAACACCGGAATGATCAACTCGAGCATACCGCAGCCTCCGATAGTCTCATAGACCGTGATAGCCGTATAGACCGCATCAAGGGTGGCAAGCCCTCAGATAACAAGTCAAGGGGGTAGGTGATACAATAATAAGACAACGGACTTAGGTTAGCAACGTAAGCACAAAGAATGACCCTTTCACAACATTACGACAATTAACACACGCAGATTACAGTATGTCTACCTATCAACCAATCTTACTACACTTAATGTAAATCAATACAAGGCTTTTATAAACAAACGAGTAAACAGCCTTTTATCATTCTTAAGTTGTTATACCTACTTCCCATAAAGCTAGTATAACTCTTAAGCTTTTGTTTTAAAACCAAATATTACTCTTCGTTAAAAATGATTCATTATTCCTTTGACATACTTCAAGGTTCTTATTATTCAGCTTAAGTCAAAAGACATTGCGATTATCATATGTACGTCTACCGTACTATATATACTTAACATATCATGCTCAAGGGTATAGGAAGGATCACATACCTTCTCGGCGAAATCCACCTGCCAAGTCGAGTATGTCGCGCGCAGAGAATCAGCCTATAATAGTCACAGACAACTATCAAAGTCTAGACTATTCTGTAGGTCATTCTAAACAGAGGGTCCTCAATTCTACGGAAAGTCGGGCAGCACAACCCTACCCGTGAGCTATATAAGTTCATCGTGAAAACCGCCCCATGTAAGTACCGTCAGATATTCTTCTTTATACCCTTCTAAGGTGTTACAGTTCAATTCTATTCTTAACAAACCTTCTAAGTATTTATACTTATTTCAATACTTCTACAGTATGCATTCTTTAATTACAAAAGAGGGTTAGGATTATTTACCTCGATAAGCCCAATAATATCCAAGTAAAAAGTCGATCCTGAGCGAGGTTTAGCTCCTAATCCAAAGCTCCAAGGTGCTCCAAGAATCCTTAGAAGTTTCTCACAACTTCTACTAAGTACTAAGGGATTTGGGCTAGGTTAAATTGGGCATTATAACAATACTAGAAGGCAACTTTTCTACCAAGGGAGGGGGGTAGGTTTCGCCTAGCCTATGGGGTTGGGTAGCCTCGGCCAAGCTTCTCAAGGAGGGGGTGTTGGACGAATTGCTCACAAGGGAGAGGGGAGGGTTTTTCAAGACTTGAAAGCTTTAGTGGATGAAGAACTCTTCATCTCAAGAGGGGTATTTATAGGTCAAGACATGGCCAACCAATGGCCAAGATTTAGCCAAGTGCTAGGCAAGTGTAAGGTCAAGATTAGGGCAAGTGTACCCAGCCAACTTGCACACAAAATATCTATCCAACTTTATGACAAGGCTTGGCATCCAATCGCCCTATTGCGTGACAAGTCCACCAATGAGAGGGTGGAAAGTGTCGCCTCTCATTGGTCCAAAGTGTTACGCCTCTCGGAAAAATCCGCAAAAATAAGAAATGACATAGCCGAATTTATCCTATGAAAGTGGAAACGTTTCGTGGAAAAACCGCTTTGTGAGTTGTGCCTAAAAATCGCCCAAGGCCTAACTTTAAGACCAAAACTTTTGTACGTATTCCTTTACGTACATACTGCTGAAATACGGTGTAACATTCTCCTCCTTAGAAACATTCGTCCCGAATGTTCCTTCCAAGACAGGATAACGATAAGGTTCTTCAAAACTTAAACAGCTTTGCAAAAGCCACACACGGCCATAAACAACACTTAGGCATAAACGATAATGAAGATTTACAAGTAGGAAAGTGAATTACGGAGGGGTGGGGAGCGGTGAGGATACTTCGCCTCATGTCCTCCTCGGCTTCCCACGTCATCTCCTCCTCGAGCTCGTTCCGCCACAAGACTTTGACGAAGCCACGCCCTTCGTCCGCAGACGCCTAACTCGACGATCGATTATCGCTATGGAATCTCTCATACGATAACCCTCGCCACCGACATCGCTAATCGGGTGTACCTAGATGGATCCCCGATACATCTCTCAAGATAGACACGTGAAAAACCGGATGTCGCCTCCGACGGACGGCAGATCCAACTCATGTGCAACCTTGCCTACCTCGCGGACAATCTGAACGGCCCGATGTACCTAGGGCCGAAGTTTCCTTCTTCCCGAATCTCATCACACCCTTCATGGGTGACAATTTTAGGAAAACCCAATCATGAACCTCGAACTCAAGATGCCGACGACGATGATCTCGTGATACGACCAGCCGACTCGAGTCATTAATAGCCGCCTCCGGATAAGCTTCACCTTATCCATCGCCACTGCACCGTCTGGTCCCACTAGCCGCACTCGCCACCTCGAACCAACCTATAGGCGACCGCACTTCCTTCCATACAAGGCCTCATAAGGCGCCATCCGAATGGAGTGGTAGCTATTATTATACGCGAACTCAACCAGAGGCAAATGATCCTCCCAACTACCATGAAGTCAATAACACAGCTCGCAGATATCTCGAGTCCGGATAGTGCGCTCGCTTCGCCCGTCTGCTCGTGGATGAAATGCGATTGTGCTCACCGCCCCTAAACTCCTCTCGGAAGGACCTCGGAAGTTGGCCGTAAACCGGGCTCTCTCGATATGATCGAAGTAGGACTCCATGCACCGACGATCTCTGATGTAAAGTTCGCATAATCTCACCAAAAGTCGCCCCGACGGAAGAAAGTGGGCTGATTTACACCGTCGACGATAACCCATATAGAATCATGTCTCCTCCGAGTGCGAGGTAATCTGATGAAGTCCATGTTGATTACCTCCCACTTCTGTGTCGGGATCTCTATCGTCAGAATAAACCACCGTGTCTCTCGTGCTCTACCTTCACCACGACAACACGCATCGAGCACGAACTCGCAACGCCCTTCTTCAAGCCATCCCACCAATACACAAATCTAAGGGCGTCGTGGTACATCTTGGTCGACTCGGATGGATAGAGTAACGCGCTACAGGTGCTTCCCAAGAACTCAAGTCCTCAAACATCCGAACACACAACTCGCCTCAAACCTTAGCACCCCATCAAAGCTACTCAAGCGACCTTGCCTCACGTAAGAGTCAGATCACGATATCGAATCAAAGCCGGATCCTCGAATCTGCCTCTTCACCTCCTCAACGATGGAAGACTCGCAACCTCACGAACTCTAACCCCATCGCTATCGGAATCAATCAAGCGGACACCAAGGCTCGCTAATCGATGCAAATCACGAACCATGCCCCTCCTCTCAGTGAATATCGATAAGCTACCCATAGACCTACGGCTAAGCATACGCCATAACGCTGGCCTTCCCGTGGTACAGATATCGACGCCATAGTCCTTCAAAGAACTCTAACCACCGCCTCTGTCGAGGTTCGGCTCCCTCGGTGAAGATATACTGGAGGCTCTTGTGGTCTCAGATAAATATCCACGTGAACCCCATACAAATAGTGCCTCCGGATCTTCAAAGCGTGTATCACCGCCGCCACCCAAATCACGGGGGTAGTTCCTCCGTATCTTAAGCTGTCGGGACGCGTATGCTATAACTCGCCTCGCTGCATCAACACACATCCCAACCCGATGCCCGACGCATCACAATACACCACGAACTATCCGACCTCGCAGAAGAGTAAGAACGGGGCCGCCGCCTCCTTTAGCAATCGGAAACCCCGCCACACGCATCACCATCAAACTTACCGCTTCTCGAGTCACCTAGTCAATGGTGCAGTAGATAGAAGCAAACTTCTACGAACCGATAATATCCCGCAAGGCCCGTAAAACTACGAACCTCCGTCGAGTAGTAGGTCTAGGCCAAGTCCTAACTGCCTCGATCTTGGCCGTATCCACTCGAATGCCATCACCACAATATGCCCAAGAAAAGCTACCGAGGTCAACCAAAACTCACATTTGAAAATCGTGATACAACTGCTGATCCCGAGAATCACAAGACAGCCTCAAATGCTCCGCATGCTCCCGCCCGAGCGAGAATAAACCAAGATATCATCAATGAACACTATCACAACGTGTCCAAAATGGTTTGAACACTCGGTTCATCAAATCCATGAATACCACGAGCATTGGTCAACCCAAAAGACATGACCAACTCATAATGCCTGCATGGTCCAAATGCACTCCTAGGGACATCCACCTCTCTAACTCGAACTCGATGATAGCCCGATCGTAGATCAATCTTGGAAAAACATCTCGCGCTCGCAATCGATCGAACAAATCATCAATCCCGGAAGAGGGTATCCGTTTAATGGTCACCTTGTTCACCGCCTGTAATCAATACACACGCAGCTGGCCCCGCCCTTCTTCTTTACGAACAATACCGGCGCTTCAGGGAGAAACACTAGGTCCGATGAAACCCTTCTCCAACAAATCACTCACCGCTTCCTTCAACTCTCTCAACTCGGCGGTGCCATCCCGTATGGCGGAATGGAAATAGGCCGAGTGTCCGGCAAAGACATCTATACAAAACTCGATCTCCTCTCGTGAGGATACCCGGAGGTCATCCGAAACACGTCTGGGAACTTCACGACCATCGAATCGACGGAAAATCCGTACCGCACCTCAAGATCAAACACCCGAACTAGATGGTAGATATACCCTTCTCGCACCATCTTCCTAGCCTTGAGGTAGGAAATAAACCTACCTTCGGCGATACCGTGCTCCTTCCCACTCAACAACCGCCTCAGAAATCGAACTGCATCACTCTCTCTCAGCCTACATTGGCATAGCAAGAAGCTAGCCAATCCATCCCCATGATCACGCCGGTCAATCATCTCCAACTCTATCAAGTCGGCAAGGGTCCGACGATCAGAATGGTCACAGACAAGCTCTATATACCCGCCGAGCTACCACCGAATCACCCACCGCGTAGCTACCTCGAAAGTGGTCTATGGACTCGTGCTCTATCCCTATCCTACTAACAACAAGGGAGATATATAGACAGAGTAGAACCCGATCTATCAAAGCATATACATCAAACCAGAACCGATAAGGTACTCGTGGACGACATCGCGTGAGGCCTCCGATCTGTCGCTGGCCGGACAAAGCATAAATGCGTTCGAGGACCGCTAGAATCGACTCGCGCCACGACTCGCCGCGACTGGCGATCTCTGACACTCGCCTCCGGCGAGTAATCGGGGATGAAGAAGCGCAATGCACCGTAGGCCGGGCCCTACCCCGCCACGCCTGGCCGCAAACTCGCGAAATGACTTCGCCACAAGTATGGCAAATTCGTAGTAGCATAACAGCCTCCGAATGGAATCTACCGCAACGCACACCAACAGACCTCAACGGTTAGCACTCGCTACTCGAAATCAAGTCCCGGGCCCCGACCGCCCCGATCGCTCTGGTCAGATCAGAATGATGTAGGAGTGCTCGAGCCGCATTGTGGTGCACCGACTTCGCTGACGCCGCCACCCCGAGAACCACTAAAAGAACCGCCGCCCGCCTTCTTCTGGCCGATATCGGCCTACCCGGCGTTCTACGCCTCGTGATCCTAATGCATGAGCTCGCATACGGTAATGTCCATGCTCGCCGAAGGGACACACCCGCACAAGACTCGCCATATA
This sequence comes from Przewalskia tangutica, assembly GCA_029844215.1. Taxonomy (NCBI): domain Eukaryota; kingdom Viridiplantae; phylum Streptophyta; class Magnoliopsida; order Solanales; family Solanaceae; genus Przewalskia; species Przewalskia tangutica. Next base: position 73,846 of record JAQGDG010000176.1, on the reverse strand, counting down.
GTCGCTTCAGCCTTGACGTAGCGATGCACCCGGTCCTCCATATTCGCTACTGGCAGAACATATCGAGCCAATGAATCAAACTCGACATTGTACTTCTAATCAAGGCGCCTCCCGCCTCGCAAGAATAAAAATTGTCGATCGTGCCTCCTCATTCGCGAGGCAAGAAGTGTGTGAGAAAAGCCTCAAAACTCATCCTATGCCACTGAGGTGCATGCTCTCCCGAAAGCTCCCATGAATCGAACCAATCGATCGCGGTATCACGCAGCCGATGCGAACCGAATGTCACATCTCATCAAGCCTTGACCACCCGCATAATCTCTTCAGAATCGACGGATGAACTCCTGCGATCATCCTCCGCCTCGACCAGAAAACTCGCGGCTACAACTGGAAGTCCCGTAGCCTCAAACTATCTCGCCTTCAGTGAACAACGGTGCTACCGAGCCGGAATGCATCGAATGGCCGCCAAACCTCTCTCATATCTCGCCACGACCTTGGCTAGTAATCGCCATCTCTTGTACTCCTAACTCTTCGCCTGGCCGGTGGACTGGAGGCGAGGCACTGTGGTCTCATCACCGCCGTGGCCCTAAACTCGCTGGGCGCGGCGTCGTAGAACTCGCCGCTCGAGGTATTGCCTCGTAAAGACCGGGCTCGAGCCTCGTGAACCTCGTGTCATACTAGCAGCCTCCTCGCGCTTTGCCTTCTCGGGCGGGTTGCCTTACGCGGAGGCATAATCATATAGAAAGGAATACGTTAGAGGGGTCCAACCTATAACATGCCTTTCTAAAGCACGATCTCGAGTGAGAAGAATGGAAACCAATCCTAAATATCCTATAGCCTCCGATTATTGGTGTGGTGCACAACACACCGATAATCAAGACTTACTAGATACGGTCAGACACTTTCCGAGGATTAATCGCTCGATACCACTTTTGTCACGACTGCCCGGCTCGTGGATCGTGCCTTACCCGCACCCAAGTAGTCATACATCGAGAACAATCAGCGAATATAAAACAAGACATGCAACATGATATAACTAGAACATTTTATCTCAAGAAAAGGTTGCTTTCGCATATATACATAAACCAAGTTTTGCTACATCCCAACTGCATAAATATGACTATGCACTTAAGGAAAATAACAACTATGGCGGACAGGCCCGCCATACCCTCGATCGCATAAACTATCTACAACAGGAGATCATACCTAAAAGCAGAGCCTCGGAGAGAGTGGAGCTCCCGACACCAACGTAGAGATCCTAAGGATGTGGATCTAGTACCGCTTCCTCTAGAACTCGCAGATGAACGCACTCCAAGGAGGTCAAGACAACAGTACCAAGTATGTGAAACTATAAAGTACTTTAAATGAAATCAAAGTATTCAAAAACCTTTTCACAAATACATTGATTCAATTGCACATAGTGCCACATCACAACAATAACAGAATAGGAAAATCAGAATGTGTCTAGTCTAGGCCGCGAATGATCGAAGCAAGGCCAACCGCCCATAGTATCATTCTGCGTGCCTACTCCTGGACTTCAGTAGTCCGCATAGGTCACACACTGCATTCGCATGAGAGGTATTCTCCGCGTCGGGGTAGCTAGCCCTGCATTCTCCTCGACTTCCGCATCGCATAGCCTCAAAAGACCGTGATAGTCCCATGGACCGTGATAGGCATCCCCGTGACGGGCTAAACACCCGAATGATCAATCGAGCATACCGCAGCCCGCATAGTCTCATAGACCGCATAGCCGATAGACCCGCATCAAGGGTGGCAAGCCCTGATAACAAGTCAAGGGGGTAGGTGATACAATAACAAGACAACTGACTTCAGGTTAGCAACGTAAGCACAAGAATGACCCCTTTCACAACATTACTGCATAATTAACACATGCAGATCATAGTATGTCTACCTATCAACCAATCTTACTACACTTAATGTAAATCAATACAAGGCTTTTATAAACAAACGAGTAAATAGCCTTTTATCATTCTTAAGTTGTTATACCTACTTCCCATAAAGCTAGTATAACTCTTAAGCTTTTGTTTTAAAACCAAATATTACTCTTCCGTTAAAAATGATTCATTATTCCTTTGACATACTTCAAGGTTCTTATTATTCGTGCTTAAGTCAAAAGACATTGCCGATTATCATATGTACGCTTCACCGTACTATATATACTTAACATATCATGCTCAAGGGTATAGGAAGGATCACATACCTTCTCGAAATCCACCGCCAAGTCGAGTATGTCGCACAGAGAATCACCATAATAGTCACGCATAACTATCAAAGTCTAGACTATTCGTAGGTCATTCTAAACGAGGGTCCTCAATTCTACGGAAAGTCGGGCAAAGACAACCCTACCCTGAGCTATATAAGTCCATCGTGAAAATCTGTCCCTATGTAAGTATCGCTCAGATATTCTTCTTTTATACCCTTCTAAGGTGTTACAGTCAATTCTATTCTTAACAAACCTTCTAAGTATTTATACTTATTTCAATACTTCTACAAGATGCATTCTTTAATTACAAAAGAGGGTTAGGATTATTTACCTCGATAAGCCCAATAATATCCAAGTAAAAAGTCGATCCCGAGCGAGGTTTAGCTCCTAATCCAAAGCTCCAAGGTGCTCCAAGAATCCTTAGAAGTTTCTCACAACTTCTACTAAGTACTAAGGATTTGGGCTAGGTTAAATCGGGCATTATAACAATACTAGAAGGCAACTTTTCTACCAAGGGGGGTAGGTTTCGGCCAGGCTGGTGGGTAGCCTCGGCCAAGCTTCTCAAGGGGGGTGTGTTGGACGAATTGCTCACAAGTGGAGAGTGAGGGTTTTTCAAGACTTGAAAGCTTTAGTGGATGAAGAACTCTTCATCTCAAGAGGTATTTATAGGTCAAGACATGGCCAACCAATGGCCAAGATTTAGCCAAGTGCTAGGCAAGTGTAAGGTCAAGATTAGGCAAGTGTACCTAGCCAACTTGCACACAAAATATCTATCCAACTTTATGACAAGGCTTGGCATCCAATCGGCCCTATTGCCGTGACAAGTCCACCAATGAGAGGGTGGAAAGTGTCGCCTCTCATTGGTCCAAAGTGTTACGCCTCTAAAAATCCGCAAAAATAAGAAATGACATAGCCGAATTTATCCTATGAAAGCCGTGGAAACGCTTCGCCGAAAACCGCTCGCTTTGTGAGTTGTGCCTAAAAATCGCCCAAGGCCTAACTTTAAGACCAAAACTTTTGTACGTATTCCTTTACGCATATACTGGAAATACTGTAACAAGCCCGAACCAACTATCCGAATCTTGCCAACATCGAACCAATCGACGGCGATTTACACATCCGCCTACAAGGCTTCATAAGGCGACATCCAACACCTAAATGGTAGCTTAAACACTCTCCACAGAGACAACAATCCCCACAACTACCCCCGAAATCCACACCGGCCCGAGGGCGACGCGATTCTCGAGACTCACCGAGTTCTTAACCTGCTTGGTAAAACTTCCAAACAAAAACAGCTGCACTGGCTCCACTGCCGCCATAAGGTAAAGTTAGGCACCCTGCACCTTACAACCTTTCCGATAAATCAACACCGCGAGTAAACGGCCTTTGAAGACAAGACGCACCTCGCCCGACCATCGGTCGAACGATCCACGAACTCAGACGGTTAACTAAACTTGGGCCAAACACCCTTATGACTTAGCACAAGGCGGGACCACCACAACCGACTTACCACCAAACATGCCGCGGGTTGACCCAACGCGGCTCAACCCGACGCGCAACGCCAAGACATTAGCTCCCGAACCGAAAACTCACTAATCACTTTACGAAAACCTAGCGCCTTCTTAGCTCAACTACCCTCTTTCATTCCACACTTCTCGTGACTTATCCCACTAACATAACTCACGTGCACTATGCACTCCTATAAGGGTCAAACATAAACAATACATCTTTTACTCGGGATGGCCTTACCTCTAAGGTCTCTACGCATAACACTCTAAGGCTCACACTTTCTCTATCCCCCAATCTTCCCTGCATCGAATCCATGATTTCTAATCACAAATTACACATCGCTATCGAACATAGCACTTAAGATATACTCATCTCATCATACGCTACTAATCTCTGAGGGTTAAGGATAAACTCAGATCTCTTGCCCACTCCCTTAAGTCGTTCTAATCAAACTCGCCTGTAGGCGATAGCTAAGGAAGGTGACTACCCATCGATCTCAAGGCTAAGTCCTCCTAAGGACACTCTTTCGACATCGACCACGGCGGTCGTAGGTAAAACAAGTACTAACTAAAGATGACATTCCCGATGACGTCATTACACCGCGGAATACCGGGAAATCGAATCCGTGGCCGGAACCTACGCAGAATGCGGAACCTAAGCTCGAGCTCACCAACTCTCGTGATACCCGAACGCCCGAACCCCGTGGAGGACCTTTCTGCACCGTGGACGTGCATAATCTAATCACTGGTGGCGACTACCAAAAGTTACTAAAGGACTCGCCGCTCGCCCTTCTCGCCCTTCGTTAACCCGCCGATCTACGCTTCTTGGCTCGCCGCGCACAAGCCCGCACTGTGCCATGCTCAAGCTAATCAAGAATTACTCGCACAACCCTTTCTAAGATATTCATCAAGACTCGCAGACATCGGTATGTTCTCCGCAGCCAAATCCATAGCTAGTACCAGGTTGTCTTTTCGCAATCTATATTCTCTCGCTTCCGTGGCCGAACCGGTTCAAATGTCGTGGCCGCAGAGGAATCGCCGCCGTGCTAAACTCTGGGTGGTGACGAGCATAACTCCCGAACGGCACCTAACTCAGTGATGGTTGGGCGTGCCTCGTGAACCCTCCGAACTCTACTGCAGCCTCCTCGATCGCCTTGCCTCCTGGCCGGTTTGCCTACGCGAGGCATAACGAAGGAAAAGAAATACGTGAGAGGTCCAACTTACAACACGCCTCTAAGGCACGATCTCAGAGTGAGAAGAATAGAAACCAACCCTAAATATCCTATAGCCTCTCGATTATTGGTGTGCACAACACACCGATAATCAAGACTCTACACGATACGGTCAGACACTTTCCGAGGATTAATCGCTCGATATCACTTTTGTCACGACCAACCTGCTCGTGGATCGTGCCTACCGGCACCCTAGTGATACAACATCGAGTAATCAATGAACATAAAACAAGACATGAAAATATTAAGAAGAAAAGAATGTCGGAGAAAACTTGCTTTACGGCATATATATAAATCAATTTTAAACCGAACAGCCACATCCCATTACAACTCGCCACAACAGATACTGCACTTCTAAGAATGATATTTATAATAATGGCGACAGGCCCCATACCCCGAATGTAAATACCAACAATGCGGGACTATACCACCGATAAGCCTCCGAGAAACGGAGCTTCCCATACGCCGAATCGTGACCGAGAACTAGGATCAACGATCGTGTACCTCAACTCGCGGATGAACGCACTTCGGGCGAGGTCGCATAACAGTACCAAGTATGTGAAATCAGAAGTACTTAAATGAAAACATATCATTTTAAAATCAGTTTGCAAGTATGTATGAAACAACCAAGGTAACCGCATACAAGTGCCATATCATAAACAAGAGCAACAATAGGTAACGTAATGTGTCTTTTCTAGGCCGCGAATGATCGCAGGCCAATTGCCCGTAGTATCACCATGCAAGCCTAATCCTCGACTCGTAGTCCGCATAGGCCACTCATATAGGCCCGCAGGGTATGTAACCCCGCATCGAGGGTAGCTACTCGGCATCGCCCCGACCGCATCGCATGGCCACAGAGACCGCATGACCACGCGGCCGCAAACTAACCTCGAACTCCCGTAGTTCCGCATGGATCTGACCCGCACGAGGTATTCTCGAATCACGGTCCTGCATCACCGAGTCTACCCCGCATCGGAGGCGCCAACCTCCTAAATAAGTCAAGTGAGTGGTACAATACCAACATAACTACGATAGTCAAACAACTTTAAGCGCAAATGAGGAAAACCCTTTACACTAACATCACAAGATACTAACACACGTAGCATCCTAGCATGTTTACTTATCAATCAACAAGAAAGTATTACAAGGCTATCACCAACCAACACAATCAAGTTATACACACAAGGTACTTTCTACTATATGTCAACAAGTTAGGGTTTTTATCCCCAAAGTATTTCATACATTAACTCTTTAAAAGATACGTTATGTTTACAAAAGTCACACAATACCCGTAGTATATGAAAATAGAGTGATTATCTTTTGAAGTAAATCAAAACACTTCTCTTAGTAAAATCAAGTAACAACATTCTTTTCCAAATGTTTCAAGTTTGCCTAATTTCAATTACTCAAGTTTCTCATTTTCGAAAGGTTTCGTAGGTCATAATTTTAATCACTCAATGATATAATTCTCCCTTAAAAGCAATTTGAGAAACATATGTCTGATACGTGAGTAGGTTATTCTTGTTTATAACAATCTTATTTAAGCAGCCCTGATCTAGGAAATGTAACATCATTTTGTCTCATCTTAGTTTCTATGCAGATGGAAGTTTCTACTGGTTTTACTAATACATTATTAGTCAAAACATTTCCTTTATTAGCGCCTTTGTGGTTTGTTCGATACTTATTCGATTTTCAAATCAAAAAACATTATTGCTTTTAAAATCAAGTACTCATTACTCGAGAATGAGGTTTTACAACATTTTTTAACAAAATGTTAATTACCAAGTAAAACAAGTTAAGTCTCTTATCCTTTAAGATCAAGTCTCTTAACTTTTAAAATCAATAAACCATTCATTTTACCATTCTTAAGACGTTATACCTAACTTCCCATAAAGCTAGTATAACTCTTATGTTTTCAAAACCAAGTATTATTCTTCCGTTTAAAAATGATTCAAAGATTCTTTTGAAATACTTCAAGATTCTTTATTATTACACATTAAGTCGCTTATAAGTCAAATCGATTACCTTTTAAAACCATAAAGCATTTTCTTTACATAAAGTCGTTATAACCAACTTCCCATAAAGCCGTTATAACACTTTATGTTTCAAACCAATCAAATACGTTAACACATGACGTCTACCGCACTACATAGTTATACACATATCATGCTAGAAAAGGTAGGAAGAGGTTCACATACCTCGCGACGATTATCGACTAATAGCAAAACGCCCAAGTACCTCAAACCGCGGCTACTCCTTAAGCCAAGTAGATCGTGCACGCATGGTACTTCAACCTATAAGGCCAGCGCGCTATTAACATCTAGGTCTAATCGTAGAACATTCTACGAAAATTCAAGAAGACCTCCCGCAACAGCGTAAATCTCCTCCTCTATCTGGCTACTGCCAACCGGGGTTATACGGATAAACCGGCCGTGCACAATTCAACCTCACAGAAAAGCTACAAGTTCATCAGAATACACCCATGTAATTCTGTCAATTACTTTCTTTCAAAAGGTTTCTAATTATTTAGGCTTAAGTCAAAAGACATTGCCGCTAACTACGTTCAGCCTATATATAGTATACTTCAACTATATATTCTAATAACATGTAATTTCCAATTACAATAGGGGGACAAGAATATTTACCTCGACAAGCCCAAAATTATCCGAGTTTAATGTCGCTCCTGAGCAACGTTTAGCTCCAACTCCAAGGCCCGACCGCTCCAAACTACCCTTAGAAGTTCTAACCAACTTCTACATACTACTCCAACTAACCATGGAGATTTTCCTTAGGGTTTCGGTTTGGTGACTGACGGGAAGTATAATAGTATTACGGGGATTTTAGTATAAGTATAACCTTGGAATACTACAAGGTATAAGGCCAAGGTATTTTGGGTATAGTAACAATACTTTTGAGTATTTCTACCAAGTGGGGTAGTATTTGACTAGCACAACTAGGCTAGGGGAGGGGTTCTCGCCAGAACAACTAGGCAAGGGGATTTCGCCAAGGGATTTTCTCAAGGGAGGGGAATGGTGTTGGACGAGAACACTACTAGGAGAGGGGGAGGATTTTAACACTTAGAGAATTTTAGGAATGGATGAAGAAGTCTTCCAAAGGGGTATTTATAGTACAAGCCAAGGCCAACCAATGGCCAAGATCATGCCAAGTGTGGTGCAAGTGTAGGCCAAGATCATGCCAAGTGCACCTTATCCATCTATCACAAAAATATCCTACCAACTACTTGACAAAAGCCAAGACCAATTCGTCAATCGCCCCATACGTCCACCAATTGGAGGTGACAAGTGTCGCCCTCCGTTGGTCCAAAATGTTTCGTCTCTCGGAAAAATCCGCAAAAATTAGAAATGACATAGCCGTAATTTTCCTACGAAAGTGGAAACGCTTTCGTCAAAAAACGACTCTAATCGGGTGTTGTGCACAAAAATAAATCGGCCAAGCCACTTTAAAGTCCAAACTTTTCTACGTACGTCCTTACGTACATACTCTGGAAATACGGGGTATAACATTATGTGTGCGAGGACGTACGTACGAGAATACGACATTGAAATTGGAAAGGAAGAAAGAGGTGATTTTTTTCCACGGAAAAGTTTCCGGTTTTTGTGAAGGAAAAAGGTTCGTTATTGGGAATTGGATTCCCAGATTTGGTATTCGGACTTCTTGGAATATTAGAGAATTATGGAATTTTATTTTCGGAAATGGTCACGTGGGGCCACGGGAGAAATTTACTGGTAATGGCCCACTTTGTTTTAGATTTTGGCCATTGTGGATATTTCGGAAGATGAAATATTTTGACGAGTAGGAGGGCGACACGTGACACCCCCTAGGTGGCTTGGCGAATTTCACTTTGTGCACAACACCGACAGAGTCGTTTTGACGAAACGTTTTACTAAACTCGCGTAGGTAAATTTCGCTATGTCATTTCTAATTTTGGATTTTTCCGAGAGACGAAACACTTTGGATCAACGAGAGGCGACACTTGTCACCCTCTCATTGGTGGACTTGTGGCGGAATTGAGGCCGATTGGATGGCTTATTTTTGTCAAGTAGTTGGTAGGATATTTTGTGTGCAAGTTGGCAGGTACACTTGCCCTAATCCTCACCCTACACTTGCCTTGCACTTGGCACCATCTTGGCCCTTGGTTGGCCATCCTGACCTATAAATACTCTTGAGATGAAGAGTTCTTCATCCACAAAAACTTTCCAAGTCTAAATCCTCCCCTCTCCTTTGTGAGCATTTAGTCCAACACCTCCCCTTTGAGTAAAGTTTGGTGAGGCCCCCAGCCTAGCCGAAACCTACCCCCTCCCTTGGTAGAAAAGTTGCTTTCTAGTATTGTTATAATGCCCAAAATACCCTAGCCCAAATCCCTTAGTCCTTAGTAGAAGTTGTGAAGAACTTCTAAGGTTTTCTTGGAGCTACCGGAGCGTACAACTTAGGAGCTAAACCTTGCTCAGGCACGACTTTTATCTAGGATATTATTGGGCTTACCGAGGTAAATAACCTTATCTTCCTTTTGTAATTAGAAAATACATACTGTAGAAGTATAGGAATAAGTATAAATACTTAGAAGGATATTAAAGAATAGAATTGAACGATATCACAAAGAAGGGTTTAAAAGATGAATAATAGAACTCATTTACATAGATGTTTTCATGAGACTTGAGTAGCTCACAGGGAAGTTGCCCAATGTCCATAGAATAGCGAACCCTCGCTTAGAGCTTTGTACGATGCAGTCTAGACGTTGATAGACGATTTGGTCGTTATAGGTCGATTCTGCGCGCGACATATTCAACTTGGCGGTGGATTTCACGAGAAGGTATGTGATTCTTCCTATCCTCTTGAGCATGATATTTTAAAGAATATGTATATAGTCAGAGACGTGTTAATCTGAATAATAATTACGGCAATGTCTTCTGACTTAAGCCCGAATAATAATTACAATGTCTTCGGACTTAAGCCTGAATAATAATTACGGCAATGTCTTTTGACTTAAGCCTGAATAAAAAGAATCTGAAGTAGTTCAAAAGAATTAAAGAAACCTTTTTAAGAGTAACACTTGGTTTTAAAAGCTTAAGAGTTATACTAGCTTTATGGGAAGTTAGGTATAACGGCTTAAGAGTGATAAAAAGAATGATTTATTGATTCAAGAAAATAAGAGACATGACTTAATTATACTAATATGAATTTTGTTAAAGTGTGAAACCTCATTCGTGAGTAATGAGTATTTTGGTTTTCAAAAAGGAATGATGTTTTACTAATTTCGGAAATCAGAATGAATGTCGAACAAACCACAGCAGCGCTAATAAAGGGAAATGTTTTGACTAATAAAGTATTATTAAAAACCAGTAGAAACTTCCATCTGCATAGGAGCTAAGATGAGACAAAATGATATTACATTTCCTAGATCATGATTCGTAATAAGATTGTTATGAACAATAATAACCTACTCACACATAAGGTATATGTTTCTCAAATTGTTTTAAAGGATTAAAACTATGAACTACGAAACCTTTTCGAAAATGAGAAACTTGAGTAATTAAAATTAGGCAAACTTGAGCGTTGGGAAAAGAATGTTGTTACTTGATTTTACAAAGAGAAGTGTTTTGATTTACTTCAAAAGATAATCACTCTATTTTTATACTACGTATTGTGCGACTTTTGTGAAAGAAGCGGATCTTTTAAAAGAGTAATACATGAAGTACTTTGGGGCTAAAAACCCGAACTTGTTAACATAATGTAGAAAGTACCTTGTGTGAATAACTTGATTGTATTGATTTGTGATAGTCTTGTAATACTTTCTTGTTGACTTGATAAGTAAACATGTTAGGATGCTACGTGAGTTAGTATCTTGTGATGTTTGTGTAAAGGGGTTTTCCCTTGTTGTGCTTAGGTTGTTTAACGATGTCGTTATGTTAATATTATATCACTCATGATTAGGGTTAAGCGCCTCACGCGGGTAGACTCAGCGTCTAGTGACCTATGATTCGAGAATACCTTATGCAGTGCAGATATCATGCGAACCACGGAGTTCCAGGTTAGTACGCGGCCCGTGGTCACGCGGTCTTTGTGGCTACGCGGACGGCGAGTCCAGACGCCGGGAGTAGCTACCGATGCGGGAATACCTAATGCGGGCCATTGGAGTGGCCCATGCGAGCTACGGAAGTTCTGTGGCTAGACGCGCACATTAGATCGCGCGAGTGGCGGCTTTGATCATGTGACGGCCAGACAGATCTCATGATACGCTTTACGACCTTGTTTGTCTTGTGGTTTTAGTAGTCGGCTATGCCCTCGCACTTACCGTCACGGGTTTTATGATGACTTTGAGGCGTGAGTCACGACTTGACATGATCGCTTATTTATTGTGAATCGTAGTTTTGGTTATCATACATGTCTCCCGCTTTATATAGACTACTATGAGTTCATTTACGTATTTTCGATTTCACATACTTGGTACTGTTATCGACCTCTTGGGGCCGCGTTCATGCCGCAGTAAAGGTACTCCTACCGTTGATCCAGTTCTTGGATCACCGTTTCTGCGTTGAAAAGCTCCGTTTCTCGGAGGCTTAGCATTTTGGTACGGCCCCGTCGTTGTAGATATTTGCATTCGTATGGCGGGGCCTGTCCCGCCATTGTTGTTTTAAACTCTTAGAGGTGCAGAGACTGTAAGGTTGGGATGAATCGTTCATTTTGGGGTACTTATATACATATATGCCGAAGGCAACTTTTTCCTAAACGTGTCTTATTTATCTTTTCATATCTTGGTTGTTTTATATTCCGATTTCTCGATGTATGACTACAGGTGCCGGGTAGGCACGACCACGAGCCCGAACGGTCGTGACAAAGTGGTATCGAGCGATTAATCCTCGGAAAGTGTCTACGCACCGTATCTAGTAAGTCTTGATTATCGGTGTGTTTGCACCACACCAATAATCGTGAGGCTATAGGATATTTAGGATTGGTTTCCATTCTTCTCACTCGAGATCGTGCTTTAGAGCTATGTTATAAGTTGGACCTCTAACGTATTCCTTTCCTTTACTGATGCCTCCGCCAGTAACTCGGGCCCAAAGCGGCGCAGCGGAGGAGGCGCGAGTGGAGTTCGTGAGAGTTAGAGGCACAGCCCAATCATCACCGGTGATGCTTCATGCGGGAGTTACGAGGCGTCGCCACAGCAGCAGAAGTTTAACGCCGCGGCAGATTCCTCTGCGGCCATGACATCTGGACCTTCGCCCACGGCTTGGAAGCGAAAATATGGATTGAAGGAGACGGCCTGTTACTAGCAAGGGACTTGGCGACGAGAGTATTTTATGTCTTGGTATACCAAGGATATTGATGATTATCTAAAGAAGAATTGGTGAAGTAGCTCTTGATCGAGAATGAGCAGGCGCTTGCGTTCAGACTATGTGCGTGGCCGAGAGATGTAGATCGGCAGATTAACCAAGATCGTAAGAGGCCCGACGAGGGATCATTTGTAACTCTCGAGGCGAACCGCCTCAGCAGACAGACATGCGCCCGCTGCGAGTGTCCTCCACGGGGTTGATTTTCCTCGATGTTCATACAAGGTGGCGGCGCCATCCCGAAATGCCGCTTTTTTGGTGTTTGTTTTACTTTGCGTCAATATATGGCGGAATGTTCTATGGAAGGATGCAAGTAGAGGACTCGGCTACTAGACTGGATTGTGGATGCAGTGGTTCGAGAGGAGGGTGTTAGCGGGAGGCCACCCCACCCTCGGTGGCCGTGTGGTCGATGCCATCGTGTAGTGTCGTGCTTCGTCGGCTTATGTTCGCGACGCAGGCCATTTCGCGAAATTGTCCACGAGTTGGCGGGGATGTAGGGACTCGCCTTGAGGATCGATGGATAGTTCATTACCTTCCCAAATCGCCAACAGTATGGATTGATTAAACGACCTAGGGAAGTGCGCGTAGATACAGTATATCCTTAACCCTAGAGATTTATATGTGTAGTAAGATCACGAATGTCTTAAGTATTGTTTTGGTTAGCATGGTGTTAGTGTGATTAGAATTATTTTTAGTTAGCAGGTAAGATTGGGGATAGAGAGTGGGAGCCTTAGAATATTATACGTAGAGACCTTAGAGGCGAGGCCATCTTTGGTAAAAGAATTATTTCGTGTTTGACCACTTATCGAGGCATAGTATACGTGAGATATTTTTGTCACGACTGCCCAAAGTCGTGGATCGTGCCTTACCCGCACCCAAGTAGTCATACATCGCAGTAATCGGAATATAAAACAAGACATGAAATGGTTGTAAAATGACACGCTTTATCGATGAAAAGCTTACCTTTCGCATATATATATAAATAACCCAAGTTTTGCGATTCATCCCAAATGTACAATAGGACTACAGAACTTAGGAATGTAAACAACTATATGGACGGAGGCCCGCCATACTCGATCAGACAAAACTAATTACAACAGGGAGAGCATACCCAAAAGTAGAGCCTCCGGAGAAGATGGAGCTCCTGACACCAACGCAAAAGATCCTAAGGATGCGGATCTAGCACCTGCTTGCGCTTACCTGCGGCATGAACGCAGCTTCAAGGAGGTCGAGACAACGTACTAAGTATGTGAAATCAGAAAGTACTTAAATGAAAACATATCATTTTAAAATCGGTTTACATATATGTATGAAACAACCAAGGTAATGCACATAGTGCCACATCATAAACGAGCAACAATAGGTAAGCTGTAATGTGTCTTTTCTAGGTCGCGAATGATTGAAGCGGGCCATTGCGTAGTATCACCATGCCGCCTAATCCTCGGACTCACGTAGTCGCAGGCCACTCACATAGGCCGCGTAGGGTATATAACTCGCGTCGGTAGCTACTCCTCGGCATCGCCCCGACTCGTAGTCCGCGTGGCCACAGACCGCATGAGGTATAACCCGCACACTAACTGAACTCCCGTAGCTCCGCATAGGTCCTGGACCCGCGTGAGGTATTCTCGAATCATGGTCCTGCATCGCTTGAGTCTACCCCGCACGGAGGCAACTTAACCCCGATATGTCAAGAGGTGAGTGATATTACACTAACCTAACGAACATCGTTAAACAACATAAGCATAACAAGAATACTCTCTTACAAACGTTACAAGACACTAACACACATAGCATCATATCATGTCTACTTATCAAACCATCTTATTATTCTTTTCACAAATCAATATAAGTCCATATAACACATAGGTAAACTCCTTTTATCATTCTTAAGTGGTTATACCTAACTTCCCATAAAGCTAGTATAACTCTTAAGCTTCGCTTTAAAAATTAATTAGTTCTCTTACATGTTAAAAAATGATTCATAATCTTTTGAAATGCTTTGGATCCTTATTATTCAGCTTAAGTCGCGAGACATTGCCGTAAGTATTATTCGGGCTTAAGTCGAAAGACATTGCAGTAGTTATTATTCGATTAACACATGACGTCACCGTACTATATATTTTAAAAATATCATGCTTTAGGAAGAATCACATACCTTCTCGCGAAAACCACCGCCAAGTTGAATATGTCGCAGAGAATCAACCTATAATAGTCGACACGTATATCAACGTCTAGACTACTCAAATGATTGAAGAGGGTCCTTTATTCTACGGAAAATCGGGCAAGACTTCCTACCAAAGTGAGCTACTCAAGTCTCGTGAAAACAAATTCTAAGTAAGTATAGTTCAATTATTCTTCTTTTAAACCCTTCATCTGTGATAATTCAATTCTATTCTGTAATATTCTTCAAGTATTTAATACTTATTCTTATACTACTTAAGTATGTATTCTCTAATACAAAAGAGGGTTAGGCTTATTTACGTCGGTAAGCCCAATAATATCCTAGATAAAAGTCGATCAGAGCAAGGCTTAGCTCCTAAGTTATACGCTCCGATAGCTAAGGAAACCAGAAGTTCTTCACAACTTCTACTAAGTACTAAGGGTTTGGGCTAGGTATTTTGGGCATTATAACAATACTAAAAGGCAACTTTTCTAACAATGGAGGGGGTAGATTTCGGCCAGGCTAGGGGTAGCCTCGGCCAAACTTTACTCAAGGGGGAGGTGTTGGACGAAATGCTCACAAAGGGAGGGAGGATTTTTCAAGACTTGGAAGTAATTTTGTGGATGAAGAACTCTTCATCACAGAGGGTATTTATAGGTCAAGGATGGCCAACCAATGGCCAAGATTTAGCCAAGTGCAGGCAAGTGTAAGGTCAAGATTAGGCAAGTGTCCTTGCCAACTTGCACACAAAATATCCTACCAACTCCAAGACAAAATTGACACTCCAATCGGCCATATTGACGCCTCAAGTCCATCAATTGGAGGTGACAAGTGTCGCCTCCCGCTGGTCCAAAATGTTTCGTCTCTCGGAAAAATCCGCAAAATTTAGAAATGACATAGCCGAATTTACCCTACGAAAGTCGTGGAAACGCTTCGTCGGAAAACTATTCGTTTGTGAGTTGTGCCCAAAAAAACGCCCAAGGCCTAAACTTTTAAGGCTAAACTTTTGTACGTATTCCCTTACGTACATACTCTGGAAATACGGGGTATAACATTCTCCCCTCCTTAGAACCATTCGTCCCGAATGTTCCTTCCTAATCCAGATAACAATAAGGTTCTTCATAACTTAAACGGTTGCAAATGCCACACACGCCACAAAACAACACTTAGGCATAAACGATAATGAAAATTTACAAGTAGGAAAGTGAATTACACGGAGGTGTGGGAATAGGTGAGGATACTTCGCCTCATGTCCTCCTCACTTCCCACGTCATCTCCTCTCGAGCTCGTTCGCCACAAGACTTTGACGGAAGCCACGCCCTTCGTCCGCAGACGCTTAACTCCGACGATCGATTATCGCCATGGAATCTCTCATACGATAACCCCTGGCCACTGACATCGTCAATCGGGTGTACCCTAGATGGATCCCCGATACATCTCTCAAGATAGATACGTGAAAACCGGATGACTACCTCCAGATCGGACGGCAGATCCAACTCATAGGCAACCTTGCCTACCTGCGGACAATCAAATGCCCAATGTACTGAGCCGAAGTTTCTTCTTCCGAATCTCATCACACCTTCATGGGTGACACTTTAGGAAAACCCAATCATGAACCTCGAACTCAGATGCCGACGACGATGATCCGTATATGACTTCGCCGACTCGAGCCGTCAAGAACCTCTCCCGATAAGCTTCACTTATCCATCGTCACGCACCAACCGTCCCACTAATCGCACTCGCCCACATCGAACCAACCTATAGGCGACCGCACTTCCTCCCATACAAGGCCTCATAAGGCGCCATCCAATACCGGAGTGGTAGCTATTGTACGCAAACTCAACTAGAGGCAAATGATCCTTCCAGCTACCTCGGTCGATAACACAGTGCTCGCAAAGATATCTCAAGAGTTCGATAGTGCGCCGCCCGTCCGTCTCTGCGTGGATGGAATGCGACTCGTGCTCACCGCCCCTAAACCTCTCTCGAAAGACCTCCGTAAGTTAGCCGTAACCGGGCTCTGCATGCGATATGATCGAAATAGGGACTCCATGCGATCGACGATCTCTGATGTAAAGTCCGCATAATCCTCAGAAAAAGTCATCCCGACGGAAGAAAGTGGGCTGATTTCACACCGTCGACGATAACCCATATAGAATCATGTCTCTCCGAGTGCGAGGTAATCGTGATGAAGTCCATGTTCATTACCTCCCACTTCCGTGTCGGATCTCTATCGTCGCAATAAACCACCGTGCCTCGTGCTCTACCTTCACCGCCGACAACATGGGCACTGAGCTACGAACTCGCAACGCCCTCTTCAAGCCATCCCACCAATACACGATCTAAGGTCGTGGTACATTTTGGTCGCACTTCGATGGATAGAGTAACGCCGCTGTGTGCTTCCCTAAGAACTCACCAAGTCCTCAAACATCCGAACACACAACTCGCTCTCAAACCTTAGCACCCCATCGTGCTACTCAAAAGGACCTTGCCTCATGAAGAGTCAGATCACGATAACGTGTCAAACGGATCCTCGAATCCTGCCTCTTCACCTCTCGACGATGGAAGACTCGCAACCTCACGAATCGAACCCCACCGCTATCGTAATCAATCAAACGGACACCAAAGCTCGCTAATCGATGCAAATCATGAACCATGTCCTCCTCTCTAGCCGCACATCCGATAGGCTCCCATCGACCTACGACTAAGAGCATCTTCCAAAACATTGGCCTTCCCAGTGTGGTACAGGATATCAAGATCGTAATACTTAAGCAACTCTAACCACCGTCTCTGTTGTAAGTTCAGCTCCTCCGTCAAGATATACCTTGGAGGCTCTGTGGTCCAGATAAATATCCACGAACCCCATACAAGTAGTGCCTCCAGATCTTCAAGGCGTGAATCACCGCTAACTCAAATCATGGGGTAGTTCCTCGTGTTTCTTTAGTCGGGATGCATACGCTATAACCTTGCCCCGCCGCATCAACACACATCCCAACCCGATGCCCGACGATCACAATACACAACATAACCGGTCGACCTCCGGAAGAGTAAGAACGGGCGGCCGTCGCCTCTTTTCAAAGAATCGAAACCCCGCCACAAGCATCACCATCAAACTTGGCCGCTTTCCGAGTCGCCTAGTCAATGGTGCGTAGATAAAAGCAAACTTCTCCACGAACCGATAATATCCTGCGAGGTCCGTAAAATCGCGAACCTCTCGCCAGAGTAGAGTTCAGGCCAAGTCTCGATCGCCGATCTTGGCCAGATTCACTCGAATGCCATCACCCACAATATGCCCAAGAAAAGCCACCGGTCAACCAAAACTCACATTTGGAAAACTTGGCGCATAATCGCTGGTCTCGAGAATCACAAGACAGCCTCAATGCCCGCATGCTCCCGCTCTGGCGTGAATAAACCAAGATATCATCAATGAACACTATCACAAACGTGTCCAAAATGGTTTGAACACTCGGTTCATCAAATCCATGAATACCGAGCATTGATCAACCCAAAAGACATGACCGAACTCATAATGCCCGCATCGTCGGAATGCGATCCTAGGGACATCCACCTCTCTCGACTCGCACTGATGATAGCCCGATCGCAGATCAATCTTGAGAAACATCTCGCACTCGCAACCGTCGAACAAATCATCAATCACGGGAAGGGTATTCGTTTTAATGGTCACCTTGTTCACCGCTCAGAATCAACACACATGCGCAGCTGGCCCCGCCCTTCTTCTTCACGAACAATACCGGCGCTTCCTGGGGAGAAACATTAGGCCCGATGAAGCCCTTCTCTAGCAAATCCCTGCCGATCCTTCAACTCTCTCAACTCGGCAGTGCCATTCGTATGGCGGAATGGAAATAGGCCGAGTGTCCGCAATATGTCTATACAAAACTCAATCTCCTCTCGTGAGGATACCCGAGGTCGTCCGAAACACGCCCGGGAACTCTCTCGACTATCGAATCGATCAAAATCGCACCGCACCTCGTGATCAAACACCCGAACGAGATGGTAGATATACCCTTCGCACCATCTTCATAGCCTCGAGGTAGGAAATAAACCTACCCATGGCGATACCGTGCTCCTCCCACTCAACAACCGGTTCCTCAGAACCGAACTGCACTACTCTCTTCTGCCTACATTGGCGTAGAAGCTAGCCAATCCATCCCCATGATCACGCCGAAGTCAATCATCTCCAACTCTATCAAGTCGGCAGGGTCTCGACGATCAGAACGGTCACAGACAAGCTCAGATACCCGCCGAGCTACCACCGAATCACCCATCGCGTAGCTACCTCGAAGTGGTCTATGGACTCGTGCTCTATCCCTATCCTACTAGAAACAAGGGGAGATATATAGGACGAGTAGAACCGGATCTATCAAAGCATACACATCAAACCCGAACCGATAAGGTACCATGGCGACATCGGTGAGGCCTCCCGATCTGCCGGGACAAAGCATAAATGCGCTCGAGGACCGCTGAATCGACCCGCGCCACGACTCGCCGCGACCTGGTCCATGAGTACCTTGCTCCGGGCGAGTAGTCGCTGGGATGAAGACCCGCGAAAGAACTCGTAGGGCGACCCTACCATCAAGATCGCCTCTCGATAGCCGATAGTGACTCGCTGACACAATCGAAACAAGCTCGTAGCGCACCACAACTCCCGGTGGGATCTACCGACGGCCACACCGGCGGGTGGTCCCGACGCCGCACTTCGCCGCTCGACGTCAAGTCACGGGGCCCCGTGCGCCTCGAATATCTCCGCCGGCTGGCGACGGTGCAGAGTGCTCGAGCCGGCTGTGGTGCAAATCTAGATCGCCGAGGCCGCCACCACGATAGCCACCAAAAGACCCCGCCGCCCTAGTCTTCTTCACGCCGTCACAACCCGCCGTCTTCTACGCCTCGTGATCCAAGAGCATGAGCTCGCATGCGTAATGTACATACCTACCGAAGGAAACACCGCACATGACTCGCCATATAATCATCTAGCCTGACGTGGCGGCACCCTATCCTCCATTCTGCTACTAACGCTGGGACATATCGAGCCAATGAATCAAACTCGACATTGTACTCGACACGGCGTCCTCTCTCGCCTCGCCAAGAAAAATCTATCACCGCGCCTCCTCATCCGCGAGGCAAGAAGTGAGTGAGGAAAGCCTCGAGAACTCATCCCAAGTACTGGGACGCGTGCTCTCCCGGATAACTCCCACGAATCAAACCAATCGATCGCGGTATCACGCAAATGTGAACCAAAGATCACGGACTCGGTCTCCGACGCCCGATCACTCTCAAAATCGTGAGTCGACGGATGAACTCATGCGGATCATCCTCCGCCACCCGTAAAAACTCGCGCTACAACTCAGAAGTCTCAGAGCCTCAAACTCGCGCTGGTGAACCACGCACGAAGTGGGGCTGGATCGAATCGCAGATTCACTGCCTCATGTTCGCCACGATCCGCCAGAATCGGGCCATCTCTCAGAACCCGTCTCATCGCTTGTGCCGGGATCGGGTGTAGATCGTGGTCTCACGGCCGCCGCGCCTCTAAACCCTCATGGTGGCGGCGTAGAACTCGCCGCCTCGTATAGATCGGGCCCGAGCCCTCGTGACTCTAGGTGTCCCACTAGCGCTCCTCCGCTTGCCCTTCGACCGGTTGCCTTACGAGGCATAATCGCATGTAAAAGGGATACGTTAAGGCGGTCCGACTTATAACACTTTCTAAGGCACGATCTCGAATGAGAATGGAAACCAATCCTAAATATCCTATAGCCTCGACATTGTGGTGCACAACACACCGATAATCAAGACTTACTAGATACGGCTCAGACACTTTCCAAAGATTAATCGCTCGATACCACTTTTGTCACGACTGCGGGTTCGGATCGTGCCTTACCCGGCACCCAAGTAGTCATACATCAGTAATCGGCGAATATAAAACAAGACATGAAACAGCTTGTAAAATGAGACACGCTTTATTCGATGAAAAGCTTGCTTTCAATATATATATAAATAACCCAAGTTTTGCGATTTACATCCCAAATGTACAATAGGACTACGCACTTACAGGAATGTAACAACTATGGCGGACAGTGGCCCCGCCATACCCCGATCAGATAAAACTAATTACAACAGGAGAGCATACCTAAAAGTAGAGCCTCCGAGAAGATGGAGCTCCCGACACCAACGCAAAAGATCCTAAGGATGCGGATCTAGCACTGCTTGCCTTACCATGCATGAACGCACCCGAAGGAGGTCGATAACAGTACTAAGTATGTGAAATCAGAAGTACTTAAATGAAAACATATCATTTTAAAAATCAGTTTACATATATGTATGAAACAACCAAGGTAACCGCATAGTGCCATCATAAACGAGCAACAATAGGTAAACCGTAATGAGTCTTTTCTAGCCGCGAATGATCAAACAGGCCAATTGCGTAGTATCACCATGCAAGCCTAATCTCGACTCAGAGTCCGCATAGGCCACTCACATAGGCCCGCATAGGGTATATAACCCCGCATCGAGGGTAGCTACTCGGCATCGCCCCGACTCGTAGTCCGCACGGCCACATGACCGCATGAGGTATAACCCCGCACACTAACCTGGAACTCCGTAGCTCCGCATAGTCCCTCGACCCGCATGAGGTATTCTCGAATCATGGTCCTGCATCGCCGAGTCTACCCCGCACGGAGGCGCTTAACCCCTGCATGTCAAGAGGTGATATTACACTAACCTAACAACTTATCGTTAAACAACATAAGCATAACAAGAATACTCTTACACAAACGTTACAAGACACTAACACACATAGCATCATATCATGTCTACTTATCAAACCATCTTATTATTCTTTTCACAAATCAATATAAGTGCGTTATAACACATAGGTAAACTGCTTTTATCATTCTTAAGTGGTTATACCTAACTTCCCATAAAGCTAGTATAACTCTTAAGCTTCGCTTTAAAACTAATTAGTTCTCTTCAAGTTAAAAATGATTCAAGAATCTTTGAAATGCTTTCGATCCTTATTATTCAGCTTAAGTCGCGAGACATTGCTGTAAGTATTATTCAGCTTAAGTCGAAAGACATTGCCGTAAGTTATTCGGTTAACACATGTACGCCTACCGCACTATATATTTTAAAAATATCATGCTTTAGGAAGAATCACATACCTTCTCTGAAAACCACCGCCAAGTTGAATATGTCGCGAGAGAATCAACCTATAATAGTCGACACGTATATCAACGCCTAGACTACTCAGAAATGATTCTAAGAAGGGTCCTTTATTCTACGGAAAATCGGCAAAGACTTCCTACCCTGAGCTACTCAAGTCTCATCAGAAAACAAATAAGTAAGTATAGTTCAATTATTCTTCTTTAAACCCTTCTATCGTGATAATAGCCAATTCTATTCGTAATATTCTTCTAAGTATTTAATACTTATTCTTATACTACTACGGATGTATTCTCTAATACAAAAGAGGTTAGGATTATTTACCTTAAGCCCAATAATATCCTAGATAAAAGTCGATCCGGAGCAAGGCTTAGCTCCTAAGTCAGACGCTCCGATAGCTCCAAGGAAACCTTAGAAGTTCTTCACAACTTCTACTAAGTACTAAGGGGTTTGGGCTGGGTATTTTGGGCATTATAACAATACTAAAAGGCAACTTTTCTACCAAGGAGGGGGTAGATTTGGCTAGGCTAGGGGTAGCCTCGCCAAACTTTACTCAGGGGAGGTGTTGGACTAAATGCTCACAAAGGAGAGGAGGATTTTTCAAGACTTGAAGTAATTTTGTGGATGAAGAACTCTTCATCACGCAGGGTATTTATAGGTCAAGGGATGGCCAACCAATGGCCAAGATTTAGCCAAGTGCTAGGCAAGTGTAAGGTCAAGATTAGGAAAGTGTCCTTGGCCTTGCACACAAAATATCCTACCAACTCCAAGACAAAATCGACACCAATCGCCATATTGACGCCTCAAGTCCATCAATTGGAGGGTGACAAGTGTCGCCTCCCGCTGGTCCAAAATGTTTCGCCTCTAAAAAATCCAAAATTTAGAAATGACATAGCCGAATTTACCCTACAAAGCCGTGGAAACGCTTCGCCGGAAAAAACTATTCGTTTTGTGAGTTGTGCCAAAAAAAAAATCGTCCAAGGCCTAAACTTTTAAGGCTAAACTTTTGTACGTATTCCCTTACGTACATACTCTGGAAATACGGGGTATAACATTTTTGTGGGATGAATCCCTGAGTGTTGTGAAATGAAAGAGGGTAGTTGAGCTTAGAAGACCGCTAGGTTTTCGTAACGTGATTAGTGAGATTGTTCCGAATCGTGAGCTAGTGTTTGCGCGCGTTCCGGTCGGGTTGAGGCCGTGTTGCGGGTCAACCCACGCCTGCTTAGTGATGGGGTCAGGTTGTGGTCCCGCTTGTGTTAGGATCACGAGGGTGTTAGGCCCAGTTTAGTTAACCATTGTGCGAGTTCGTGGACGTGTTCGACCAAGAGTCGGGCCGATGGTCAACTCGCCTTATCTTTTAGTCAAACCGTACTCGGTAGTAAGTTGCGAGATGATTATTTCAAGAAGGTTGTAAGATCGCACGGTGCCTACCTTCACCTTATGGTCGATGCGGAGTCCAAATTACTGCTTTTCTCGAAGAGTTACTGTGCAAGGTTAGAACTCGTGAATCTCGTGTCGATTCACCCTGCAAGTGGTTGGATTTCGAGTAAATTAAGGACTCTTCCTCTTGTTGAGTATGTATTTTATAGCTACCGCTTCAAGATTCGTGTCGCCGCTTGGAGCCTTTTATAAGCTTAGTGTAAGATTGCCGATCGATTGATTCGATGTGCGAGGTGCGTATAATTGGTTCGTACTTGTTCAATAGCGTGGATAGGGAGCTTATCCGTAAGAGGTTATTGGCAGCTCAGTCATGGGAAGCGCACGAAACATGGTAAGTTTTGATAAAGAATCGAGGATACGAGAAGGTAATGACGAGTAAGGAAGAAGCGAGCATGTATTACATGCATAGGTGTGATCATTTCGTTTGTAAAGAGTAGCGAGGAGTATCTTTTAGACCTCGAGTAGGAGCTTTTGTGATAGAGGTGATTCCTCGTGGACTTGGAGATAAGTATGCGCTTGTTGTGTTGTGGCCAAAGCGTGGCATGGTTGTTTCCGAAAGTATAGCGGTGAGGACTATAACGCGCCGCTTGTTTTTGAGACTTAGAAGGAACATTCCGGACGAATGTTTCTAAGGAGGAGAATGTTATACCGTAGTTTCAGTGGTATGTATGCGAGGACGACGACGAGAATACGACATTGAAAGTGGAAAGGAAGAAAGAGGTGATTTTTTCCACTAAAAGTTTCCTTTTTTGTGAAGAAAAGGTTCGTTATTGGGAATTGATTCCAGATTTGGTATTCGGACTTCTTGGAATATTAGAGAATTATGGAATTTTATTTTGGAATGGTCACGCTGGGCCCACGGAGAAATTTACTGGTTTTGGTGGCCCACTTTGTTTTAGATTTTGGCCATTGTGGATATTTTGGAAGATGAAATATTTTGGACGAGTAGAGGGCGACACGTGTCACCCCTGCGTGGCTCGCCGAATTTCACTTTGTGCACAACACCCGACAGAGTCGTTTTTCGACGAAACGCTTTACTAAACTCGCGTAGGGTAAATTCGGCCATGTCATTTCTAATTTTTGGATTTTTCCGAGACGAAACACTTTGGACCAACGAGGCTTACACTTGTCACCCTCTCAGTGACTTGGGCGAATTGAGGCCGATTGGATGGCTTATTTTTGTCAAGTAGTTGGTAGGATATTTTGTGCAAGTTGGCTAGGTACACTTGCCCTAATCCTCACCCTACACTTGCCTTGCACTTGGCACCATCTTGGCCCTTGGCCATCCTCGACCTATAAATACTCTTGAGATGAAGAGTTCTTCATCCACAAAACTTTCCAAGTCTAAATCCTCCCTCTCCTGTGAGCATTTCCCAACACCTCCCTTGAGAAAAGTTTGGAGGCCCCCAGCCTAAATTCTAAACCTACCCCTCCCCTTGGTTGAAAAGTTGCTTTCTAGTATTGTTATAATGCCCAAAATACCCTAGCCCAAATCCCTTAGTCCTTAGTAGAAGTTGTGAAGAACTTCTAAGGTTTTCGAGCTACCTGAGCGCACAACTTAGAGCTAAACCTTGCTCAGAGCGACTTTTATCTAGGATATTATTGGGCTTACCGAGGTAAATAACCTTATCCTCCTTTTGTAATTAGAAAATACATAATCGTAGAAGTATAGAATAAGTATAAATACTTAGAAGGATATTAAAGAATGTAATTGAACCGATATCACGCAGGCGGTTTAAAAGATGAATAATAGAACCAGATTTACATGGGATCGCTTTCACAAGAGACTTGAGTAGCTCACGGTTAGGGAAGTGTTGCCCGAATGTCCATAGAATAGCGAACCTCCGCTTAGAGCTTTGTACGCATGCCTAGACGTTGATAGATGTCGATCATATAGGTCGATTCTTCGCGACATATTCAACTTGCGTGGATTTCAGAAGGTATGTGATTCTTCCTATCCTCTCGAGCATGATATTTTAAAGAATATATAGTACCAGACGACGTGTTAATCGAATAATAATTACGCAATGTCTTCTGACTTAAGCCCGAATAATAATTACGCAATGTCTTGGACTTAAGCCCAATAATAATTACGCAATGTCTTTTGACTTAAGCCCGAATAAAAAGAATCAAGTAGTTCAAAAGAATTAAAAACCTTTTAAGAGTAACACTTGGTTTTAAAGCTTAAGAGTTATACTAGCTTTATGGGAAGTTAGGTATAACGGCTTAAGAGTGATAAAAAGAATGATTTATTGATTCAAGAAAATAAGAGACGTGACTTAATTATACTAATATGAATTTTGTTAAAGTGTGAAACCTCATTCGTGAGTAATGAGTATTTTGGTTTTCCAAAAGGAATGATGTTTTACTAATTTCGGAAATCAGAATGAATGTCGAACAAACCACAGCAGCGCTAATAAAGGGAAATGTTTTGACTAATAAAGTATTATTAAAAACCAGTAGAAACTTTCATCTGCATAGGAGCTAAGATGAGACAAATGATATTACATTTCCTAGATCATGGTCAGTAATAAGATTGTTATGAACAATAATAACCTACTCACACATAAGGTATATGTTTCTCAAATTGTTTTAAAGGATTAAAACTATGAACTACTTAAACCTTTTCGAAATGAGAAACTTGAGTAATTAAAATTAGGCAAACTGAGCGTTGAAAAGAATGTTGTTACTTGATTTTACAAAGAGAAGTGTTTTGATTTACTTCAAAAGATAATCACTCTATTTTTATACTACTGTATTGTGCGACTTTGTGAAAGAAACGGATCTTTTAAAAGAGTAATACATGAAGTACTTGGGGCTAAAAACCCGAACTTGTTAACATAATGTAGAAAGTACCTTGTGTGAATAACTTGAGTGTATTGATTTGTGATAGTCTTGTAATACTTTCTGTTGACTTGATAAGTAAACATGTTAGGATGCTACGTGAGTTAGTATCTTGTGATGTTTGTAAAGGGTTTTCCTTGTCAGGCTTAGGTTGTTTAACGATAGTCGTTATGTTAATATTATATCACTCATGATTCCGGTTAAGCCCCACGCGGTAGACTTCGCGTCTAGTGACCTATGATTCGAGAATACCTTATGCAGTCTCAGATGGGTCGGCGCGGAACTACGGAGTTCCAGTTAGTATGCGCCCAGTGGTCATGCGGTCTTCAGGCTATGCGGACGGCGAGTCCAGACGCCGGGGAGTAGCTACCTCGATGCGGAATACCTACGCGCCATCGAGTGGCCTACGCGAGCTACGGATGTTCCAGGCTAGACGCGACATTAGATAACGCGCGAGCCGCGGCTGATCATGTGACGCCAGACAGATCTCATGATACGCTTTACGACCTTTGTTTTACTGTGGGTTTTAGTAGTCGGCTATGCTCGCATTACCTCCCTGCACGGTTTTATGATGACTTTGAGGCGTGAGTCCCCGACTGACATGATCGCTTATTTATCAGGAATCGTAGTTTTGCTATCATACATGTCTCCCGCTTATATAGACTACTATGAGTTCATTTACGTATTTTCGATTTCACATACTGTACTGCAGATCGACCTCCGGCCAGTGCGTTCACGCCGCAGTAAAGGTACTCCTACCGTTGATCCTCGCTTAGGATCACCGTTCAGCGAAAAGCCTTTTCTCCTGAGGCTTAGCATTTTGTATGGTCCCCTCGTTGTAGATATTTGCATTCAGGGTATGTGGGCCGTCCGCCATTGTTGTTTTAAACTCTTAGAGGTCCAGAGACTGTTGTAAGGTTGATGTAATGCTCATTTTGGGGTACTTATATACATATATGTAAAGACAACTTTTTCCTGCAAACCAGGTCTTATTTATACTGCTTCATATCTTGGTTGTTTTATATTCACGATTTCTCCGATGATGACTATTACTGGGTGCGTAGCAGGCAGCCACGAGCCCCGGAACGGGTCGTGACAAAATAATCTTGTCCTTCTTTTGTAATTAGATGTCACGACCCGAACCCGGGCCCGTGACTGGTGCCTTACCCCGGGCACCCTAGTGATACAACATCAGAGTAATCAGCGGAACATAAAGACAATACATGACAAGTGTCGCCCTCCCGTTGGTCCAAAATGTTTCGTCTCTCGGAAAAATCCGCAAAATTTAGAAATGACATAGTTTAATTTACCCTACGAAAGTCGTGGAAACGCTTCGTCGAAAACTATTCGCTTTTGTGAGTTGTGCCCAAAAAAACGCCCAAGGCCTAAACTTTAAGGCTAAACTTTTGACGTATTCCCCACGTACATACTGAAATACGGTATAACATTCTCCTCCTTAGAAACATTCGTCCCGAATGTTCCTTCCCAAGACAGATAACGATAAGGTTCTTCATAACTTAAACAGTTTGCAAATGCCACACACGGCCACAAAACAACACTTAGGCATAAACGATAATGAAAATTTACAAGTAGGAAAGTGAATTACCTGGAGGTGTGGGGAATAGGTGAGATACTCGCCTCATGTCCTCCTCGCCTTCCCACGCCATCTCCTCCCCGAGCTCGCTCCGCCACAAGACTTTGACTAAGCCACGCCCTTCGTCCGCAGACGCCTAACTCGACGATCGATTATCGCTATGGAATCTCTCATACGATAACCCCTGGTCACCGACATCGCTAATCGGTGTACCTTAGATGGATCCCGATACATCTCCTCAAAGATAGATACGTGAAAATCGATGCACCGCCTCCAGATCGGACGGCAGATTCAACTCATAGCAACCTGCCTACCTCGCGGACAACTGAAACGCCCAATGTACTTGGGCCGAGTTTCTTCTTCCCGAATCTCATCACACCCTTCATGGGTGACACCTTTAGGAAAACCCAATCATGAACCTCGAACTCGGATGCCGACGACGATGATCCGTGATATGACTTCGCCGACTCGAGCCGCCAAAGAACCTCTCCGGATAAGCTTCACCTTATCCATCGCTCGCACCAAATCGTCCTACTAATCGCACTCGCCCACATCGAACCAACCTATAGGCGACCGCACTTCCTCCCATACAAGGCCTCATAAGGCGCCATCCGAACATCGAGTGGTAGCTATTATTGTACGCAAACTCAACTAGAGGCAAATGATCCTCCCACTACCCTCGGTCGATAACACAAAGCTCGCAAAGATATCCTCAAGAGTCCGGATAGCGCTTACCGTCTGTCTGCTCGTGGATGGAATGCAAGACTGTGCTCACCGCCCCTAAACCTCTCGAAAGACCTCCAAGTTAGCCAGAACCGGCTCCTCTGCGATATGATCGAAATAGGACTCCATGCACCGACGATCTCTGATGTAAAGTCCGCATAATCTCACCAAAAGTCATCCCGACGGAAGAAAGTGGCTGATTTCACCGCCGACGATAACCCATATAGAATCATGTCTCCTCCGAGTGCGAGGTAATCCGTGATGAAGTCCATGTTGATTACCTCCCACTTCCGTGCTCGGATCTCTATCGCCGCAACAAACCACCGTGCCTCCGTGCTCTACCTTCACCGCCGACAACACGGGCATCGAGCTACGAACTCGCAACGCCCTCTTCAAGCCATCCCACCAATACACGTATCTAAGCGTCGTGGTACATTTTGGTCGACTCGATGGATAGAGTAACGCGCTACCGTGTGCTTCCCAAGAACTCCGCCAAGTCCTCAAACATCCGAACACACAACACGCCAAACCTTAGCACCCCATCAAAGTGCTACCTCAAAAGGACCTTCTCACGAAGAGTCAGACACGATAACGTGTCAAACCGGATCTCGAATCGTTGCTCTTCACCTCGACGATGGAAGACTCGCAACCTCACGAACTCGAACCCCATCGCTATCGTAATCAATCAAACGGACACCAAGGCTCGCTAATCGATGCAAATCATGAACCATGTCCTCCTCTCTAGTCGCACATCCGATAGGCTCCCATCGACTCCACGACTAAGAGCATTCGCCACAACATCGCCTTCCCGTGGTACAGATATCAACATCGTAATCCTTAAGCAACTCTAACCACCGCCTCTCGTAAGTTCACTCCTCGTCGAAGATATACCGAGGCTCTTGTGGTCAGATAAATATCCACGAACCCCATACAAGTAGTGCCTCGGCATCTTCAAGGCACGAATCACCGCTAACTCCAAATCATGGGTGGGTAGTTCTCGTGTTTCTTCACCGTCGACGCATACGCTATAACCTTGCCTCGCTGCATCAACACACATCCCAACCCGATGCCCGACGCATCACAATACACAACATAACCGCTCGACCTCCGAAGAGTAAGAACGGGCGCTGCCGCCTCTTTTCAAGAATCGAAACCTCGCCACAAGCATCACCCATCAAACTTGGCCGCTTCGAGTCACCTAGTCAATGGTGCGTAGATAAAGCAAACTTCTCCACGAACCGATAATATCCCCGCAAGGTCCGTAAAATCGCAACCTCGCTTGAGTAAGGTTCAGGCCAAGTCTCGACCGCTTCGATCTTGGCCAGATTCACTCAATGCCATCACTCGGCAATATGCCCAAGAAAAGCCACCGTCAACCAAAACTCACATTTGGAAAACTTGGCATAATCGCTGGTCCCGAGAATCACAAGATCCTCAAATGCTCCGTGCTCCTCGCTCGAGCGTGAATAAACCAAGATATCATCAATGAACACTATCACAAACGTGTTCAAAATGGTTTGAACACTCGGTTCATCAAATCCATGAATACCACGAGCATCGTCAACCCAAAAGACATGACTCGAACTCATAATGCCCGCACGTCCGAATGTAGCCCTGTGGACATCCACCTCTCGACTCGCACTGATGATAGCCCGATCGCAGATCAATCTTGGAGAAACATCTCGCACTCGCAACCGGGTCGAACAAATCATCAATCTCGGGAAGGGGTATTCGTTTAATGGTCACCTTGTTCACCGTCAGATCAACACACGCAGCTGGGCCCCGCCCTTCTTCTTCACGAACAATACCGGCGCCTCGTGGAGAAACACTAGGCCCGGCGAAGCCCTTCTAGCAAATCCCTAAGCCGATCCTTCAACTCTCTCAACTCCGCAGTGCCATTCTCAGATGGAATGGAAATAGGCCGAGTGTCCGCAATATGTCTATACAAAACTCAATCTCCTCTCGTGAGGATACCCGAGGTCGCCCGAAATACGCCCGGGAACTCTCTCGACTATCGAATCGATCAAAATCGCACCGCAGCTCGTGATCAAACACCAACGAGATGGTAGATATACCCTTCAGATCATCTTCCTAGCCTTGAGGTAGGAAATAAACCTACCCTACGATACCGCGTTCTCCCACTCAACAACCTGCTCTCAAGAAATCGAACTGCATTACTTTCTCTCAGCCTACATTGGCGTAGCAAGAAGCTAGCCAATCCATCCCCATGATCACGCCGAAGTCAATCATCTCCAACTCTATCAAGTCGCCAGGTCCGACGATCAGAATGGTCACAGACAAGCTCAGATACCCGCCGAGCTACACCGAATCACCATCGCGTAGCTACCTCGAAAAGGGTCTATGGACTCAGGATCTATCCCTATCCTACTAGCAACAAGGGGAGATATATATGACAGAGTAGAACCCGGATCTATCAAAGCATACACATCAAACCCAGAAACTGATAAGGTACCTGTGACGACATCGCGAGGCCTCCCGATCTCGCCTACCGACAAAGCATAAATGCGTTCTCGAGGACCGCTAGAATCGACCCCGCCACGACTCTCGCGACACTGGTCCATGAGTACCTTCTCCGGCGAGTAGCCGCTTGGGACGAAGACCCGGTGAAAGAACCCGTAAGCCGACTTACCATCAAGATCGCCTGGTCTGACAGCCGCATAGTGACCCCGCTACAATCAAACAAGCTCCCGTAGCACCACAACTCCGGGATCTACCGACGGCTACACCGGCGTGGGTGGTCCCGATCGCCGCACTCGCCGCTCGACGCTCAAGTCCTCGCCGTTCGCCTCGAATCTCCGGCTGGCTCGAGACGGCAGAGTGCTCGAGCCGCCGTGGTGCAAATCTAGATCGCCGAGGCCGCCACCACGAGCAGCCACCAAAAGACTTCGCCCCTGCCTTCTTCGCCGTCACAACCCGCTTCGCCTCTACGCCTCGCATCCAAGAGCATGAGCTCGCATGCGGTAATGTCCATACTCCGGCGAAGGAAACACCCGCACATGACTCGCCATATAAACATCTAGCCCGCGACGAGCTGCACCCTATCCTCCATATCAAGTACTAACGCCGACATATCGAGCCAATGAATCAAACTCGACATTGTACTTCGACAAGGCCCTCTCTCGCCAAAGAAGAAAAATCTATCACCGCGCCTCCTCATCCGCGAGGCAAGTGAGCGAGGAAAACCTCGAGAACTCATCCCGTACTGGGACGCGTGTTTCCCGGATAACTCCCACGAATCAAACCAATCGATCGCGTATCACGCAGCCTATGTGGAACCAAAGATCACAAACTCGGCCTCCGACGCCCGATCACTCTCAAATCCTCTCGACTGATGAACTCGCGGATCATCCTCCCGCCGACTAAAACTCGCGGCTACAACTCAGAAGTCTCAGAGTTCAAACTTCTCGCCTCGTGAACCACGCCGTACGGGCTGGACTGAATCGCCGATCCACTGCCTCATGTTCGCCACGATCTCGCCAGAATCGCCATCTCTCAGAATCTATCTCATTCGCTTCCAAAGCCGCGGATCGAGGTGTAGGTACTCATACCAGCCGCCGCGCCCTAAACTCCTCCTCGGGTCGGGCGGCGTGAGAACTCGCCGCCTCGTATAGATCGGCCCGAGCCCTCGTGACTCTAGGTGTCCTACTAGCAGCCTCCCGCCGCTTTGCCTTCGGGGCCCGGTTGCCTTACGCGGAGGCATAATCAAGTGTAAAAGGGATACGTTAAGGGTCCGACTTATAACATTTCTAAGGCACGATCTCGTAATGAGAAGAATGGAAACCAATCCTAAATATCCTATAGCCTCCGATTATTGGTGTGGTACAACACACCGATAATCAAGACTTACTAGATACGGTCAGACACTTTCCAAGGATTAATCGCTCGATACTTTTGTCACGACTGCCCGGTCCGCGGATCGTGCCTTACCCGCACCTAAGTAGTCATACATCGAGTAATCGAATATAAAACAAGACATGAAACAGCTTGTAAATGAGACACGCTTTATCTCGATGAAAAGCTTGCCTTTCTAAGATATATATATAAATAACCTAAGTTTTGCGCTACATCCCAAATGTACACAGACTACTGCACTTAGGAATGTAAACAACTATATGACAGTGGCCCCGCCATACCGATCGCATAAAACTAATTACAACAGGAGAGCATACCCAAAAGTAGAGCCTCCGAGAAGATGGAGCTCTCGACACCAACGCAAAAGATCCTAAGGATGCGGATCTAGCACTGGCCGCCTTACTGCAGCATGAACGCACTCAAGGAGGTCGCATAACAGTACTAAGTATGTGAAATCAGAAAGTACTTAAATGAAAACATATCATTTTAAAAATCAGTTTACATATATGTATGAAACAACCAAGGTAACCGCATAGTGCCACATCATAAACGAGCAACAATAGGTAAATCAGAATGTGTCTTTTCTAGGCCGCGAATGATCGGCAGGCCAATTGCCCGTAGTATCACCATGCAAGCCTAACTCGACTCGTAGTCCGCATAGGCCACTCACATAGGCCCGCATAGGTATATAACCCCGCATCGAGGGTAGCTACTCCGCATCGCCCCGACTCGTAGTCCGCACGGCCACATGCACCGCATGAGGTATAACCCCGCACACTAACCTCGAACTCCCGTAGTTCGCATGTAGGTCCCCTCGACCCGCATGAGGTATTCTCGAATCACGGTCCTGCACTCTCCCGAGTCTACCCCGCATCGGAGGCGCCTTAACCCCTGTGACATGTCAAGAGGTGAGTGATATTACACTAACCTAACAAATTATCGTTAAACAACATAAGCATAACAAGAATACTCTTACACAAACGCTACAAGACACTAACACACATAGCATCATATCATGTCTACTTATCAAACCATCTTATTATTCTTTCACAAATCAATATAAGTCCGTTATAACACATAGGTAAACTGTCTTTTATCATTCTTAAGTGGTTATACCTAACTTCCCATAAAGCTAGTATAACTCTTAAGCTTCGCTTTAAAACTAATTAGTTCTCTTCATAAAAATGATTCAAGAATCATTTGAAATGCTTTCGATCCTTATTATTCGTGCTTAAGTCGAGACATTGCCGTAAGTATTATTCAGCTTAAGTCGAAAGACATTGCCGTAGTTATTATTCAGCTTAACACACGTACGCTCACCGCATTCATATATTTTAAAAATATCATGCTTTAGGAAGAATCACATACCTTCTGCGAAAACCACCTGCCAAGTTGAATATGTCGCGCGCAGAGAATCAACCTATAATAGTCAGACACGTATATCAACGTCTAGACTACTCTGTAAACAGTTCTAAGCAGAGGTATAACATTATGTATGCGAGGACGTACGTACGAGAATACGACATTGAAATTGGAAAGGAAGAAAGAGGTGATTTTTTTCCACGGAAAAGTTTCCGGTTTTTGTGAAGGAAAAAGGTTCGTTATTGGGAATCGATTCCCGATTCATTCGACTTCTTGGAATATTAGAGAATTATGGAATTTTATTTTAAATGGTCACGTAAATACTGGAGAAATTTACTGGCTTTGTGGGGCCCACTTTGTTTCTAGATTTTGGCCATTGTGGATATTTTCTAAGATGAAATATTTTGGACGAGTGAGGGCGACACGTGTCACCCCTAGGTGGCTTGGCCGAATTTCACTTTGTGCAACACCCGACAGAGTCGTTGACGAAACGCTTTACTAAACTCGCGTAGGTAAATTCCGCTATGTCATTTCTAATTTTGCGGATTTTTCCGAGAGACGAACACTTTGGACCAACGAGAGGCGACACTTGTCACCCTCTCATTGGTGACTTGGTAATTGAGGCCGATGGATGGCTTATTTTTTGTCAAGTAGTTGGTAGGATATTTGTGTGCAAGTTGGCTAGGTACACTTGCCCTAATCCTCACCCTACACTTGCCCAAGACTTGGCACCATCTTGGCCCTTGGTTGGCCATCCCTGACCTATAAATCCTCTGAGATGAAGAGTTCTTCATCCACAAAACTTTCCAAGTCTAAATCCTCCCCTCTCCCTTTGTGAGCATTTCGTCCCAACACCTCCCTTTGAGTAAAGTTTGGCCGAGGCCCCGCCCCTAGCCTGGCCAAACCTACCCTCCCCGTTGAAAAGTTGCTTAGTATTGTTATAATGCCCAAAATACCCTAGCCCAAATCCCTTAGTCCTTAGTAGGTTGTGAAGAACTTCTAAGGTTTTCGAGCTGAGCGCATAACTTAGAGCTAAACCTGCTCAGAGCGACTTTTATCTAGGATATTATTGGGCTTACTGAGGTAAATAACCTTATCCTCCTTTGTAATTAGAAAATACATACTGTAGAAGTATAGGAATAAGTATAAATACTTAGAAGGATATTAAAGAATAGAATTGAACTGATGTCACAGTAGAAGGGTTTAAAAGAAGAATAATAGAATCAGATTACATGTGATCGCACAGAGACTCGAGTAGCTCACGGTAGGGAAGTCTTTGCCCGAATGTCCATAGAATAGCGAACCCTCTCGCTTAGAGCTTTGCAAGATCTTCAGACGCTGATAGACGATTTGATCTATAGGTCGATTCTCCATACACATATTCAACTTGGCGTGGATTTCACGAGAAGGTATGTGATTCTTCCTATCCTCTCGAGCATGATATTTTAAAGAATATGTATATAGTAAGACGGTACGTGTGTTAACCGAATAATAATTACTACAATGTCTTCGACTTAAGCTAATAATAATTACGCAATGTCTTCTGACTTAAGCCCAATAATAATTACTACAATGTCTTTTGACTTAAGCTCAATAAAAAGAATCAAGTAGTTCAAAAGAATTAAAGAAACCTTTTAAGAGTAACACTTGGTTTTAAGCTTAAGAGTTATACTAGCTTTATGGGAAGTTAGTATAACGGCAAGAGTGATAAAAAGAATGATTTATTGATTCAAGAAAATAAGAGACATGACTTAATTATACTAATATGAATTTTGTTATGTGAAACCTCATTCGTGAGTAATGAGTATTTTGGTTTTCAAAAGGAATGATGTTTTACTAATTTCTAAATCGTAATGAATGTCGAACAAACCACGCGGCTTAATAAAGTGGAAATGTTTTGACTAATAAAGTATTATTAAAAACCAAAGAAATCCATCCGCATAGAGCTAAGATGAGACAAAATGATATTACATTTCCTAGATCATCGCTGTAATAAGATTGTTATGAACAATAATAACCTACTACATTATTAAGGTATATGTTTCAAATTGTTTTAAAGGATTAAAACTATGAACTACTAAACCTTTTCAAAATGAGAAACTTGAGTAATTAAAATTAGGCAAACTTGAGCGTTGGGAAAGAATGTTGTTACTTGATTTTATAAAGAGAAGTGTTTTGATTTACTTCAAAAGATAATCACTTATTTTTATACTACGGTATTGTGCGACTTTTGTAAAGAAACGGATCTTTTAAAAGAGTAATACATGAAGTAC
This sequence comes from Przewalskia tangutica, assembly GCA_029844215.1. Classification (NCBI taxonomy): domain Eukaryota; kingdom Viridiplantae; phylum Streptophyta; class Magnoliopsida; order Solanales; family Solanaceae; genus Przewalskia; species Przewalskia tangutica. The sequence continues at coordinate 38,096 of JAQGDG010000176.1, read as the reverse complement.
TTTGGGGCTAAAACCCAACTTGTTAACATAATGTAAAGTACCTCAGGTGAATAACTTGATTGTATTGATTTGTGATAGTCTTGTAATACTTTCTTGTTGACTTGATAAGTAAACATGTTAGGATGCTACGTGAGTTAGTATCTCAATGTGATGTTTTGTGTAAAGGGGTTTTCCTTTGTGCTTAGGTTGTTTAACGATAAGTTGTTATGTTAATATTATATCACTCATGATTCCGGTTAAGTCGCCTCCGATGCGGGTAGACTGGCGGTCTAGTGACCTATGATTCGAGAATACCTTATGCAGTGTCAGATATCATGCGAACTACGGAGTTCCAGTTAGCGCGCCTCGTGGTCACGCTCAATCACGCGACGGGCAGTCCAGACGCCGGGAGTAGCTACCGGCGCGGAATACCTCATGCGCCATCGAGTGGCCACGCGAGCTACGGAAGTTCCGTGGCTAGACGCCAGCATTAGATATCGGCGAGTGGCCGCTTGATCATGTGACGCTGCATGCATCTCATGATACACTTTACGACCTTGTTTGTACCGGGTTTTAGTAGGCTATGCCTCGCATTTACCCCAGACGGTTTATGATGACTTTGAGGGCGTGAGTCCGACTTGACATGATCGTTTATTTATGGAATCGTAGTTTTGGTTATCATACATGTCTCGCTTTATATAGACTACTATGAGTTCATTTACATTTCGCCACATACTTGGTATCGACTTTTCGGGCCGCGTTTCATGCCGCAGTAAAGGTATTCTTACCGCTGATCCTCGCTCTTAGATCACCGTTTCGGTGGAAAAGCTCCGCTTCTCCGAGGCTTAGCATTTTAGTATGTCCCCGTCGTTGTAGATATTTGCATTCGGGTATGGCGCCTCGCCCCGCCATTGTTGTTTTAAACTCTGAGGTCTCAGACTGCAAAGGGATGTAAATCGCTCATTTTGGGGTACTTATATACATATGCCGTAAAGGCAACTTTTTCCTAAACCGTGTCTTATTTATATCGTTTCATATCTTCGTTGTTTTATATTCCGCTGATTTCTCGATGTATGACTACTTAAGTTTTGGCACCGGGTCACGCAGCCCTAACGGGTCGTGACAAAATAATCTTGTCCTTCTTTTGTAATTACATGTCACGACTAACCTGGCCCGTGATCGTGCCTACCCCGCACCCTAGTGATACAACATCGAGTAATCGCGAACATAAAGACAATACATGAAACCAAAGTGTAATAAGACAAATGAAATAAGAAGACAAAGCTAACCAAAACGGTTACCTTTCAAGATATATATATAAATAACAATGTGAACACCTAACGATTACATCCCATCCAACTCGCCACAACAAGATTTCATGCACTTCTAAGAATGACATGATAACAATGGCGGACAGTGCCCCGCCATACCTCGAATGTAAGCACCTACCATGACAGGACTATACCACCGATAAGCCTCCGAGAAACGAGCTTCCCAAACGCCGAATCAGGACTCGAGAACTAGGATCAACGATGTACCTCAACTCGCAGATGAACGCGGCCAAGGAGGTCAAGACAACACGTACCAAGTATGTGAAATCAAAATATCAGAATGAAATCATAATAGTCTATAAAGCAGAGACATGATAACCAAACTACGCTTCACAATAAATAAGGCCATGTCAAGTCGTGACTCACGCCAAAGTCATTACTCAAATGTAACTATGGGTCTCACGCCTACAACATCAATCATGCGTGGAATACCTTCCTCACCGCCAGCTTTATGATATAAAAGCACCAAGGAATACACATGAACACTGTGTCCCACGTGTCCTAATAAAACAAGATAAGGTAAGTAAGGCATAGCCGACTACTAACACCTACAGCATCAACAAGGTCATAAATCGTCATGATATCTCGTCTGACATACATGATCAAAGCCGTCACTCGCTCAAAGATCAAATGTGCGCGCTAGCCCGAACTTCCGCAGACCCGCATAGGCCAACCTCATAGGCCCGCATGAGGTATAACCTCGCATCAGGGTAGCTACTCCCGATCCGCTCGACTCGCACCCGCATGGCCACAAAACCGCATGACCAAGGGCCGCACACTAACCCGAACTCCCGTAGTTCCGCATGGATCCCCGACCCGCATGAGGTATTCTCAATCACGGTCCTGCATCGCTGAGTCTACCCCGCATCGGAGGGCAGCTTAACCTCCGGAAACAAGTCAAGGTGAGTGGTATAATACCAACATAACGACTGATCGTTAAACAACTTTAAGCGCAATCGAGGGAAAACCCCCTTTACACAAAACATCACAAGATACTAACACACGTAGCATCCTAGCATGTTTACTTATCAAATCAACAAGAAAGTATTACAAGGCTATCACAAACCAACACAATCAAGTTATACACACAAGGTACTTTCTACTTTATGTTAACAAGTTCGGTTTTCCCAAAGGACTTCATGTATTACTCTTTAAAAGATCCGCTTCTTTCACAAAAGTCACACAATACTGTAGTATAAAAATAGAGTTACTATCTTCCTCAAGTAAATCAAAATACTTCTTTTAGTAAAATCAAGTAACACATTCTTTTCCAAACGCTCAAGTTTGCCTAATTTCAAATACTCAAGTTTCATGTTCAAAAAGGTTTCGTAGTTCATAGTTTTAATCCTTTAAAACATAATTCTCTTTAAACAGTTGAGAAACATATGCCTTATATGTGAGTAGGTTATTCTTGTTTATAAACAATCTTATCGAGTACCATGATCTAGGAAATGTAATATCATTTTGTCTCATCTTAGTTTCTATGCATGGAGGTTTCTACTGGTTTTAATAATACTTCATTAATCAAAACATTTCCTTTATTAACGCCATGGTTTGTCGATACTCATTCGATTTCAAATCAAGAAACATTATACTTTTAAAACCAAGTACTCATTATCATGATGAGGTTTTACATCATTTTTAACAAAATGTTAATAAGTAAAACAAGTTAAGTCTCTTATCTTTCAAGATTAAGTCTCTTAACTTCTTAAATCAAAAATCATTTTTTTATCTCTCTAAGCCGTTATACCTAACTTTCCAAAAGCTAGTATAACTCTTAAGCTTTTAAAACCAAGTGTTACTCTTCTTTCAAAAGGTTTCTTAATTCTTTGAAATACTTCAAGATTCTTATTATCACACATCCAAATAGCTTATAAGTCAAATCGCTTATCTTTTAAAACCACAAAGCATCTCTTACTTACATAAAGTCGTTATAACTAACTTCCCATAAAGCCGCTATAACACTTTATGTTTCAAATCAATCAAATACATTTAACACATGACGCTTCACTGCACTACATAGTTATACACATATCATGCTAGAAAAGATAGGAAGAGGTTCACATACCTCGCGACGATTATCGACTAATAGCAAAACGCCCAAGTACCTCAAACCACGGCCACTCCTTAAGCCAAGTAGATCGCGCCACGCATAGTACTTCAACCTATAAGGCCACAAGGCGCTTATTAACATCTAGATCTTATCGTAGAACATTCTACGTAAAATTCGAAGACTTTCCCCGTATATCTCCTCCTCTATCGAGGCCGCCATCAAGCCAACCAGGGGTTTATACATCTAACCGACGTGTACAATTCTACTACACGAATGCTACACAAGTCAGAATACACCCCATGTAATTACGCTCGCTTCTCTTCCTTATATTCAAAGCTTAAGTCAAAGACATTGCCGCAAAGTTAGGTTCAGTTCTATATATAGTATACTTCAACTATATAATCTTACAACATGTAATTTCCAATTACAATAAGGTCAAGAGCGGTTACCTCGATAAGCCCAAAATTATCCAAGTTTAATGTCGCCCCGAGCAACGTTTAGCTCCTACTCCGCGCTCCATCCGCTCCAAGAAACCCTTAGAAGTTCTACTAACTTCTACTTATAACTTCAACTACGTGAAGATTTACTTAGGTTTCCAGGATCGAGGAAGTATAATAATATTTTCCTGGCTTTTGTATAAAGGGTACTTTGGAAAGTACTACAAGGTATTAGGCCAATTTGGGCATTATAACAATACTTGAGAGTATTTCTATACCACAGGGGTATTTATACGAGACAACACCACAAGGGGTGTATACTCGCCAACCCTACTAGAGGGGGGTACTCGCCAAGGGGAAGGGTTCGCCAAGGCCTCACCATGGGGGAGGGACGAGAACACTACAAGAGAGGGGGGGAGGATTTTAGACTTAGGAAAGTATTTTGGATGAAGAAGTTCATCAAAGGAGGGTATTTATAGTCAAGCCATGGCTAACCAATGGCCAAGATCAAGCCAAATGTGGTGCTGTAGGGCTAGATTCACCCAAGTGTACCTTATCCATCTACCCACAAAATATCCTACCAACTACTTGACAAAACCAACCCATTTCGCCCACCCTTTACCGCCCAATCGTCCAACAATGAGAGGGTGACAAGTCGCCTCTTGTTGGTCCAAAATGTTCCGCCTCTAAAAATCCGCAAAAATTAAAAATGACATAGCCGGAATTTACCCTACGCGAGTTGTGAAAACGTTTCCGAAAAACGACTCTAATCGTGTTGTGAACAAAGTAAAATCGCCAAGCCACTTTAAGGCACAACTTTTCTACGCACGCCCCACGCATACCTGAAATACGGGTAACATTCTCCTCCTTAGAAACATTCGTCCCAATGTTCCTTCTAAGTCTCAAAACAACGTACGCCAAAGATAGTCTTCACTACTATACTTACGAACAATCCTGCCACAACTGGCCACAAAAACACCTGCGCAAATACTTACATCAAAGCCCACGAGGAAACACCTCTAACATCACAAAACGCACTCACCCGAGGTCTAAAATATACTTCCTTCGTACCTTCTTCATACAAAAGAAATGATCATATCGATGCCGCAATACGTCGCTTTACCTTACGCTGGTCGCACTCTTCTTGTACACTCGAACTCTTTCTCATAACTTACCACCTTCATATCGCCTGCCTCAAGTCTCGGTTACTATCTCCAATCGGGAACACTTTGGATGGATCTCCAATACTTTCCGAACATAGCAATACAAAAGATCGGACATACCGCCTCCCAAGTCGACGGCAAAGCTAACATATAGGCAACCCGCCTATCCTCACATGAACTCAAAAGGCCCAAAGTAACTCGCTAAGTTTCTCTGCTTTCCAAAACTCACACCCTATCCGGTGGTACCTTCAAGAAGACCGACCAACTCCGAACTCTAAGCTGCCGATAATCCGCACGATTTCTCCGAGTGCCAAAACCTCTTCTAGATAAGCCTCACCTATCCATACCATTGGAACAAGCTCAACCAACTATCTCAACCTTGCCAACATCAAACCAATCGGCCAAGCAACTTACACTTCCGCCTACAAGGCTTCATAAGGCGACATCCGAACACCGAAATGGTAGCTAAAACACTCCTTCAACAGAGACAACAATCCTCGCAACTACCCTCAAATTCAAACACCGCCCGAGGCGAATGTGATTCGAGACTCACCAGTCCCAACCCGCTCGTAAAACTTCCAAAAGAAATACCGTAACACTGGCTCCATCGTCGACATAAGGTGAAGGTAGGCACCCTGCATCCTTACAACCTTCGACGCGACATCTCATAACCTCCGCGAGTAAACGGCCTTGACTAAAAGATAAGACGCCGACCTCATCGCCCGACATCGGTCGAACGCATCCACGTAACTCGTATGCTAGTTAACTAAACTTGGGCCTAACATCCTCGTGACCTACCATAAGGCGGGACCACCACAAACTGAATTCATCACCATACAAAGCCGCTGGTTGACCCGCATCATGGCCTCAACCCGACCCGAACGCCAAGAAACACTAGCTCCCAAGGAGCGATCTCACCAACCACGCCATTAAAACCTGGTCTCCTTTGTTCAACTACCCCTTCGCTCCACACTACCCGTGGACTTATCCCAAAATCATAGCTCACGCGGCACTATGCACTGACAAGGGTTTAAACGTAAAAATATAAATCTTTTACTCGAGACGGCCTTTCCTCTAAGGTCTCTACGTATAAAGCTCTAAGGCTCACACCTTCCTTATCCCCAATCTTACCCTTTCTTATCTAACCATGGTTTCTAACTACGCTTTACACTTATGTTATCGTAACATAACACTTAAGATATACTCATCTTATCACACATACTAATCTCTGTGAGGTTAAGGATATATCCGAATCTGCTTCGCCTCCCTTAGTCGTTTAATCAAACTCGCCTCAGGCGATTAGGAAGATGACGAACTACCCACCGATCTCGGCCGAGTCCTCCTACTAGGTCACCCATTCGACACATGGCCCGACGGCCACGCAGAAACGAGCACCAACAAAAAGACGACATTCGAATGACGCTCGCCACACTGCGGAACCTAAGATCTGAGCTCACTCAACTCCTCGCATACCCCGAACGCATCGCACTCGCGGAGGACCTTCTCAGACCGTGGATGTGCATATCTAATCTGCAGCAGGCGATTCGCCTAACGTTACCAAAGCGACTCGTTGTTCTCGCCTTCTCGCCTCGTTAACCCGCCGATCTCTATGTTTTCTACCGCACGCATAAGCCCGCATACGTGCCATGCTCAAGCCTAATCAAGAATTACTTGCACAACCTCTTAGATAGTCATCAAGACTCGCGGTACATCGGTATACTCTCCGTAGCCAAATCCATACTTAGTAACAGTGGTCGCTTTGCACTCTATATTCTTTGTTCCCGGCCGGAATCAAGGTTCAAATATCATGGCCAGCAGGAACCGCCGCCGCCGTGCTAAACTCTGGGCTTAGCGACGTCGCAGAACTCCCGACGAAGCACTACCTAGGTAATGATCGCCTGCCTCGTAACCCTCTCAGACTTACCGCAGCCTCCCTGCCGCTTTGCTCCGGGCTGGGTTGCCTTACACGAGGCATAACGGTTGTCACGACCAACCTGCCGTGATCGTGCCTTACCCTGCACCCTAGTGATACAACATCGAGAAAATCACGAAATAAAACATGAATCATGAAATAAGAGATATATAAATAAACAAAGCAACCAAAATTGATACTTCAGCATACATAAAAACCCGAACAATTATCCTTACAACTCGCCACAACAAAGTTACATGCACTTCTAAGAGTTTATACAACTATGACGGACAGGCCCGCCATACCTGAACGTACAAGAACTTACATGCACTCAGGTAACATACCAAAGATAAGCCTCCGACGGAACTGAGCTTCCCAATACGCCAAATGAGATCCTAAACGCGGATCGATAAATGATGACTTACTCACGCGGATGAACGCACTTCCGGGAGGTCAAGATAACAGTACCAAGTATGTGAAATCGAAAATATATCAGAAATGAAATCATAATAGTCTATATAAAGCGGAGACATGTATGATAACCAAACTACGCTCACAACATAAAAGCAATATGTCAAGTCGTGGACTCACGCCTCAAAGTCATCCTCATGCCCGTGGAACTCCTTCCTCACCGCCAGCCTAGGTACAAATCATGTGATACGTATACGCCTCGCCCATCTTATGGACCCAAGATAGAAACGTGTGGAATCTTCCTGCTCATCCCACGAACCCAGAGTCGAGTGGAATACATTCGGCTCATCCTATGAACCCAGAATCGAGTGAAATACATTCCCTGCTCACCCCATGAACCTAATCGAGTGAAAATGCATTCGGCTCATCCCATGAACCTAGTCGAGTGAAATACATTCTGCTCATCCCATGAACCCAGAGTCGAGTGAAATACATTCCCTGCTCATCCTACGAACACGGTAGTCGAGTGAAATACATTCCCGGTTCATCCCATGAACACGGTAGTCGAGTGAAATACATTCCTTGTACAGCAAGTCTATCATACGCAAACATAGGCAAGTTACACACAACTTAAAGTACTTTAAACCGTCGGCTACTCCTTAAGCCAAGTAGATCACGCCATACGTAGTACTTCAACCTATAGAGGCCAAGGCGCTATTAACATCAAGGTCTCCACGTAGAATATTCTACGTAAAATTCGGCAGAAGACTCCTCCCCCGCAAGTCAGTAAATCTCCTCCCTCCATCGGTGGCTACCAAGCCAACCAGGGGTGACGCCTAACCTGACGTACAATTCTACTACACGAATGTTACACAAGTTCATCAGAATACACCCATGTAATTACGTCAGCTTTCTTCTTAAATTCAGCTTAAGTCGCAAGACATTGCTGTAAAGTATTATGCTTAAGTCAAAAGACATCACGCACAACTATGTTCAATTCTATATATAGTATACCTTAACTATATATTCCAACAACATGTAATTTCCAATTACAACAGAAGGTCAAGAGTGTTTATGTCACGACCACTTCGGCCGCGATCGTACTCACCAAGGTACCATCGGTATGCATCGAGAATAGAAATGAACATACAAAACAAAATCAGATAAGGTGAACATCACTAAGTCGATAAGGCCGCTTTCATAAAATAACTTAACCGAAAGTGAAACAAAGACATCTTATCATTACACCTCAAACCACAAACGTGACTACGCACTCTAGAATATCGATCGTGACAGGGACCGCCATACCCCCGATTGTACAAAAGTAAATAACCTCGTGGAATCATACCAAAAGACAAAGCTCCGAGGGATGGAGCTTTAAATGAACAGCGATCCTAATAGTGCGGACAAGAAGTTACGATCTCGACTGGCGATGAACGCACTTCAAGCGAGGTCGCATAACAAGTACCAAGTATGTGAAATCGAAAATCAGAACGAAACATAAGTCAAAACAAGCCGGATCGAGATGAAATCAAATTACCTTTATCGTCTTACCATCAATAAGAACATCAATCATATACTACGGCATTTAAGAATATAAGCTCATAAATCAAATACAATGGATGCGTACCCGTGGAATCCTTCATCACTGGCGGTACATCCAAGTAAACTCATAACTGAACAATGGAAACATACCCGTGGAATCCTCCATCACTGGCGGTACGTCCAAGTAACTCATAACTGAACAATGGAAGCATACCTGCGGGAATCCTTCATCACCGGGCACGCTCCAAGTAACTCATAATCGAACGATGGAAGCATACCTGTGGAATCCTTCATCATCGCGACGCCCAAGTAACTCATAATCGAACAATGGGAGCATACCTGGAATCCTTCATCATGGCGACGCCCAAGTAACTCATAATCAACAATGGAGCATACGTGAATCCTTCATCACCGGGCGACGCTCCAAGTAACTCATAATCAACAATGGGAGCATACCATGGAATCCTTCATCATCAAGTGACGCCCAAGTAACTCATAACTTCTTTAGGCTTTCATTAACATACAAAATGAATCTCATTTTCATGACCTTATTCAAGAAAAACCAACTCTTTAACCTTTCATAAAGTTATTATAAACAACTCCCATAAAGCCGTTATACTAACTTTATGCCTTAAAGCTTTAGACGTCATACTCTTTCATAGGCCGTTATAACTAACCTCCCATAAGGCCGCTTATAACTCCTTATGTTTGAAAAGATTTTGCTTTTATTAACCAAGAGACTTATACTTCAAATCAAACTCACACAATTTCCGTAATACTTCTTCATGTCACGAAATCCTTTTCTACCTTATTTAGGTTAAACCATTACTTAGGAATAAGTGGGTTAACTCTCTAACCCAACCAACTTAGACATTTTCTTAAAACAAGTCAAGTACAACAAATGGATTTACTTCATTTAAAACCCGTACGTCTACCGTACTATATAGTTCAAACTACTCATGTTCAAGAGATAAGAAAGCTCCACATACCTCTTTTGTCAATCCGCTTGCCAAGCTCAACTACCGCAAGTAATATTTCAACCTATAATAATCATGATACGTTTATTAACCTCTAATTTCAATGTAGAATAATCTAAACTCAAAGCCACTAAATTCTAAGGAAAATTGGGCAGCATTTCCTTTGTTTCTACTCACTTTGCCACCTTTCAAAGGCCGATTTTAACACTCAACGCCACATTTAAGGCTCAATCAATCCAACATTTCAAAGGGGATTACACACCTAAACTTGGGTGTGTAAAATTCTGCCCCAAGTTACAATAATTCACTTAACAATCCTAAGGTAGTTTTTAGGCTTCAACATGCTCATAAACTCTTCTTAACCCATTTTTCATATCCAACACACATTTCTAGCATGCAATGACTCTAAGAGCATTATTTACTACCACAAGTTCTTTCTTCTTAACATGCAAAACTAAATCTAAAGGAAGAATCATTACCTTAAAGTTTTAGCCCAAACTTATTCCAAATATTGCTAGCTTCCTTGCTAAGAACACCACCACAACAATGCCAACAAGCTACAAGCTTCCTTTTTGGTTCTAAACTATTCAGATTTTTCTTGGGTTTTTTAGAGAGAAGGGGGAGCTGATTTTTAGAGAGAGGAAGATGTTTGAGAGATGACCAAGTCTACAAGACTTGGTCAATATAAGCCATGCAAGCAAAATCAGATGAGGGGGGACACTTGTCACCCTCCCATGCCCTTTTTAAAAGAGAAATCAGACTTTTCTAAGTTTTTCCGCCTAAAATTCCCGCCTGCCGCTCGCTTCCCGGCGCCGCAACTCCGGGACTCCTCGATCTTTCCGCTGCCCCCGCGCTCTTTCCGAAACACATTTTTGTTCGATCACAAGATCGAACTTGTAATTCTCATAACTTTACTCCGACGCCCTATCGACGAACGGTGGTTGCGCTGAATCTAGACTAACGAACTACGCCGTGCCTCCGCCAAACACTTAGGAACTCTCAATGTATCGGTCATAACTCGCCCAAACTTGACTAAAACCCGTCCGAACGATCCACAACCTATCCTTAGAAAATTTTAAGTCTTACCCCTTTCAGACGCTCTCAAACGCATGACCGAACTACGGTGTAACATTCTCCTTAGAAACATTCGTCCCCGAATGTTCTTCGAGCCAATCTAATATCCTCGGTACTCTCGTACTTTACACTAATGGAACTTTATTATGCCACACATGGTCCTAAGATATCGCATACACATATCAACTCATAACTATCACACAAGACAACAGACCACAAGGGTGAACTAACGCTATCTTAACTCTTTTCAAGGCCTAAAAGGATTCTCTTATAGTACTTCCAACCTACTGCTAGCATACATACATAACCTTAATATCCTCCACTCATGGCATTCCATCATACAACAATCCTATCATGCATACTAATTTCTAAAGGGTCAAAGGTATACCTGACGTCATATAGGCGGGTCAAAGGACCGCTAAAACTGGGAACCGCTACCACGACCTCTCGCCAAGGCCCCGTAGGTGTATGAACATCCCGCCTAGCCATTGAAAGTGAAGAACCCGAATCGATCCAATAGATTGTGCCATCCCACCGTGGCTACTGGCCTGACAGCCGCCAAATGGCCTTACGCAAATGTAACAAGCTGTCGATCTAGTCCGACACTCCCCAAAATGAGATCTACCACAATGACCACATCGAGGCAAAGGTGGCCCCCCCTGCATACTATCTTCGGATACTTGTGAACCTGTCGCCGCCGAGCTCGACCGCCTTCACGAATATCCTCGACGGCCAAACCACCCGCCAAGACCGGAAGGGCACTGAATGTGACCCAACTCGCCGAGGCCGCCCACCCCAAAGCTATCACGAAACCTCGCCGCCCCGCCTCTCGGGCAATGACTCGCCGGCCCTCACTCTCTCGCCCTCAATCCTCGCAAACGCCGCATCCCGGCAATATCCATACGGCTAAAGAGCCACTCCTGCATACGCAGAGTCATGTAACGATCTAACCCCATCACATACGGTGAACTCGGTCCGCCATGTTTGCTACAATAGTAGGCGATATCGGCCAATGAATCAAACTAGGTTGTATTCCCGATGGTCTTCCCATTCTGTCTCAATGCTAAAAACCTATCTGCCGGGCTCTCTCGCCTCTGAGGCAAAAGTGACCAGGAAGGCTTCCGTGAACTCATCCCAAGCGGTGGAGGAGCACCCACACCTTTTGACAACAACCACGACTCAAACCAATTCAACGCAATATCGGGCGGACTAACACAAGACTGGCCTCCGAGGCCCTAAGCACTGCGTGGTCCGCCGCACTTGTCGGGGATAAACTCCCCGAGATCCTCGCACTCAACCATAGAACTGGGTGGATCACAACTTAAAGTCCCAACTTAAACTGCCGGGTTTCAAGCGCCACCGCCCGGCGATGCTCGCCACACGCTACGTCACAACCGACCGCCGCTTCCCATAATCCCTATACTCGCCCCCCAGGAACGAGGCTCGTACCATGGTCTCGCAGAGCTGCCGCCGCCTCACAGGCCAATTTGTGGCGACGTGGAACCCGCCAAACATCTCCGCAAAGATCGGGCTGGGCCTCGTGAGCTCCTCAAGGCCCCGCCCAGTTCTTCTCAATCGCTTGCCTTCTTCGGGCTCGCCGTTTACGTGGAGGCACCACCGCTATAAAAGATACGCCGGAGGAGTCCAACTTATAACACACTCTAAGGCACGATTCGAGTGAGAAGAATGGAAACCCATCCTAAATATCTCAGACTTCTCGACATAGATGGTGCACAACACATCGATAATCAAGACTCTACTAGATACGGTATGTAGACACTTTCCGAGGACTAATCGCTTCGATACCACTTTTGTCACGACCTCCACTGGCCGCATCGTACTTACCGGTACCCTATCGTATGCATCGAGAGAATAGCAAATGAACATACATGAAACAAAATCGTAAGGTGAACATCACTAGCAAGCCGATAAGGCGCTTTTCATAAAATAACTTAACCGAAAGTGAAACAAGACATCTTATCATTACAAACCAAACCACAAACGTGACTACTACACTTCAGAATAACGATCGCGAGGATGCGCCTCGCCATACCCCGATTGTACAAAAGTAAATAACCTCGTGGAATCATACCAAAGACAAACTCCTGAGGACGGAGCTTTCAGAAAATGAACGGTGATCCTAATAGTGCGGACCAACAAGTTACGATCTCGACTGCGGCATTTAACGCAAATTTCAAGGAGGTCGATAACAGTACCAAGTATGTGAAATCAAAATATCGTGAACGAAACATAAGTCTCAAAACAAGCTGGGATCAAGCATGAAATCAAATTACCTTTGACTGTGTCTTACCATCAATAACAACATCAATCATATACTACACGGCATGAAGAATAGGAATCTCATAAATCAAATACAAGTTGCATGCGTGGAATCCTTCATCACCGCGACGCCCAAGTAAACTCATAATCGAACAATGGAAACATACCCGGAATCCTTCATCATCGCGATACGTCCAAGTAACTCATAATCGAACAATGGAAGCATACCCGGAATCCTTCATCACCGGGCGACGCCCAAGTAACTCATAATCAACGATGGAAGCATACCCGGAATCCTTCATCATCAAGTACGCCCAAGTAACTCATAATCAACAATGGGAGCATACCAGGAATCCTTCATCATCGGGCAGACGCCCAAGTAACTCATAACTGAACAATGGGAGCATACCCGTGGAATCCTTCATCACTGGCGGTACGTCCAAGTAACTCATAACTTCTTTAGGCTTTCATTAACATACAAAATGAATCTCATTTTCATGACCTTATTCAAGAAAAACCAACTCTTTAACCTTTCATAAAGTTATTATAAACAACTCCCATAAAGCCGTTATACTAACTTTATGCCTTAAAGCTTTAGACGCTCATACTCTTTCATAGGGCCGTTATAACCAACCTCCCATAAGGCGCTTATAACTCCTTATGTTTCAAAAGATTTCGTTCTTTTATTAACCAAGAGACTTATACTTCAAATCAAACTCACACAATTTCCGTAATACTTCTTCATGTCACGAAATCCTTTTCTACCTTATTTAGGTTAAACCATTACATAGGAATAAGTGGGTTAACTCTCTAACCCAACCAACTTAGACATTTTCTTAAAACAAGTCAAGTACGACAAATGGATTTACTTCATTTAAAACCCGTATCGCCTACCGCACTATATAGTTCAAACTACTCATGCTCAAGAGATAAGAAAGCTCCACATACCTCTTTTGTCAATCCGCTTGCCAAGCTCAACTACCGCAAGTAATATTTCAACCTATAATAATCATGATACGTTTATTAACCTCTAATTTCAATGTAGAATAATCTAAACTCAAAGCCACTAAATCCTACGAAAAATTTGGGCAAAGATTTCCTTTGTTTCTACTCACTTTGCCACCTTTTCAAAGGCCGATTTTTAACACTCAACGCCACATTTAAGGCTCAATCAATCCAACATTTCAAAGGGGATTACACACCTAAACTTGTGTAAAATTCCGCCCCAAGTTACAATAATTCACTTAACAATCCTAAGGTAGTTTTTAGGCTTCAACATGCTCATAAACTCTTCTTAACCCATTTTTCATATCCAACACACATTTCTAGCATGCAATGACTCTAAGAGCATTATTTACTACCACAAGTTCTTTCTTCTAACATGCAAAACTAAATCTAAAGGAAGAATCATTACCTTAAAGTTTTAGCCCAAAATTATTCCAAATATTGCTAGCTTCCTTGCCAAGAACACCACCACAACAATGCCAACAAGCTAGCTACAAGCTTCCTTTTGGTTCTAAACTATTCAGATTTTCTTGGGTTTTAGAGAGAAGGAGCTGATTTTTAGAGAGGAAGATGTTTGAGAGATGACCAAGTCTAAAAGACTTGGTCAATATAAGCCATGCAAGCAAAATCAGATGAGGGGACACTTGTCACCCTCCCATGCCCTTTTAAAAGAGAAATCGATTTTTCTAAGTTTTTCCGCCTGTACCCGGCTTCGCACTGGCGCCGCAACTCTCATGACCAGATCCCGCGCCGCGCCCTGTTGCCGGCTCGCGACCTCGCCTCTTTCCAAACACATTTTTGTTCGATCGCGACCGAACTTGTAATTCTCATAACTTTCTACTCCGACGCCCTATCGATGAGCGGTTGGTTGCGTTGGAATCTAGACTCAACGAACTACGCCCAGGCCTCAAAACACTTAGGAACTCTCAATGTATCGGGTCATAACTCGCCCCAAACTTGACTAAAACCCGTCTGGAACGATCCGTCAACCTATCCTTAGAAAATTTTAAGTCTTACCCCCTTTCGTACGCTCTCAAACGCATGACCTGAACTACGGGGTGTAACAGTTTACCTCGATAAGCCCAAAATTATCCAAGTTATATGTCGATCCTGAACAACGTTTAGCTCCTACTCCGGGCGAACAACCCTTAGAAGTTCTGACCAACTTCTACTCAAGTACTTCAACTATCAATGAAGATTTCCTAGGGTGGTTTCGTTTAGGCAAAGGAAGTATAATAGTATTTTCCGGGCTCTACGTATAGAGGTAACTTTGGAAGTACTATAAGGTATATGGGCTAGAGTATTTTGGGCATAATAACAATACTAGGAGAGTATTTCTATACCACAAAGGGGGGGGTATTTATACGAGACAACTAGGCTAGTGTGGTACCCATGCTAACCACTACAAAGGGAGGAAGCTCTCGCCAAAGTGGCCTTCTCAAAGGGGAGGGGTGTGGTGGACGAAAGAACAAGAGGGAGGGAGTATTTTGAGACTTAGATAGATTGCTCAAGTTTGGATGAAATAACTCTTCAACTTAGAGGGGTATTTATAGGTCAAGGAATGGCCAACCAATGGCCAAGATCCATCCAAGTGTAAGGCGCAGGGCTAGATTTCAACCATGTGGACCTTATCCATCTACCACACCAACTTGCACAAATATCCTACCTAACCCAAGGCACAAAAAACGTGCCATTGTTGCCTTTGCTGTCCACTTCTCACGTCCAATGTGAGGGTGACACATGTCACCCTCCCGTTGGTCCAAAATGTTTCGTCTCTCGGAAAAATCCGCAAAAATTATAAATGACAAATGGAATTTTCCTTCGAAGTTTAGTAAAACGCTTTTGAAAAACGACTCCTTTTGGCATTTGTGCCTAAATTTCAACTTATGCCTACTTTAAGGCTCAAATTATTATACGACGCCTACGCATATACTCGAAATACGGGGTATAACATTCTCCCCTCCTTAGAAACATTCGTCCCGAATGTTCCTTCTCAAGACATATAACGATAAAGTTCCTTTAACAAGTAGTCAACGCCACACCTGGCCACGAAATAACACATGCGTGCAATAACTTAAATCCAGGCCAACGAGGAACCACCTCGATGATGCAAAACAATACCAACTCTCGCTCTTGGTCCAAGGGACACTCCCTTCGCACATTCATTTCTCACAAATGATTACTTCCATCTTTCAGCACAAGCTCACTTCCTTCCTTACTCGTCATACTCTTCTCGAACACTCGAACTCTTCTAGTATACGTATCACACTTCACTATCGTCAGCTTCCAAAACTTTGAGTCACTACCTCCAACCGGTCATCTTACTAGCCGCAATCTCCTTAAGGCCATTCCCGCCTTCACGATCCGCTCGTCGAACATATCCATGAACTCATACGATGGTCATCTAAACTGGGCCTAGCACCCTCGTGACCCTACCACTGCGGGACCACCTGAGCCGACACCTCGAACAAAGCCGCGGTGGCCTCAACACGGCCCCAACCCGACCCACTTAACGATCACGCCTCGCTTTCTCGATACGAACAATCTTATCTAAACAGTCGCGAAAGCTACCACTTCCATTTACACTACCCATGGACTTATTACACAAAAATCTCCCACGATACTACGATTCGATAAAGGTCAAACATAAAATAAATCTTTTTGCTCCAGACGACCTTACCTCTAAGGTCTCAATCGTGAAATATTCTAAGGTTCACACCTACCATGCCCCCATACTTATCATTCCAACTAACCATGTTTTCTAACTCACAAATAACACAACGCTATCCGTACATAGCACACAATCATAAGGTCATCATATCACGCATACAAATCTCTAGAGGGTTATGATATACCGCTACCGCCCACTCTAATCATAGGCTCGCCGCAGGCGCATAATCGTAGAAGGCGGCGAACTCCGCCATCGATCCGTAGGCCGCTACGCCGCTCGCACTCTCCTATAAGCACGCTTCTCGTCACATGGCCCCGACGGCGCAGTGAAACAAGCACCGAAAAGACGACATTCCCGATTTACGCCGCCATCGTGCACACCGCGGGAGGGACATGAATCTCGGGCCGCTAGAACTCACGATACATGTGAACTAAGCCTCGAGCTCACGGGCTTCCCGAATAACGCCCCGGCGATCGGAGGACCACTCAGATCAAGTGTACATAACTAGTTCACGCCGGCGCCCGCCGAAAGTTACCAAAGGACTCGTTGCTCGCCTCTTCACGATCTGCCATTCCGTCGACTCCACCGCCTCACATCCCAAAGGCATAAGCTCGCACGCAATGTCCATGCCCGCCAAGAGCTACCCGCATAAGCTTCGCCAAGTAATCGTTCAGCCCGCGACGTAGCGGTGTACTCGCCTCCATATCGCCTACTACAGGACATATCGAGCTAATGAGTCGAACTCCACATTATACTCTATAACCGCCCGCCCGCCCCGCCAATGTCAAAAACTGTTTACCGAGCCCTCTCATCCGGAGGTAAGAAATGTGCAAAACGCCCGAGAACTCGCTCCAACCCTGGAAGCGCATGCTCTCCCGACGCTCCACAAATCAAACCACGATCGCAGATCACGCACTGATGCGAACCTAAGACCACCGACTGCCTCGGCGCTCGATCACTCTCACGATCCGTCAGAATCGCCGGATGAACTCATGGATCATCCTCGCTCACCCATAAAACTCAAGTGTTACATTCGAAAATCCCGTAGTCCCAAATCGCTCGCCTGTGAACTACGGTGCTATCGACTGAATCGCCAGATCACACTATCCTCATATTCGCCACGACTTCGCCAAGAATCGCCATCTCTACTTATCTCATCTCGCTTTCCGTGGACTGGGGCTCAGTATTGTAGTCTCAGCCTACCGCCGCGCTTAAACTCACTGGCGGTGTCGCAAAACTAGCCGTCAAGCACTATCTCGCATCGATCGCTCGCGCTGCATTCCTCTCAGATCTCACTACGCTCCTCGATCGCTTTGCCCATCTGGGCTCGGTTTTACGCGAGGCATAATCGATAAAAGAAAGGAATACGTCGGAGGTCCAACTTATCACACGCCTCTAAGGCACGATCTCGAACGAGAAGAATGGAAACCAATCCTAAATGTCCTATAGCCTCCGATTATAGACGGTGCACAACACCGATAATCAAGACTTACTAGACACCTGCTCAGACACTTTCCGAGGACTAATCGCTTCGATACCACTTTTGTCACGACTAACCGGGCGATCGTGCCTTACCTCGCACCCTAGTGATACAACATCGTGAGAAAATCACGGAAATAAAACATGAATCATGAAATAAGAGATATATAAATAAACAGCAACCAAAACAGCTTGCCTTCTCAGCATACATAAAAACCCAAGCTTATCCTTTTACAACACCGCCACAACAAGCATGCACTTAAGAGTTTATACAACAACTATGACGACGGCCCGCCATACCCCAACGCATAAGAACTTACATGCACTCGTGGTAACATACCAAAGATAAGCCTCCGACGAACGAGCTTCCCAATACGCTAAATGAGATCCTAAACGGATCGATACCGATGTACTCTACTGCGGCATGAACGCAGCTCAAGGAGGTCGATAACAGTACCAAGTATGTGAAATCAGAAAAATATATCAGTAAATGAAATCATAATAGTCTATATAAAGCAGAGACATATATGATAACCAAACTACGATTCACAACATAAAAGCAAATATGTCAAGTCGTGACTCACGCCTCAAAGTCATCCTCATGCTGGAACTCCTTCCTCACCGCCAGCCTAGGTACAAATCATGTGATACGATAACATGTCTCGCCCATCTTATGGACCCAGATAGAAACGTGTGGAATACATTCCTGCTCATCCCATGAACCAGTGGTGAGTGAATGCATTCGCTCACCCCATGAACCCAGAGTCGAGTGAATGCATTCCTGCTCACCCTATGAACCTAGTCGAGTGAATGCATTCCTGCTCACCATGAACCTAGTCGAGTGAATGCATTCTGCTCACCCTACGAACCCAGAGTCGAGTGAATACATTCCTGTTCATCCTACGAACACGGTAGTCGAGTGAAATGCATTCCTGCTCATCCCATGAACACTGTGAGTCGAGTGAAAGACATTCCTTGTACAACAAGTCTATCATACGCAAACATAGGCAAGTTACACACAACTTAAAGTACTTTAAACCGTCGGCTACTCCTTAAGCCAAGTAGATCACGCCATACGTAGTACTTCAACCTATAGAGGCCACAAGGCGCCTATTAACATCAAGGTCTCCACGTAGAAGATTCTACAGAAAATTCTAAAGACACCTCTCCCGCAATAGCCGTAAATCTCTCCTCCATCGAGGCCGCTACCAAGCCAACCGTGGGGTTTACGCCTAACCTGACGTGTACAATTCTACTACACAAGAATGCTACACAAGTCTCATGTACAATCTATGTAATTACAGCTCGCTCTTCTTTAAATTCAGCTTAAGTCGCAAGACATTGCCGTAAGTATTATTCAGCTTAAGTCAAAAGACATTGCCGACAACTATGTTCAATTCTATATATAGTATACCTTAACTATATATTCCAACAACATGTAATTTCCAATTACAAATAAGGTCAAGAGTGTTTACCTCGATAAGCCCAAAATTATCCAAGTTATATGTCGATCCCGAACAACGCTTAGCTCCTACTCGACGCCCAAACAACCCTTAAGTTCGACCAACTTCTACTCAAGTACTTCAACTATCATGAAGATTTCCTTAGGGTTTAGTTTAGTGGCTAAAGGAAGTATAATAGTATTTTCGGGCTCTACGATAGAGGTAACTTGGAAGTACTATAAGGTATATGGGCTGTAGTATTTTGGGCATAATAACAATACTAGAGAGTATTTCTATACCACAAATGGGGTATTTATACGAGACAACTAGGCTGGGGGTACCCTACTGCAACCACTACAGCTTAGGGAAGCTCTCGGCCAAAGGGCCTTCTCAAAGGGGAGGGGTGTGGTGGACGAAAGAACAAGAGGGAGGGAGTATTTTGAGACTTAGATAGATTGCTCAAGTTTGGATGAAATAACTCTTCAACTTAGAGGGGTATTTATAGGTCAAGGAATGGCCAACCAATGGCCAAGATCCATCCAAGTGTAAGGCAAGTGTGCTAGATTTCAACCATGGACCTTATCCATCTACCACACCAACTTGCACAAATATCCTACTAACCCAAGGCACAAAAACGTGCCATTGTTGCCTTTGGCCCACTTCACGCCCAATGTGAGGGTGACACATGTCACCCTCCCGTTGATCCAAAATGTTTCGTCTCTCGGAAAAATCCGCAAAAATTATAAATGACATAGCCGGAATTTTCCCTTCGCGAGTTTAGTAAAACGTTTCGTCGGAAAACGACTCCTTTTGGCATTTGTGCCTAAATTTCGAACTTATGCCTACTTTAAGGCTCAAATTATTATACGTACGTCCTTACGTACATACTCTGGAAATACGGGGTATAACAACGGTAAGGGAAAGAAATACGTTAGAGGGGTCCAACTTATCACACAGCTCTAAGGCACGATCTCAGAATGAGAAGAATGGAAACCAACCCTAAATATCCTATAGCCTCCTGATTATTGCGTGCACAACACACCGATAATCAAGACTTCCATCGATACGGTCAGACACTTTCCGAGGATTAATCGCTCGATACCACTTTTGTCACGACCAACCTGCGTGATCGCGCCTTACCCGGGCACCCTAGTGATACAACATCGAGTAATCGAACATAAAGACAATACATGAAACCTGTAATAAGACAATGAAATAAGACAAAGCAACCAAAAACGGTTACCTTCGTGATATATATATAAATAACAATGTGAACACCTAACAGCTATATCCCATCCAACTCGCCTACAAAGATTACATGCACTTCTAAGAATGACATGATAACAACGGGCGGGGCCCGCCATACCCCGAATGTAAGCACCTACCATGACAGGACTATACACTGATAAGCCTCCGAGAAACGGAGCTTCCCAAACGCCGAATCGCGACTTCGAACTAGGATCAACGATCGGTGTACTCAACTCGCGCGTAACGCACGGCAAGGAGGTCAAGATAACAGTACCAAGTATGTGAAATCGAAAATCAGTAAATGAAATCATAATAGTCTATAAAGCAGAGACATGTATGATAACCAAACTCGATTCACAATAAATAGCGATAAGTCGTGGACTCACGCCTCAAAGTCATTACTCAAATGTAACTATGGGTCTCACGCCCACAACATCAATCACGTGGAATACCTTCATCGCCATACGCTTTATGATATAAAGCACCAAGGAATAGACATGAACACTGTGTCCCACGTGTCCTAATAAACAAGATAAGTGTCACGACCCGAACCCGGCCTACGGTGCCTTACCGGCACCCTAGTGATACAACATCGAGAAAATCACGGAAATAAAAACATGAACATGAATTAAGAGACAAGATAAATAAACAGCCAACCAAAACAGTTGCCTTCATCATATATACATAAATACAACAGCTTATCCTTTACAAACCCCGCCACAACAAGCATGCGACTTCTAAAATTTTACATAATAACATGACGGACAGGCCCCGCCATACCACGAATGTATAAGAATCTGCACTGTGGTAATATACCACAAGATAAGCCTCCAAGAAATGGGCTTCCTGACACGCCGAATCGTGATCTCAGCGAGATCCACAACCGACATTTCCACTCATGCAGATGAACGCAGCCTCTCAAGGCGAGGTCAAGACAACAGTACCAAGTATGTGAAATCAGAAAGCATCAGAATGAAATCATAATAGTCTATATAAAGCGGAGACATGTATGATAACGGATGAAATACGTGTCCCCCATCCCGGACTCGGTGAATAATCGGATGGAATACGTGTCCCCGCCATCTCGTGGGACTCGTATAATCGGATGAAATACGTGTCCTCGCCATCTCGGGACTCGTGTATAATCAAATGGAATACGTGTCTCGCCATCTCGTGGGACTCGTATAATCAAATGAAATTTGTCCTCGCCCATCTCGTGACTCGGTGTAGAATCGCTCATAACAATCAACCGCCCCATCGAGACGCGGGGTACAGAATACAACAAAGGCTAT
Organism: Przewalskia tangutica; assembly: GCA_029844215.1. Classification (NCBI taxonomy): domain Eukaryota; kingdom Viridiplantae; phylum Streptophyta; class Magnoliopsida; order Solanales; family Solanaceae; genus Przewalskia; species Przewalskia tangutica. The sequence goes on along the minus strand of JAQGDG010000176.1, from coordinate 15,797 downwards.
CACAACAAGCATAGGCAAGTTTTCAACAACAAGCATAAGCTTCACAACAACAAGCATAGGCAAGTTATACACAACTCAAAGTACTTTCATTTTATGACAAAGTCCGGTTTTAACTCAAAGTACTACGACGTTAAATTCCTTTTAAAGATCCATTTCTTTTACAAAGGTCACCCGATACCGTAGTATAAAAAAATAGAGTGACTAACATTGTTAAGTAAATCAAAATGCTTTCCTTTGTAAAATCAAGTAACAACCTTATTTTCCAAACGCTCAAGTTTGCCTAATTTCAATGCTCAAGTTTCATTTTAGAAAAGGTTTCGTAGTTCATAGTTTTAATCCTTTAAAACATAATTCTCCTTTAAACGCTTGAGAAACATATGTCTTATATGAGTAGGTTATTCTTGTTTATAATCAATCTTATTAAGCACCATGATCTAGGAAATGTAATATCATTTTGTCTCATCTTAGCTTCTAGATGGAGGTTTCACGGTTTTAATACCATACTTCATTATTCAATACATTTTCCTTTATTAACGCCGCAGTGGTTTGTCGATACTCATTCGATTTCAAATCAAGAAACAGTATTCCTTTTAAAAACCAAGTACTCCTTACTCACGAATGAGGTTTCACACAAACATCCATATTAAGTCAAGTCTCTTATCTTTTAAGATTAAGTCTCTTAACTTCTAAAAATCAGTAAACCATGCTCTTTACCTTTCTTAAGACGTTATACCTAACTTCCCATAAAGCTAGTATAACTCTTATGTTTTCAAATCCAAGTATTACTCTTCTTTCAAAATGATTCTTTTAAAATACTTCAAGTTCTTTATTATCACACATCAAGTCAGTTATAAGTCAAATCAGTTACCCTTTGAAACCACAAAGCATTTTCTTACCTACATAAAACTGTTATAACCAACTTCCCATAAACCCGTTATAACACTTTATGTTTCAAACCAATCAAATACATTAAACACATGTACGTCTACCGTACTACATAGTTATACACATATCATGCTAGAACAGATAGGAAGAGGTTCACATACCTCGCGACGATTATCGACAATAAGCAAAACGCCCACAAGATCAGAATCTGGCTAGCCTTTTCCACTCTTCAAGTAGAATACGCTACTCGTAGTACTTCCACCTATAAGGCCACAAACGTCTATTAACTTCTAACCGTATGGTTCCATATTCTACAGAAAATTCGGCAAAGACTCCCCGCAACAGTAAATCTCCTCCTCTAACGAGGCCGCTACCAAGCCAACTGGGGTTTGCACGCCTAACCGACGTACAATTCTACAACACAAAGAATGCTACACAAGTCATCAGAATACCCATGTAATTATTCAGCTTCTCTTTCTTAAATTCAGCTTAAGTCAAAAGACATTGCCGCAATAATGTTGATTCGATATATAGTATACTTCAACTATATATTCCTACAACATGTAATCTCCAATTACAATGACAAGAATATTTACCTCGACAAGCCCAAAATTATCCAAGTTATAATGTCGATCCTGAGCAAGGTTTAGCTCCTACTCCGTGCCCTCCAATCCGCTCCAAACAACCCTTAGAAGTTCTAACCAACTTCTACTTAAATACTCCAACTCGCATGAAGATTTACTTAGGATTTGGTTTGAGACTAAAAGGACAAAAGGTAGTATTTCCTGCTCTACGATAGAGGTAACTTTTGGAATACAACAAGGTAAAGGCTAAGGTATTTTGGGCATTATAACAATACTTGGAAGACAACTTTCTACCAAGGGGGTACCTCTACCACACCACTAGGAGTGGAGGAACCTCTCGCCACAAGGCCACCAAAGGGGAGGGGGCTTAGGACGAGAACAACAAGAGGAGAGGGAAGGATTGCAAGACTTAGAACACATTTGGATGATGAAGTCTTCAACAGGGAGGGTATTTATAGGAAGCCAACCAACAATGGACAAGATCAAGCCACGTGCAAGGCAAGTGTAAGGCCTTGATCAAGCCAAGTGCACCCTAACCCCTACTCCACAAAACATGGCACAAAACAAGGCACAAACAAGGCACAAAAGGCACAAAATAAGGGGCCAATCGCCAAGGAGACGTGACTAAATGGTTAACCCAACGTCCACTGAGGTGACAAGTGTCACCTCGCCGCCCAAAAATGTTCCGTCGCCTAAAAATCAAAAATACAAAACGACATAGCCGAATTTTCCTTCGCAAGTTCTCAGAAACGCTTCGCCGAAAAACGACTTAATCGGTTGTGCACAAAATTTCAAACTAGCCAAACTTAAGTCTCAATTTGTCGACGTGACGCCCACGTATATACTGAAATACGGTATAATAAGTACGTAAGGCATAGCCGACTACTAACACCCACGTTCAACAAGGTCATAAATCGTGTCATGATATCTGCTCACTCGCCACATGATCAAAGTGCGGTCACGCTCAGATCAAATGCGCGTCTAGCCCCGAACTCTCCGCGACTCGCATAGGCCAACCTCATAGGCCCGCATGAGGTATAACCTCGCATCGAGGTAGGCTACTCCCGCATCCGCCGACTCGCACCGCGCATGGGCCACAAAGACCGCATGACCACAAGGGCCGCACACTAACACGAACTCCCAGAGTTCGCATGGATCCTCGACCCGCGTAGGTATTCTCGAATCATGGTCCCGCATCACCGAGTCTACCCGCATCGGAGGCGCCTTAACCTCCGAAACAAGTCAAGGTGAGTGGTATAATACCAACATAACGATCGATCGTTAAACAACTTTAAGCGCAATCGAGGAAAACCCTTTACACAAAAACATCACAAGATACTAACACACGTAGCATCCTAGCATGTTTACTTATCAAATTAACAAGAAAGTATTACAAGGCTATCACAAACCAACACAATCAAGTTATACACACAAGGTACTTTCTACTTTATGTTAACAAGTTCGGTTTAGCCCCAAAGGACTTCATGTATTACTCTTTAAAAGATCCGCTTTCTTTCACAAAAGTCACACAATACTGTAGTATAAAAATAGAGTTACTATCTTACTCAAGTAAATCAAAATACTTCTTTTAGTAAAATCAAGTAACACATTCTTTCCAAACGTTCAAGTTTGCCTAATTTCAAATACTCAAGTTTCTCATGTTCAAAAAGGTTTCGTAGTTCATAGTTTTAATCCTTTAAAACATAATTCTCTTTTAAACGGTTTGAGAAACATATGCCTTATATGAGTAGGTTATTCTTGTTTATAAACAATCTTATCGAAAGTACCATGATCTAGGAAATGTAATATCATTTTGTCTCATCTTAGTTTCTATGCAGATGAGGTTTCTAGGTTTTAATAATACTTCATTAATCAAAACATTTCTTTATTAACGCCGCAGTGGTTTGTCGATACTCATTCCGATTTCAAATCAAGAAACATTATACTTTTAAAACCAAGTACTCATTACTCGCGAATGAGGTTTTACAACATTTTTAACAAAATGTTAATTACTAGTAAAACAAGTTAAGTCTCTTATCTTTCAAGATTAAGTCTCTTAACTTCTTAAATCAATAAATCATTCTTTTTATCTCTCTTAAGTTATACCTAACTTTCCAAAAGCTAGTATAACTCTTAAGCTTTTAAAACCAAGTGTTACTCTTCTTTCAAAAAGGTTTCTTAATTCTTTGAAATACTTCAAGATTCTTATTATCACACATCCATCGCTTATAAGTCAAATCGGTTATCTTTTAAAACCACAAAGCATCTCTTACTTACATAAAGTCGTTATAACCAACTTCCCATAAAACCAATAACACTTTATGTTTCAAATCAATCAAATACATTTAACACGCACGCCTACCGTACATAGTTATACACATATCATGCTAGAAAAGATAGGAAGAGGTTCACATACCTCGCGACGATTATCGACTAATAGCAAAACGCTCCAAGTACCTCAAACCGTCGGCTACTCCTTAAGCCAAGTAGATCGCGCCACGCATAGTACTTCAACCTATAAGGCCACACGGCGCTTATTAACATCTAGATCTTGTCGTAGAACATTCTACGTAAAAATTCACACCTCCCCAGAACCGCGTAAATCTCCCTCTTCATCGAGGCCGCTATCAAGCCAACCGGGGTTTATACATCTAACCTGACGTGTACAATTCTACACAAGAATGGTACACAAGTCCATCAGAATACATTCATGTAATTACAGATTCTTCCTTATATTCAGCTTAAGTCAAAAGACATTGCCAAAGCAGTTAGGTTGTTCTATATATAGTATACTTCAACTATATAATCTTACAACATGTAATTTCCAATTACAATAGAAGGTCAAGAGCGGTTACCTCGATAAGCCCAAAATTATCCAGTTTAATGTCGCTCCTGAGCAACGTTTAGCTCCTACTCCGTGCGCTCCAATCCGCTCCAAGAAACCCTTAGAAGTTCTACGCAACTTCTACTTATAACTTCAACTACGGGTGAAGATTTACTTAGGGTTTCGTTTGTGACTGAGGGAAGTATAATAGTATTTTCTGGCTTTTTGTATAAAGGGTACTGGAAAGTACTACAAGGTATTAGGCAAGGTATTTGGGCATTATAACAATACTGAGAGTATTTCTATACCACAAAGGGGGTATACTCTCTACCAACCCTACTAGGAGGGTACTGCCAAGGGGAAGGGTTCTCGCCGGGCCTCACCATGGGGGAGGGACGAGAACACAACAAGAGAGGGAGGATTTTAGACTTAGCACAATTTTTGATGAAGAAGTTCATCAAAGGGTATTTATAGGTCAAGCCATGGCTAACCAATGGCCAAGATCAAGCCAAGTGTGGTGCAAGTGTAGGGCTGATTCACCCAAGTGTACCTTATCCATCTACCCACAAAATATCCTACCAACTACTTGACAAAACCAACCCATTTCGCCCACCCTTTATCGCTAATCGGACACCAATGAGAGGTGACAAGCCGCCTCTTGTTGGTCCAAATGTTCCGCCTCTAAAAATCCGCAAAATTAAAAATGGCATACGGAATTTACCCTACGCGAGTTGGTAAACGCTTCAAAAAACGACTCTAATCGGGTGTTGTGAACAAAGTAAAATCGGCCAAGCCACTTTAAGGCACAAACTTTTCTACGTACGTCCTTACGTACATACTCTGGAAATACGGGGTGTAACATTAGAGAATACATACTGTAGTAGTATAAGAATAAGTATTAAATACTTAGAAGAATATTACATAATAATTGAATCGTATCACAAAGAAGGGTTTAAAGAAGAATAATCAAACTATACTTACTTAGAATCGCTTTCACGCGAGACTTGAGTAGCTCACCGCAGGAAGTCGCCGATTTTCCGTAGATATAGAACCCTACGCTAGAATCTGTTACAGAGTAGTCTAGACGCTGATAGGCGTGTCGACTATTATAGGTTGATTCTCTGCGCGACATATTCAACTTGGCGGTGGTTTTCAGAAGGTATGTGATTCTTCCTAAAGCATGATATTTTAAAATATATATATATAGTACGTGAGACGTACGTGTTAAGCGAATAATACTTATGGCAATGTCTTTCGACTTAAGCTCGAATAATACTTACGCAATGTCTCGCGACTTAAGCCCGAATAATAAGGATCTGAAAGCATTTCAAAAGATTATTGAATCATTTTTAATGTAAGAGAACTAATTGGTTTTTAAAATGAAGCCTAAGAGTTATACTAGCTTTATGGGAAGTTAGGTATAACCACTTAAGCATGATAAAAGAAACGTTTGCCTATGTGTTTATACGGACTTATATTGATTTGTGAAAAGAATAATAAGATGGTTTGATAAGTAGACATGATATGATGCTATGTGTGTTAAATTTGTAACGTTTGTATAAGAGAGTATTCTTGTCCTATGTTGTTTAACGATAAACTGTTATGTTAGTGTAATATCACTCACCTCTTGACATATTACCGGGGTTGTCTCCATGCGTAGACTGCGATGCGGTCTGGGACCATGATTCGAGAATACCTACGCGTCCACGGGACCTATGCGAGCTACGGAGTTCCAGTTATACTGGTTATACTCACGCCAAACCCGCCCGTGGATCGTGCCTTACCCTGCACCTTAGTGATACAACATCAGTAATCGGAACATAAAAACATAACATGAGACAAATGTATATAAAACAATAATCAGAAAACTTGCCTTTCGATATATAAACAATCTTTTAAAGAGAATGCTTTAATCCTTTTACAAACCCCGCCACAACAAAGATTACTGCACTTAAGATTTGTAATAACTATGACGACAGGTTCCCGCCATACCCCGAATGTAAATACCTACAACGACAGGGACTATACCATCGACAAGCTTCCGAGAAACGAGCTTTCCAAATGTCAATCGTGACCCTAAGAGCGAGGATCATCGATCGTACCTTTTCTCGCAGATTAACGCACTTCGGAGGTCGCATAACATGTACCAAGTATGTGAAATCAGAAGTACATCAGAATCGAAATCATAGTAGTCTATATAAAGCAGAGACATGTATGATAACCAAACTGATTCACAACAACTAAGCGAATATGTCGTCGTGGACTCACGCCAAAGTCATCACAATAAGACCGTCAGTGGTAAGTACGAAGGCATAGCCGACTAATAAGACCCCGCATCACAAATGCCACAAATCGTATCACGAGGTCTCTGCACCGCACCACGAGATCGGCCGCCATCGCCCAGACGATGCGGTCTATTCCCGAACTCTCGCAGCCGCGATAGGTCACACACTGCACCCGCATAAGGTATTCTCGAATCGGTCTAGACCACCGAGGTATACCGATCGGCGCACTAACCTCGGTATCCGCCCCGACTTCAGCACCCGCATAGCCCTCAAGGACCGTGATAGTCCTCGTGAGACCGCGATAGGAATCCCGCGACGGGCTAAACACCCGAATGATCACCAATCTCGAGCATACCGCGGCTCCGCATAGTCTCAAGCGACCGCATAGCCGTATAGACGCATCAAGGGTGGCAAGCCCTGTATACACATGGGGGTAGGTGATATAATAACAAGATAACGGACTTACCTTTAATAATGTAAGCACAAAGAATGACCCTTACATAACAATCACAAGATACTAACACAAGTAGATCCTAACATGTTTACTTATCAAATCAACAAGAAAGTATTACAAGGCTATCACAAACCAATACAATCAAGTTGTTCACACAAGGTACTTTCTACTAACAAGTTCGAGTATCTAACCCCAACGCATTTCATACATTAAATCTTTAAAAGATCCGTTATCACATAAGTCACACAATACCCGTAGTATAAAATAGAGTGACTGTTTTTTAAGTAAACCAAAACACTTACCTTTGTAAAATCAAGTAACAACATTATTTTCCAAACGCTCGAAGCTTGCCTAATTTCAAATGTTCCAGCTTTCTTATTTTAAAAAGGTTTCGTAGTTCATAGTCTTATTCATTCAAGAATATAATCCTTTTATTAACCAATTGAGAAACATAAGCCTTACATGTAAGTAGGTTATTCTTATTTATAACAATCTTATTACAAAGACATGATCTAGAAATATCATTTTGTCTTATCTTAGCTTCTATGCATGGAAGTTTCACCGGTTTTAATCATACTTAATTATTCAAAACATTTCCTTTGTTAACGCCGCAGTTGGTTTGTCGATACATATCCCGATTTCCAAAATCAAGAAACATTCTTAAGCCGTTATACCTAACTTCCCATAAAGCTAGTATAACTCTTAAGTTTTCAAAATATATTACACATATTCTTTCAAAATGATTTATAAACCTTTGAAATACTTCAAGTTCTTCATTAACACATAACAAGTCGGTTATAATCAAATCGCTTACCTTTCAAAACCACCACCCATTTTTCTTACCCACATAAAGTCAAGTATAACCAACTTCCCATAAAGCCGTTATAACACTTTATGTTTTACAACAATCAAACACATGCACGTCACCGCACTACATAGTTCACACATATCATGCTAGGAGAGATAGGAAGAGGTTCACATACGCGACGAGTATCGACTAATAGCAAAACGCTCCAAACAATGCTACTCCTAAGCTGGATCATTCCACACGAAGCACTTCAACCTATAAGGCCACGCGCTTTATTAACATCGTGAACATTCTACGTAAAATTCGGCAAAGACTCTCCCACAAACAGAAAATCTCTCCTCTATCGAGGCTGCCGCTACCAAGCCAACCAGGGGTTATACATCTAACCCGAACGGGTACAATTCCTACTATACCGTAATTACAAGTCATCTGAATACACCCCATGTAATTACAGTCAGTCGCCTTTATTCTTCGTGCTTAAGTCAAAAGACATTGCCAACAACTACGTTCGATTCTATATAGTATACTTCAACTATATATTCTAACAACATGTAATATCCAATTACAATAGGGGACAAGATAATTACCTCGATAAGCCCATAATTATCCGAGTTTAAAGTCGATCCTTAGCAATGTTTCTCCTACACCGGTGCTCCGTCCGCTCCAAACAACCCTTAGAAGTTCTAACCAACTTCTACAAAGCACTCCAACTAACCATGGAGATTTTCCTTAGGTTTTGCCAGGATCGATTTGAAGTATGATAGTATTTCGGGCTTTTCAGATAGATATAACCTTAGAATACTACAAGGTATAAGTGCTAAGGTATTTGGGCATTATAACAATACTTTGAGAGTATTTCACAACTGGGTACCCACGAGAACACCCCAAGGTAGGGGCTACCGAAGGCCTACTAGTAGCGGAGAGGGTGCTCTCGGCCACAAGGCCACATGAAAGTGGGAGGGAGGCTCTTGGACGAGAGTCAACAAGAGAGGAGAGGGTTCTCAAGACTTAGATTTGAGGGATGAAGAAGTCTTCAGCTGGAGTGGTATTTATAGGGAAGCAAAGGCCAACCAGGGCCAAGATCTAGCCAAGTATGCAAGTGTAGGGCCAAGATGTGCCCAAGTGCCCCTAGTCCCTACTCCACAAATCCTCACAAAATATCTCACCAACTTGACCTTCAAACGCCCCAAGGGTGGCAGTCAACTCCACCAACTCGGCGGGTGACAAGTGTCGCTCTCGTTGGTCCAAAACATTTCATCTCTCGGAAAAATCCGCAAAAATAAGAAAGGACATAGCCGGAATTTTCCTCGCAGTTATGTAAAACGCTTCGTCGAAAACGACTCTAATCAGACTGCGCCCAAATGTCATTCTACTAAGCCACTTAGTGGGGTGACACGTGTCACCCTCCTAATGGCCCAAAATAAAACATCTTCCAAAATATCCACAATGGCCAAAATCTCAAAATAAAGTGGGCTCACAAAACCAGAATTTCACCTGTGGCCCCACGTGACCATTTCCAAAATAAAATTCCATAATTTCTAATATTCCAGAAGTCCGAATACCAAACTGGGAATCCAATTCCCATTAACGAACCTTTTTCCTTTACAAAACCGAAACTTTTCCGTGGAAAATCACCTCTTCCTCCTTTCCAATCTTTTCGTCAGATTCTCGCACGCACGCCCTCGCATACATACCCTGAACTACGGTATAACATTCTCCTCCTTAGAAACATTCTGCCCGATTGTTCCTTCTAAGTCTCAAACCATCCGTGCGCCAGTAGAGTCTTCACTACTATACTTTCGAGAACAACTCGCCATACCGCCCTAAACAATCAACGCAAAAAAATGCTTACCTCCAAGTCCACGGGAAACACTCTAACATCACCAAATGATACCATTTTTGTCACTTTGCTCGAGGCATTAACCTTCTCAGCACTCCAACAAATGGTACCGATCGCATGCGATCACCGGTTCGCCGACACTCGAACTCCTTACACATTTCACGATCGCTCAGATTCCAAAACTCGGGTTACTATCTCTAACGTGGTCATTATTATCGGAACACTGATGGATCTTCGATACTTCGAACATAACAATACGATCGGACGCATCGCTTCCTAAGCCTGGACGGCAAATGCTAACCTATAGGCAACCCGCCTATTCTTCACATGAACTCAAAAGGCCCAATGTAACTCGCTAAGTTCCTCCGCCCTCAAAACTCGCTACACCCTAACCACCGCTCTGGGAACAAACTGAACCAACCACGAGCCTTGCCAACATCGAACCAATCGGCCGCAACTTGCATTTCTTCCCTACAAGGCTTCATAAGACGACATCCGATCACCGAAATGGTAGCTTAAACACTTCAACCGGAGACAACGATCTCGCAGCTACCCCATCGGCCGACTCACCGGTCGAACGCATCCACGAACTCGCACGCTGGTTAACTAAATTTGGGCCTAACACCTCGACTTATCACAAGGCGACCACCACAACCGACCCACCACCACATCCGCCGCGGGTTGACCCGCAACGCGGGCCTCAACCCGACCCGCAACGCCGCAACACACTAGCTTCCCGAGGAAAACTCACTAATCACGCTACGAAAACCAGCCTTCTCCGAGCTCAACTACCCTCTCTCATTTTACGCTACTCGGACTTATCCTAAAAACATAGCTCACGTGCACAATGCACTCCTATAAGGGTCAAACATCAACATACGCCTCTTACTCGATGGCCTTACCTCTAAGGTCTCTACGCCAGAAACTCTAAGGCTCACACTTTCTCTATCCCCAACATCTTACTCTGCTAAACAACCATGATTTCTAATCACAACCAACATATCGCTACCGTAACATAGCACTTAAGGTATACTCACCTTATCACATAAACAAAATTCTAGAGGGTTTAGGATATGCTGCATCTACCGCTTCACTCCCTATGTCGTTTAATCAACCCCGCCTGCAGGCGCATAGTTAAGGAAGGTGACGAACTACCCACCTGCATCAAGACAAAATCCTTCTACTAGGTCACCTATTCGACATATGGCCCCGACGCCACAGTACAACAAGTATCAATCTAAAGACGACATTCCCGAGATGACGTCACACATGCTGAATCAAAACCCCGAGTCTTGACCAACTCCTCGATACCCCGAACGCATCAATCCCGCTGGGACCTCTTTGACCGGGCGGATGTGCATAATCTAATCGGCCGCGAGGCGACTTGCCTCGGTTACCAAAGCGACCTACCGCCCGCCCCTTCCGATGTCCCTCGTTAACTCCGCCGATCTCACGCTCTCTACCGGCCGCGTATAAGCCCGCTTCATAGGCCATGCTCACGCCAGGCAAGAATTACTTTGTACAACCTCTCTTTAGATAGTCATCAAGCATCGCAGACATCGGTATATTCTCCGTAGCCACATCCATAGCTAGTAACGGTCGTTTCTCGCAATCTATATTCTCTGCTCCTAATCGTAATCAAGGTTCAAATATCACGCCGCAGTAGAATCGCCGCCTGCAACTTCACGGCTAGTGACGAGCATAACTCCCTAACAAAACACCGCCTGTGGTAATCGCCAGTGCTCACGCAACCTCCGAACTCAACTCGCAGCCTCCTGGCCGCTTTGCCCTCCCGGCCCGGCCAGCCACGCGAGGCATAACGAGCAAGTGGAAAGAATTTCGTCGAGGGTCCAACTTTCAACACCGCCTAAGGCACGATCTCAGAGTGAGAAGAATAGAAACCATCCTAAATATCCTATAGCCTCGACATCGGGCAGGTGCACAACACACCGAGCAATCAAGACTCTACCGATACGGCCAGACACTTTCCAGGATAACCTCGCTCGATACCATCACACGCCCAAACCCGGCCCGTGGATCGTGCCTTACCCGCACCTTAGTGATACAACATCGAGTAATCTAACATAAAAACATAACATGAGACAATGTATATAAAACAATAATCAGGAAAACTTGCCTTTCTAAGATATATAAACAATCTTTTAAAGAGAACGCTTTAATCCTTTTTACAAACCCCGCCCACAACAAAGATTACACTTCTAAGATTTGTAATAACTATGACGAGACAGGGCCGCCATACCCCGAACGTAAATACCTACAACGACAGGACTATACCATCGATAAGCTTCCGAGAAACGGAGCTTTCCCAAATGCCGAACTGACCCTAAGAGCGAGGATCATCGATCGTGTAATTTTTCTCGCAGATTTAACGCACCAAGCGAGGTCAAGATAACATGTACCAAGTATGTGAAATCAGAAGTAATATCAGAATCAAATCATAGTAGTCTATATAAAGCAGGAGACATGTATGATAACCAAACTACGCTCACAACAACTAAGCAAATATGTCAAGTCGTGACTCACGCCTCAAAGTCATCACAATAAGACCGCACGGTAAGTACGAAGGCATAGCCGACTACTAAGACCCCGCACCACAAATGCCACAAATCGTATCACGAGGTCTCAGACCGCACCACAGATCGGCCGCCATCGCTCGCAGATCAATGCGGCGCGCTATTCGAACTCTCGCAGCTCGCATAGGTCACACATGCACCCGCATAAGGTATTCTCGACTCGTCCTAGACCACCCGAGGTATACCCCGATCGGCGCCTAACCTCGTGATCCGCCCCGACTTCACTGATAGCCCTCGCGACCGCATAGTCCTCAGAGACCGCATAGGAATTTCAGTGACGGGCTAAACACCCGAATGACACATCCTCGAGTATACCGCGTTCAAGATAGTCTCAAGGACCGTGATAGCCGATAGACTCCGCATCGGGTGGTAAGCCCTGATACATGGGCCAAGTGGGTAGTGATATAATAACAAGACAACGGACTTACCTTAATAATGTAAGTACAGCAAGAATGACCCTTACATAACAATCACAAGATACTAACACAAGTAAAGATCCTAACACGTTTACTTATCAAATCAACAATAATTATTACAAGGCTATCAAATAACAATACAATCAATTTGTTCACACAAGGTACTTTCTACTAACAAGTTCGAGTATCTAACCCCAACGCATTTCATACATTAAATCTTTAAAAGATCGCTCCTATCACATAAGTCACACAATACCCGTGAGTATAAAATAGAGTGACTGTTTTTTAAGTAAACTAAAACACTTACCTTTGTAAAATCAAGTAACAACATTATTTTCCAAACGCTCGAGTTTGCCTAATTTCAAATGTTCCAGCTTTATTTTAAAAAGGTTTCGTAGTTCATAGTCTTATTCATTCAAGAATATAATCCTTTTATTAACCAATTGAGAAACATAAGCCTTACATGTAAGAGGTTATTCTTATTTATAACAATCTTATTACAGCAGCATGATCTAGGAAATATCATTTTGTCTTATCTAGCTTCTATGCATGGAAGTTTCTAATGGTTTTAATCATACGTAATTATTCAAAACATTTCCTTTTGTTAACGCCGCAGTTGGTTCATCGATACATATCCCGATTTCCAAAATCAAGAAACATTCTTAAGCCGTTATACCTAACTTCCCATAAAGCTAGTATAACTCTTAAGTTTTCAAAAATACATTACACATATTCTTTCAAAATGATTTATAAACCTTTTGAAATACTTCAAGTTCTTCATTAACACATAACAAGTCAGTTATAATCAAATCGCTTACCTTCAAAACCACCACCCATTTTCTTACCCACATAAAGTCGTTATAACCAACTTCCCATAAAGCCGTTATAACACTTTATGTTTTACAACAATCAAACACACGTGACGCTCACCGCACTACATAGTTCACACATATCATGCTAGAGAGATGTAAGAGGTTCACATACCTCGCGACGAGTATCGACTAATAGCAAAACGCTCCAAACAAATTACTTCCTTAAGCCAAGTGGATCATTCCACACGTAGCACTTCAACCTATAAGGCCACAAGGCGCTTATTAACATCGTGAGAACATTCTACGTAAAATTCTACAAAGACTCTCCCGCCACAACAGAAATCTCCTCTCTATCGAGGCCGCTACCAAGCCAACCGTGGGGTTATACATCTAACCCGAACGTGGTACAATTCTACTATACCGTAATACTACACAAGTTCATCGTAATACACCCTATGTAATTACAGTCAGCTTCCTTATTCTTCGTGCTTAAGTCAAAAGACATCGCTAACAACTACGCTGATTCTATATATAGTATACTAACTATATATTCTAACAACATGTAATATCCAATTACAATAGGGGACAAGATAATTACCTCGATAAGCCCATAATTATCCGAAGTTTAAAGTCGATCCTTAGCAATGTTTCGCCTCCTACACCGGTGCTCCGTCCCGCCTCCAAACAACCCTTAGAAGTTCTAACCAACTTCTACAAAGCACTCCAACTAACCATGGAGATTTTCCTGTGGTTTTGTGGATCGACGGGAAGTATGATAGTATTTGGCTTTTCAGATAGATATAACCTTAGAATACTACAAGGTATAAGGCTAAGGTATTTGGGCATTATAACAATATTGAGAGTATTTCACAACCAAGTGGTACTTACGAGAACACCCCAAGGTGTGGAAGGCATCTACCGGTGGCCTACTAGAAGTGGAGAGGGTGCTTCGGCCACAAGGCCACATGAAAGGGGAGGAGGCTTTGGACGAGTCAGCAAGAGTGAGGAGAGGGTTCTCAAGACTTAGAGATTCGGCGATGAAGAAGTCTTCAGAGTGGTATTTATAGTGGTAAGCAAAGGCCAACCATGGCCAAGATCTAGCCAAGTGCTATGCAAGTGTAGGCCAAGATGTGCCCAAGTGCCCTAGTCCCTACTCCACAAATCCTCACAAAATATCTCACCAACTTGACCTTCAAACGCCCGGGTGCCGTCAACTCCACCAACTTGAGGTGACAAGTGTCGCCTCTCGCTGGTCCAAAACATTTCATCTCTAAAACTGGCAAAAATAAGAAAGGACATAGCCGAATTTTCCCTCGCAAGTTATGTAAAACGTCTTCGAAAACGACGACCTGTGACTGCGTCTAAATGTCATTCTACTGGGTTACCAGTGGGGTGACACGGTCACCCTCCTAATGGCCCAAAAATAAAACATCTTCCAAAATATCCACAATGGCCAAAATCTCGAAAATAAAGCTGGCTCCACAAAACCAGTAAATTTCACCGTGGGCCCCACGTGACCATTTCCAAAATAAAATTCCATAATTTCTAATATTCCAGAAGTCCGACACCAAATCTGGGAATCCAATTCCCATTAACGAACCTTTTTCCTTTACAAAACCTAAACTTTTCCGTGGAAAATCACCTCTTTCCTCCCTTTCCAATCTTTCTCGTCAGATTCTCGCACGTGACGTCCCGCATACATACTCGGAACTACGGGTATAACAATACCATGCGGTCTATGTGGGCTGCGCATCACGCAGTCCAGACGACGGCGAGTACTACCGACGCGGTTATATACCTTACGCGCCTACGCGAATGTCACGCGACTACGGAGTCCGTGATTAGGCTTGCATGGTGATACTACGCAATTGGTCCCGCCGATCATTCGCGTCAGAAAAGACTCGCTAGCTTACCTATCGTTGCTCTTGTGCATGATGCACTACGCTACGGTTACCTGTTGTTACATATATGTAAATCGATTTTAAAAAAATGATATGTCTTCATTTTAGTACTTTACGCTTTCGCATACTTAGTACGTTGCATCGACTTCTCGGGGCCGCTTCATGCCGCAGGTGGCAAAAGTGCTGTGATCCGCATCTTAGATCTACAGCGCGCTGTGAGCTCCATCTTCTCCTGAGGCTCTACTTTGGGTACGCTCTCCCGTTGTAATTAGTTTTGTATACAGTGGTACGGGCGGCCCCGTCTCCGCCATAGTTGTTACTTTCCTAGGAGGTCGTAGTCCTATTGTACATTTGGGATGTGAATCGCAAAACTTCGGGTTATACGTATATATGC